>WEKX01004072.1:186356-279203 GCA_013390025.1 Pitta sordida | reverse complement strand
GGGTTGCAGCGGGTTGCCTGGTTTAGGGGCAGACAATAATGTGCATGGAGGGATGGGCATGGGTTGTATGGTTTGGGGGGGTTATGCATCAATGCGTGTGGTTTGGGAAGGTCTTGGCACTGGGGGGGACATGTGGGTGTGTGGGTTTGGGGGGCAGTGCATCAGGGGGTGCACACTGAGGTGTGTGGCTTGGGGCGGTGTCTGCACACTGCAGTGCACAGAGATGTGTGTGTTTTAGGGGGGGCTGTGCCCCCAGGGATGCACATCCAGCTCTGTGGTTTGGGGGGGCTGTGCACCATAGGTGCATCTTTTTTGGGGGTGCTGTGCACTGAGCACCCTGAGTGTGATGGGGTGGGGTGGGCTGTGCATTGTGGGGGTGTTGTTTGGAGGATGTAGGATTTAGGGTCCCCTCTTTTGGGGTGCACCCGTCCTGGGGGTGTGTGGGTTGGGGAGGAGGAGTGTCATGTGTGTACAAGGGGAAATACCCCTGTGACCCCCTGTGCCAAGGTGGGCACACACTGATGGGATGTATCCCATGTGGCGCATGGCCTGAGCCGGGGTGAGGATGGCCAGGGTGGTGCCTGGAGGGGTGGGAAGGAGCCAGCGGTGCAGGGGGTAAAGAACTCCCATCCCCTTAGGCAGCAGGGCTGGGGCAGTGGTGGGAGGGCTGCATAAATTGGGTTCAAGGGGGGCTACCCTGGGTCTCCAGGTGCAATGCCAGGCTTGACTCAGACAGGCTGGTGGGACATGTCCTGGAAGAGGGGGCCAGAAGATGCAGTGAGCACCCACTGAGCCCCCTGGTTCGAGCGGTGGAGGCTGGCACCTCCATCCCGCAGGTTTGGGGGGCTGTAGCTGGCTCAGGCATAAAACCTTTGCAAGGCTTTGTACAAAAGAGGTGTTTAAGACAGTGCGGAGGCAGAGGAGAGAGATTCCCATTGTGAAGGTTTTTCAGTGTTAGTGTGAGCTGGCACAAAGCAACATGGTTGCTTAGCAAATGAATCCATCCCAACCCCGGGAAGGCTCCTGCTTCACCTGGGCTGTGGGAATTCCTGCTGCTGGCACACAAGGATGGGCAGGAAGGACTGTTAATAATTAAGAAAAGGAATTGGATGGGGTTTTCCAAGCTGGGGGGGGCCTGGGAGAGATGTGTAATTGGAAAGATGATCTAGGCAGTCATCTGTCTCCAGCTGAGCATGATGAGTCTTTAATTCTCATGAAGGGCAGAGGATTTGCTCTTCTTTCATTGGTATTCCTAGAATCCACGGTGAGAACCGGTCTGGCCTATTTTACAGTGGGCAGGAAGCATATGATGTTATTTAGTGGGATTAAGAGGTTTGAGGGATCCTAATTTCCCCTGGGGGAATGCTGAGAGCGCTGGTGCAGGGCAGGAGAGCCGGTGGTTCCATGGCTGACGGGGTTCTCCTTCTCCGTGGATGCTGCCCGTGGCCGTTCACACCTCGCACACCGCAGGAAAACAGGCCAGCAGATCCAACAGGTACCATTTCCTACCCACCATCGGGAAACCGTGGCACAGGGATGGAGCCCAGGGTGCTGGGAAATTCCTTTAGGCTGTTTTCTTGCAGTGGGAAGAAATAAATAAGCCCATATCCAACTTGTTACCCCGTGATTCCCTTTGAGGATTTGGGATTTTGCTCTTGGGAGGTGCCCAGTGTGTTGCTCGATGCTCCAGGGTGGGTTGGTAAGAGCACCCACAGTGCCAGGGTTTTGGCTGGGGTGGGATGAGGGGGCAGAGCAGCTCCACAGGGTGATGCCGGGTGCCTGGTGGGGATGTGAGGATGTGGTGGGGTGGTGCATGGCCCATGCCAGGCAGCGTGCTGCATTTCACCATGAGCACCCTGATCCTCATCCCATCCCCATCCCCGGGGGCAGCCAAATTCAGCGCTGTCACAAGTCATGAGGGAAAATGTCATGGAGGAACTTGGGATGCAGCTGCTTGGTTCAGCAGGTTTCAAAGTTAGGCATGAATTCATCCCACTGGAAAGCGATTTTTCCAGGATTCAATGATCCATGGCACTTCCCCAGATCTCCAGGCACACCAGTGGCACATGGAGGATAAATGTCCCCAGCCAGCAAGGAAGGGAGCAGGGAGCACTGACACGTGTTCCCAGTCACGCAGTGGGAGCGGAGCCGCCTGCTCTGCCCTTTGAGACTCTGCCTGTTCCCTTATCACCGCCTGACCCTGCCCTGCAGCTCCTGCCCTCGCACCCACTTTGTCCCAAACTGGCGGCTTTCTGCCTCAGATTCACCCACCAGCAGTGCCCGGCACCCGGCTGGCATATGGCACACGGTGCTGTGCCGTCCTGGGAAGGTTTAGGGGTAGGATCCTGTGGGAGAGGAGCAGGAACTGCAGCCCCGGCGTGCATGTACCCATGACAGCCCTGCCTGACCCTTGGCATTCTGGAGTGCTGACTCTGTGTCACCCAACCCCACTCGCCCAGGGCCTGGCAGAGCCATTTGCCACTTAAAGACATCAGTGTTACGCTGTGCAGCCGGATCCTGCCCTTCCCTCAGCTCCAAGGAGTCAGCCCAAAGGAAGCTCCCGAGGGAATCATCTGCAGCCCCAAGGCTGCCAGAGCTCGAGGAGCATTTGAACAACGTCCTCAGGCAGAGGGTGGGATTGTTTGGACTGGGCAGGGCCAAGAGTTGGACTCAGTGATCCCTGGGGGTCCCTTCCAGCTTAGGATATTCGAGGATTCTGTGGATCTGCCAGGTTCTGCTCCATCTCCGGCCGGGTGCTGGTGCGGTGCTGCAGGCGGCGGGAGGTGCTGGTTCCTCCTCACAGGCAACCTCGGGACGGGTGACACGTTGTTTTGCTCCAGGCTTTGGGGTCACACTGGCTTTCACACACTTTCCACATCGTTTGAAATAAGTGCAGGATGGCAATGGCAGCGCTGCAGTTGAGGCAGCCTCAGCGTGAGCAGCAGAGGAGATGCTGACAGCGATTTTCCACTCCATTTTTGGTACCAAATGTGCAATTAGGTGATGGAGGCAGAGAGGGCAGCAGCCCCAGCTCCTGCCTCCGGGGCTTGGCAGCTCAGTCTCTGCCCTGAGGCTTGTTTCTAGCCCGAGGTTTCCGTGTGTGAGGGATGGGAACCAGCTGGGGATGATGCATCAGGAGAAGGGGGGGTTAAAGTGGCGCAAGATGGTTGCGGAGCCGAGGGTGGAGCGCGCGGAAACAGGAAACGTCGGCCTCGATCTGTGTCACCATTAACTGGAACTTGCTTCATTAAAGGTTTGTTTTCACTTCCAAAATGAAACCGAGTGCGCAGGAGGGAGCCCCTCGTCCCCTGGGCTGTCGCTCCTGCAAGACGCAGCTGCACGTGCAGCCCAGCCCCTGTGACGGGGTTGGCAGTGGAGCGATGCCCGAGCTGGCAGCTCTCTGCAGCCCTCCTGCTCCCTAATCCTGCGTGTGCCACTGTGGTGCTGAGGCAGAGCTGCTCACGCTGCCTTGGTTTCCCATCCGGCGCACGGGGCCCGCAGCAGCCGGAGGCTGTGGGTTGCTCCTGCGCCGGGGTGGGTGCTGGGCTGTGTCTGCAGCTGTAATTAGGGTTCAAGCCTGTGATCGGGTGAGAAAATTAAATGGAGAGGGCAGGAAAGAGAGTGGGTTTAGATTGGGTATTAGGGAGAAATTCCTAATTCTTAATTCCACCCTGTGAGGGTGGGGAGGCCCTGGCACAGGTTGCCCAGAGCAGCTGTGGCTGCCCCATCCCAGGAATTGTTCAAGGCCAAGTTGGAGCAACCTGGGACAGTGAAAAGTGTCACTGCCCATGGCAGGGGCTTGGAACAAGATGATCTTTAAGGTCTCTCCCAGCCCAAACCATTCTGGGACTCTGTGGTTCTAGGAAGGGGTGAATGGACTGGGGGGAAGGTTTCTGCCTCCCCTCCCAGCACCTTGGCTCAGCCCAGGTGCTGAACTGGGGCCTCCAAGCCTTCCAAGACCACTGCAGCTCCAGGTGCATGTCCCAGGGGGGCACCCAGAGACCCCTCATCCTGGGTGCAGGGAGATGCAGAGGAGGGTGCAGCCATCAGAGAAGGGGGTTGGGGTGTCCTGAGCAGCCTCTGTGGTTGCTGGCTTGGCTGAGACCTTCAGGACTCGAGTTGGTGCTGCTGGTCTTAGCCCCACTAAAACCACAGGAAGAGGAGCCGTGCAGGGTGGAGGTGCCAGTGAGAGGTGAGAGGTGCTGGGTGTCATGTCTGGAGCTCTGACCATGTGTGTGGGGCTCTGACCATGTGTGTGGGGCTCTGACTACGTGTCGCCAGTGTTGGCTGCACGTCTGTGCCTTTTACATCACCTGTTGTGAAACACTGTCCTTTACACCCTGGATGCCACATCTGCCGCTCACGTGGGATCTGTGGAGAATCCCTTCACGTTGAGTTCATCCTCTCAATGTTGTGGGTTTATCTGGCTGTGGTGTGATGTTAAATGATGTCCTTTAATTAGTAGCATCCGTGTGGGTTCCTGTTCCCAGCCTGGAGAGGAAACTCAGAGTCTTTGCAGAGTTTGCAGCCTGGGGAAGCGGAAAGAGAGGAAGGGGAAGGTTGTCCTCATGCTTCTGCTGTGGATATTTGCAGTCTCTCTTGTCAGACTGCAAGAGAACTTAAATGAGCCCATCATGTTTTAAATGGAGCTGAAACGTGGGAGTGGGGTACGACAGGAGCGGGGCTGCAGCTCCCCTGTGGGAATTTTTGAGCTCAGCCACTCTTACAAGGCAGCCTTGGGCTCAGGGCTTGGGGAGGGGCCGAAAGGAAAAATGAAATCCTTGCAAGAATTGAAATCTTATGGCTTTGGAGGGTGAATGGAGACGGGAGTATAAAGACTCATCCTTTGTGGATGTGGCCTTTTGGGGATGGTCTTTGGGATGCTGGGATGTGGTATCAGGGTGGGAGATTGGGGGTGTCTGGATTGTCGAGGTGCTGATTCCACCTGGTGTTGGCACACGCGACTTCCTCCTGCTGCCTGACAGAGCCAGAGCTCTGCTGGGGCATCCCAAATTCCTGGAGACTCTCAGGGGGTCAGGGACCACCCATCCTCTCTGCTATGACAGGGAGACCTCCAAGAGAGGGGGAATTTATAGGAACTGAGAGCAGGTCAGGTTGTGGCCACTTGGCATTTCCATGACTTCCTCCTTTTACATCCCTTTTTCTATTCCTGCCCTCGTGCTGTTGCCCAAGAGGCCGCCAGCCTCTGCCCTCCCCTGTGAGCCAAAACCAGAAGTGGGACCTTGACGAGACAGTTCATTGTTAAAAATAACCCCACTGGCAGCACAGAACTGGGGGATGGATCTTCCCTGTGGTGGGAGATCCAGAACCGTGGGGTGAGAGCAGCCATGTCCTCTGGCACAGGGCGTCACGTAGGAACAGATCCTTACGTGCCTGAGCCCAGCCAGCTCTACCTGTCCTTTTCCTCCCCAAATTAATCCCGTCTTTTTCTTCTCTAGTTGCCGAAGCAGCAACAGGAAGAGCTTAGTGGTGGGCACCCCCTCTCCCACCCTCTCACGGCCTCTCTCCCCGCTCTCCGTGCCAACAGGTGAGGGATGTCCCACAGGTGGGTTGAGCATCTCCCAAAATTACCTGATTATTCTGGGAGAGTCTCTTCTGCAGCACCTTCTTAGCAGCAGTAGACTGGCTCCTGGCTGCAGGTGTTTTTCCGGGAGGGAATAGCTTGGGGAGTGATTTAGCCACTCTTTCCCTTGAGGAGCAGTCCACGGCACCCCAGGCATCACACTGGGGTGGGTTTTGGGATGACTTTCCCCTCTTCTTTCCTGCAGCTGGGAGCAGCCCCTTGGACAGCCCACGCAACTTCTCTGCCAGCACCTCCATCAACTTCCCCTTCGCTCGCAGGTGAGCTGCCAGCCCCGATCCCAGTCCAGTCATATTCACTAATAAATATTATCCACCAGCTGGGACTATTCTGTTGATATCAAGTGATTTGTGTTGCTTCTATTTCTGGTTTTTTTCTCCCTGATTTCTGGTGGTGTTTGCTCTGCCTTGACTGATTCCTCCCACCACCCCAGCCATGCTCCTCGGACTGACAGGTGAGTACCAGGGATGGGCAGGGGCTGCATTTTGGGGGAGGTGTCTGTTCCACATCATCGTGGACTTTCTTTTTTTAAGTGTTCAAAGCCAGGTTGGACGGGGCAGTGGAAGATGTCCCTGCCCATGGCAAGGGGGCTGGAACTGAATGGTCTTTAAGGTCTCTGCCCACCCAAACCAAACCAGGACACTGTGATTCTTTGTGGCATCCCTGGGTGGGAGATTTTGCACCAGGACTGGGCTCTCTGCAGCTCTGGGAGCAGAAATATCCCTGTTCCCATCACACCATCCCCAGCCATGTGCTCAGCCCCGGCTCAGCCCCTGCTCCAGGCGCTCCCCATGGACGCTTGGCAGATGTCTGGGAATGGAAGCTCATCCATGTCCCTGCAGAGGCAGGTCTTGCTGCATCCCCTCCCCATCCCGCGCTGCTCCAGATGCAGCCACCAAAATCCTGTTGGAGTAATTAATTAATTGCACACATGGAGGCTGATGGTGGATTTTAACCCATCGATCGTCACATGGAAAAACGCTGGAGGCTCATGGATTGTTTGCACGCTCGTAACAGAGTGAAAAGCCAGACGGCGGGGTCAGGAGTTTGTGAGCGCCGTCAGCGAGGGCTTGAGGTGGTGTTGGAGCCAAATCCAGCACCCTGCCAGCTCCTGCTGTCCTTGACCCCACACGGGAAGCGGCAGCGGGAGGTGAAGGGCCTTGTCTTGACCTGGATGTTGCCCCGTCCATCAGAACCATCTCCAGGAGGAAGCATTCGCCTGCGTATGAGCCGTTGCCTTCCTGTTTATAGCCAGGCTCAGCTCCACGGCGCCTCTTGTCTCAGGATGAGTCTTTGGGAATCCTGCGTTCTCAAGGAAGCTCCCAGCAGGCTGGATTTTGCTCTGATTAAAAATCAGATCCTCACAGGGCTTTTTTTTTGCCCCATCTGAACTGGAGTCGACTGGTCCCCAACACTGTCCCTTCACAGTGACTCTGCTGGCTGTCACTGTGTGCTGGGATTGCAGAGCAGCCCCCTCACCTGCAAACCCCTTATTTCACACAATTTTACCCCTCTGAAAAGAGGTTTTAGGCCTTTATTACTCAAGCCAAACCTGCATCCTCTTCCCCAGGCTTTATGCTCTGATGTTATTGATTTGCATTGAGATGTTGGTTTTTTTTCCGTGTGTATGATCGTCGTGTTTGGACTCGCAGGGCTGATGGCAGAAGGTGGTCACTGGCTTCGCTACCCTCCTCTGGCTATGGGACCAACACCCCCAGCTCCACGGTCTCGGTAACGTTTGCTTTCTCGAGGCACTAAATGATAATGACCTAAAACCCCTTGATTTTTGGAGAAATGCCTTCCAAGCCCTTCAGTGTCAGTTCCTCGGCAGCCCCTCCATTTCTAGAGGACCGTGTGGTTTAGCTCCATCATGCTTCCCAAATGAGCATTTAAGAAAACCACAGGGCTTGGCTAAGGGCTTTACAGCATCCCTGGGGGTTACAGTGTCCTTGGGGTTCGAGCATCCCTGGGGGTTACAGTGTCCTTGGAGTTACAGCATCCCTGGAGTTACAATATCCCTGGAGTTACAATATCCCTGGGAGTTAGAGCATCATCTGGGGTTTCAGCATCCCTGGGAGTTCCAGAATCCTTGAGGGTACAGCACCCCTGGGGTTACAGGATCCCTGGATGTCACATCCTGACCATGCAGGGGAATGGCCTGGCAGGGGCTGACTGGGATGCTGCGGGTACAAAGGATGGGGCTCAGTGGAGCCAGATTGAGTGGGAGCATGAGGGAATTTGGGGTGGCATTGGGCAGTGCAGACCTCTCCGAGCTTGCCTTCTCCATATTTCCCGTTCCCAAGCACAGACCATGCTGCCTAGCAGCACTTCCAACCTTTTTTAAGGGGCTCCACAGAACAGTTTCCTCTCGGGGTTCCTAATTTCCACCCCACCGCCAGGAAGTGTGGATCCACCTCCTGATCTCCCTCTCTCTTTCTCTTCCCACCTCTCTCTCTCTTCCCAGTCATCTTCGTCCTCCCAGGAGCGCCTGCACCAGCTGCCGTACCAGCCCACTCCCGACGAGCTGCATTTCCTTTCTAAGCATTTCCGCAGTTCGGAAAGCGTCACGGACGAGGAGGGCCGGCACTCGCCCTGCCTGCGCCCACGATCCAGGAGCCTCAGGTACAGCACCCACGGTGGGGAGCACCTCCTGAGCTCTTCCTGGGGCGTCCTGGTCCGGAGAAACCCGTCCCAAGGTGTTGAGCCTCATTGGGGTTTTCCCTTCGCAGGAAAGTGGAGAAGCTTTGGCTTGGGGTTGTAGGTGCCCCGTCCCTGGAAATATTGAAGGTCAGGTTGGATGGGTCTTGGAGCAGTGTGGTCTAGTGGAAGGTGTCCTTGCCCATGGCAGGGTTGGACTAGATGAGCTTTGAAGGTCCTTTCCAATCCAATCTGTTCCATGGTTCTCTGACCCTCAGCTCCGTGGGCATTAAAATCTGGATCTCAGCATCGTCTTGGCTCTTGGGACATGGCGTTGCTCTCTGGGCAGCAGATAACACACGAGAGGGAGGTTTTCTGAGGCTGAAGCTGGAGAAAATGGGATTTGTTCCTAAACAGTTGTTTTGCAGCCTCTTGCTCAATTGTCTGAATGGTTTCAGTGGTGAGGAGGGGGCAGACAAGCAGCAGCCCAAGTGGTGGCCGTCCTTGCAGGCCTGACCTGCTACTGAAAAGCTAAAAATCCCATTTCTGGGCCTGGATCAAGAAACATTACCTTTGCTTGCTGGGGCTGTCCTTTGAATCTGCAAAAAAACACTTAAGAAATTAAGAAATCCACTTTAGTACAGTGGTAAGTGTCCCCACCTGGCGTGTCGGAGACCTGGGTTCAATTCCCGCCAGGGAGACAGTGTTAAGAGTTGGACTCGATGATCCTTGTGGGTCCCTTCCAACTCAGAATATTCTGTGATTCTGTGAAAAAAACCCCACAAGGAACTCACCAAATGGAGGTGAATGGGCCTTTGTGGGCTGGAGAGAGGAAAATTTGGGGAGAGCATCAAGCCAGTGGTCACAGCATCATGTGAGCTGACCCTGTGGACCTGCTGAGCTCCACTTTGCTGCTCCACATCCTGTGCAGGACCCACCCACGTTCCCGCTTGTCCAGCACCAGAATCTTGTGCTTTTTGCAACGGATGTTTTGTTTCAACCCTCTTTTCCCTGTGAAAAAAACAAACCCAACCTTCTCTGAACCAGAGGCAGAGCTGTAGCTCTGCATGTTGCTGGATGAAATTTCATTAAAATCAGATTAATTATCTGACAGGGTAAGTGGCAAGGTTTTCACTGAGGACATGCCAGCTCTGCAGTTGGCATGGCAAAGGCTGGCCTGGGGTTGGGCTGTGACAAGCAACAAGTGGCTTGGGTCTAGTTTTAATCACCACATTTATTATTTTATAGTGGTTAATGAGTTGCTGGCTGTTCATGCTACTTGCTTTGCATAACGGGATCACCAGGAAGGAGCCTGGGAGGGGCAGTGTTGGGTGAGGGCAGGAGAAAAGCCACGTTTAATGAAGGTTCCTGGGTCCTCCACAGGGTTTGGTTGGGTGTTTTGTTTGCGAGTTAGTTGCAAAAAAGGCGACATTGGCAAGAAATTGTGGGATCCAGAGGAAGAAGAGAAAAAGCTCCTTCTTCAGAGCCTGGTGGCTGGTGGACCAGCCTCTCAGCTCTGGATTTTCAAGTGACTCATGTTTGGAGACCTGGATTTGCAGGAGGTTAATCTTCCCTGGACAACATCCCAGCGACCTCCAGATCTGTGCATGGTGGGAGGGATGCTGCTGGAAGTGCTGGCCCAAAGCTGATGGCTCTGCTTGGATGAGCTTTAACCACTTGGAACTGGGAGTTAGGAAGAGGAAACAAATTGCTCTCCAGGGATGGTAGCTATTTGCATAGATGTAAATTACTTGAGCCTCATTAACTCAACTGGTTTCCTCCCTCTGCAGCCCCGGACGGACGAGTGGAACGTTTGATAATGAGGTTGTGATGATGAACCATGTCTACAAGGAGAGGTTCCCCAAGGTAACTGGCAGCAGTGGAGGGTTGAGCATGTTAGTCCCCCCATGGCATCCTGGCAGCATCTTCTCCAGGAAGATCTCCTCAGTGCCAGAGCATGGAATGCACGGGTAGATACTGGGGGATGCTGAGGATACTGGAAACATAATGAACTGGGGAGGCAGGGACCTGTGGGTCTGCCTCATCACACGGGCAGGAAGAGGTCTCTGGAGACTTTGGTGGAGCTTTTCCACCAAAGCTGGGTCCACTTTTCCACCAAAGTCTGCTGTAAGCTGGGTCCCAAGTGGGTTGCTGCAGGATGTGGTAGGATGGAATCCTGGCTGACCAAACCCAATGCAGGAGTGGTAGCATGAGATCCTGGCTGGCCAAACCCCGTGCATGTCATAGGCATCACCATCCATTCTGCCTTGCAGGCCACAGCCCAAATGGAAGAGCGTCTGCAGGACACCATCACAAACTTCTCTCCGAGCAGCACCCTGCCGCTGGCAGATGGGGTGCTGGGCTTCATCCACCACCAGATCATCGAGCTGGCCCGTGACTGCCTGGCCAAGTCCCAGGGAGCTCTCATCACCTCCCGCTACTTCATGGAGCTGCAGGAGAAGCTCGAGAAGATGCTCCGAGATGTGAGTATGGGGCAGTGCCCTGCCTGGTGCCACCTGCTGAGGCCACCAATAGACCCCTGGCTTCTGTCCCCTCTCTGGCAGGCTCAGGAGCGTTCAGAGAGTGAGGAGGTGAAGTTCATTGACCAGCTGGTGAGGAAGCTGCTGATCATCATCTCTCGTCCTGCTCGACTTCTGGAGTGCCTGGTAAGACATGGCAGCTCCTGATGTGTCTTGTCTTCCATGGTCTGTGCCAGCCTGGAGAGGAGGCAAAGCCTCCAAGGTGCCCCATCTCTGGAATTGTTCAAGGTCAGGTTGGATGAAGCTTGGAGCAACCTGGTCTAGTGGAAGGTGTCCCTGCCCGTGGCAGGGGGTTGGGATGAGATGATCTTTAAGGTCTGTTCTGACCCAAACCATGCTGTGATTTTCAGAGTGGGGTTTTTTTTTGGCTGATGTGCTGATTTTCTAAAGCACTTGCCTTTGTGCTGTGGGTCCTGCAGCAGGAAGGAGCCATGATGAAGTGTGATGTTGATGTGCTCTCCTGAGTCTCGTCTCCAAGGCCAACTCATGGGACTGCATTTCTTTTCCATTATCCCTTGACATGGGGATTGATGAGGGAATGTTTCATCCAGGGCCTGTCCCAGATTACAGGTGTCACCTGCAAGGCTAAGAGGAAAAATTTAACTTTGCAAAAATCTCTCTTCTTAACTGTGCTTGGTATTCCCCATCCAGGAGTTTGACCCAGAGGAGTTTTACCATCTCCTGGAAGCCGCAGAAGGACACGCCAAAGTTGGCCAGGGGATAAAGACCGATATTCCCCGATACATCATCAGCCAACTGGGGCTCGTCAAGGACCCACTGGAGGGTAGGGAAGCACTTGGTCTGGTGGGTCTGAGGTCTGCAGCAGGATATGGGCTCCTGGTCTGACCACTGGACATCATGAATGAGCACTGGGAGGTGGCAGGGGCACCTGTAGGGCTGAGCTGGTGTCATGGCAGGGGGCTCACAGCAGGACCAGGATCATGTCCAGGTCCTCCTGGCCAGTCCCACGTCCCTCATTATTGCTTCCAACACGTTCAGCAAAGCAGATTAAGCTCAAAGACACTTAATCCATGGCCCTGGGGAGGGGGGATCATAATCCCTAGAGAATGCAGGAATGACTATCAAAAAAAGAATTATATAAACATTTAACCTCATGTTGAACCTCTTAACGTCATGACCTGAATTTCTCCGTACGATAGCTCGAGCAAAGCGTGTGGCTAAAAATCCCCACGGGATCTCCGAGTTTGGGGGGAGAGTTGTTGGGGAGGGGGTGACTTTGGTGGGGGTCGAGCATGAAGAAAATGAAAACCGTTCCTGTCATCTGCAGAAATGGTCCAGCTGGATCACTTCGACAGCGGGAACACCATCACACCGGAGAACGACGATGCCTGTGAGGTGAGAGTGGTCTTACTTCGATGTCCCGCCTGCTGCCTCCAGCTGCTGCCTCACCCCACACCACACCAGAGCTCCTCTGCTGTCCTACACTGCAAGATGTTCATTTGGCTTGTCCCCGAGGGTGATTGATGTGTTCAGGGGTAATATCTCGAGGTCCCTCATCTGGCTTCTTGAGTAGAGAGAGCTCAGACTGGGTTTTTGATCTGCAGAGCATCTTGGGCTTCTCTGTTGGGGTTTGTGGCTGGAGAGGGCTCTGGCTGGAGGTGATATGTGATGGTGCTGGGTGAATTCCTGCTTGTAATCACAACGCTGGAACACTGGGAAATGTTAAAAACCTTCTGTGTCTTTCTCAGACCCAGCCTTCAGTCGCTGCTCCACGGAGGAAGCCCTGCGAGGGGGACTTTGAGACCATCAAGCTGATCAGCAATGGGGCTTACGGGTGAGTTGGGAAGTTCCTATCACTTGTCTCCAACTGTGAATAATTCCAAAGTCCTCCCTGTCCAGGCCCTGTGGTGCACCATGGCCAGTCCTGGTGGTTGGGTGCGTATTTTGAGGCTCAGCCGTTTCACTGTCTCCAGGGCCGTGTTCCTGGTGAGGCACAGGGAGACGCGGCAGCGCTTTGCCTTGAAGAAAATCAACAAGCAGAACCTGATCCTGAGGAACCAGATCCAGCAGGTGTTCGTGGAGAGGGACATCCTCACCTTTGCTGAGAACCCTTTCGTGGTCAGCATGTTCTGCTCCTTCGAGACGAAGCGACACCTCTGCATGGTGATGGAGTATGTGGAAGGTGAGAATGGGGGCTGGACAGGGCAGTGAGGAGGGGAGGAGATCCATGTCTGAGCATGGAGAACACCACCTGGACATGTCCTGCCCTGCTTTGCCCCAGGCAGCAGAAGGAAAATGCTTTTGTGATTCTGTCTCACCTTGATGAAGGTGGTGGCTGTGGTCACCTAGGGGAGCGTTTATACCCCATGCCTGGGGATCAGCTGCTCTGAGGAGGGATGTGAGGGTCTGGCTGGGAGCCTGCTGGGCTCCCTGCCTCCTCTGAGCCCCCCATGTCCCCACAGGGGGAGATTGTGCCACATTGTTGAAGAACATGGGCCCTCTGCCCGTCGACATGGCGAAGATGTACTTTGCTGAGACCGTTCTTGCACTGGAGTATCTCCACAACTACGGCATTGTCCACAGGGACCTCAAACCTGACAAGTGAGGATGTGGGTCGGGTCTGAGCAAGGGTGGGGTTGGGTTTGGATGGGGAAGGGGAAGCCAAGAGGGTAGGGCAGAGTGAGGCAATGGTGCCTGAAGTCCCGGTTCTGTGCTGTTGGTGTTTCTCACGTCTCCCCAGGAGCAAACAGCAGCGTTGTGGGGTGTCTGTCTTCTCTTGCAGTTTGCTCATCACCTCCATGGGCCACATAAAGCTGACAGACTTTGGCCTGTCAAAGATCGGCCTGATGAACATGACCACGAACCTCTATGAAGGGCACATGGAGAAGGACACTCGGGAGTTCATGGACAAGCAGGTATGAATCCCTGCTCCGTGCAGCTGCCCTGCTGTCACTGGGGGCCAGGAGAGCCTCAGGACTTGGTTGCAAAGGTCACTGCAGAGGTGTCAGCCACTGCTTCCCACGCAGGTGTGTGGCACTCCGGAGTACATCGCCCCTGAAGTCATCCTCATACAGGGCTACGGGAAGCCCGTTGACTGGTGGGCCATGGGCATCATCCTCTACGAGTTCCTGGTGGGCTGTGTCCCCTTCTTTGGAGACACCCCAGAGGAGCTCTTCGGGCAGGTCATCAGTGGTGAGTGTCAGCGGCCAGTTTGCTCCTTGGTTTGCTCTTCCCAGCAGCCGCGGCTTGTCCTTAACACACGGAGAGCTTCATTCCTTCATGTCATACTTGGGTGAACCATGACAGGGTTCCTCAAGCTTTGATTTCCCACTTTAGGGGGATGCTTTACCTGCTGTGGTTCCCAGGGGGACTTCCCAGTTGCCCAGAAGTGTCCCAACTCTTCCAGCCACTCCAGACTCCTCCTTTTTTCTTGCAGATGAAATTATGTGGCCCGAAGGGGATGAGGCTCTTCCTGCAGATGCCCAGGACCTGATCACACGGTTGCTGAGACAGAGTCCCCTCGAGCGCTTGGGCACTGGTAGGTGTGGCAGCCCCAGCTCAGGGGGTGACCTGGCACCACAATTACAATCAAGTTTGTGTGGCCTTGAGTCCAAAGCATATAGTGCCACTGTGAAGGTGCTGGAGGGAGGTCTCCTGCTCATGGTTCACGTCAGGAAGGTTGCACAGGGCTCTGGTCCATCCTGTTTAAGCCATTTGCTCTGCGTGGAGGAGAGACTGTGCCACTGAGGATGGGAGAGGGACCATCCCAGGTCCTGCCCCGTCCCTGTGACATGGGTTTTTCTGCCTGGCAGGAGGTGCACATGAGGTGAAGCACCATTCCTTCTTCCTCCATCTGGACTGGAACGGGCTTCTGCGGCAGAAGGCTGAGTTCATCCCCCAGCTGGAGTCGGAGGACGACACCAGCTACTTTGACAGTGAGGCCAAATCCATCCCCTTCCCCCTCTGCCGATCCATTATCCCACCTGCACTCCGGATGCTCCCACAGGAGATGAAAGTCTCCCGGGTGAAGCTGGTCACTTCACGACCAAAGTCACGAAATAGATGCAGTCCTGTTTCTGGGCTGATCACCCTTACCCACTTTCTCCCCCCAAACTCTCCTGGGATTTGGGGCTGGGCTGTCAGCCCATGGGTGTATGTCCTGCTGCAGGCAGGATGTGGGATGTTGCAGGCAGGGTGACAGCCCTGCCCACTCTGGCTCTTGCTTCCAGCTCGCTCTGAGAGGTATCGCCACTTGGATTCAGAGGATGAGGAAACCAACGATGAGGAATCATCAGTGGAGATCGGGCAGTTCTCCTCCTGCTCCCATCGCTTCAGCAAGGTGCTCCAGTTCCTCCTCCAGCATCCAAAACGCTTTGGCGCTGCAACCACTGTGGTTGTGCCAGACATCAGTGTCTTGGCTGACACTGGGGCACCTGGATTCCCAAAATTCTGCTCCTTGCTGACAACTTCTCTCCTCCACAGGTGTACAGCAGCTCCGAATTCCTGGCGGTCAACTCCAGCCTCAGCCTCTCGTCCTCTGACCGGAGTCACGTCGACGACAAAGAGGAGCGATGGGACCGGCACTCCGGAGATGAGGACAGGAGCCGACCGGCGGGCCCCGAGCCCCGGTGAGTGGTGAGGGGGGATGCTCTGCTGGTGTGGGCTTTCCTGGTGCTGAGGGTCTGTGCTGAGGGTTTATGGGCAACTGAGGATTTGTGTCAACACTGAGGGTTTATGCTGGGACTGCGAGTTTGTGGTGTCACTTAGGGTTTGTGCTGGGGCTGGGGGTTTGCAGAGGGGTCAGTGGGACGTGTCCTGGGAGTGTTCCATCATCTCAGTGTCCATCCCTCTTGCCCGCTTTTGGTTGTCCTGAGCCCTCCTGCTCTTCCCACGCAGGCTGCGCTCCTGGACGTCCTGCAGCTCCACACCGTACACGTCCCGGCACGAGCGAAGCTGCAGCCCCACGGTGCTGCCCAGCACCCTCAGCCTGGACACCATGCCCAAGTTTGCCTTCTCCTCGGAGGATGAAAGCCCCTGTGTGGCTCCTTCCAAGCCGGAGAGACCCAAGTTTGTGGTGGGAGACCCCGAGGTGGGGACTGGCAGTGTGGTGAAGCAGTCGGCGTTATCTGGTGCGTAGGCTGAGGGCACTGGTATGGGATGCTTGCAGGGTATTGTCTGGCTTCTCCACATCCCCAAACCTTAACTCCACCTGTCTGTGCAGCTGATCTCGTCAGCTTGAACCGCATCCGCCTCCGCAGCAACAGCACTGGCACCAAAAACTCGACTCCCAGGGGCCTGGAGCCGAGTGGGAACCGTCGGCTGAGCAGCCAGAAGGATGTGCCAGAGAGGCAGAGAGCCGCGCTGGGCAGCCGTGTCCCCAAGTCGGCCTCTGTCTCAGCCCTGTCCCTCATCATCACGTCAGGTCCGTGTGCTGCGTGGTTTATCCTGGTGAATGGTGGTTGCTGGATGGTTTTCCTGTGCTGAGCCGGCTTCTCCCTCTTGCAGATGACTTCGGTGGTGGTGCCCTGATGAGCCCCATCTCCCCCCACTCCCTCTCATCCAACCCCTCTTCCCGTGATTCCTCCCCAAGCCGAGACTCATCTCTCGCCATCGCCAGCCTGCGGCCGCCCATCATCATCCACAGCTCGGGGAAGAAGTACGGCTTCACCCTGCGAGCCATCCGCGTCTACATGGGCGACAGTGACGTCTACACCGTCCACCACATGGTCTGGGTACGTGGCCTGGGGAGGCACCAGCAGTGCTGACACCGCATTTCCTAATGGGAAAACCCTGGGAGGAAACTTGGGCTTGCATCTCAATAAAATCCTCATGTCCTGGTTGCAGAGTGTGGAAGAGGGGAGCCCGGCGCAGGAAGCAGGGCTGAGAGCGGGTGATCTCATCACACACGTGAACGGCGAGTCCGTGCTGGGTTTAATTCACCGGGATGTCGTGGAGCTGCTGCTCAAGGTGGGTGCCCAGAGCTGCTCTGCTCACCTGGGACCAGAACATCAATTCAACAGCTCCTTGGCATCATCTCTGCTGGCAGCTGAGGCAGGAGCCAGTTTGGATCCTGCAGTGATTCATTTTCCACCCTTTAGAGCGGGAATAAAGTGGCCCTGCGCACCACGGCCCTGGAGAACACCTCCATTAAAATCGGTCCCGCACGGAAAAACAGCTCCAAGACGAGGATGGCGCGGAGGAGTAAGAAGAGCAGGAAAAGGGAAGGCCAGGACAGGTGGGTAGAACCTGGGCTGGATAAAATGGCATTTGTCCTGGTGTGTGCCAGACCAGGGGCCATGCTGGTCCCGGTGTCCAGTGGGAGCTGGTCCTGCCAGCACTGGGCTGGATGCTCTGGATCTGCCATATCAGGGTGTCCATGGGGGTCTGGTCATAGTGGCACCCGGCTGGCAGTCTTGCAGCCACCAGCTTTAAGGAGAAGCCAAGGTTATTCCTGTCTCCCCTCAGTAGGAGAAAATCCCTTTTCAAGAAGATCTCCAAACAGTCGTCAGTCCTGCACACCAGCCGCAGCTTCTCCTCCGGTCTCCATCACTCCCTGTCCTCCAGCGAGAGCCTCCCAGAGTCCCCCACGCACAGCCTGTCCCCAGGTCCCACGACACCCTGCCGGAGCCCTGCTCCCGACCTGCCCTCAGGTACCTCAGCCCACAGCGAGGGGGAGTATTGGCTCGGGGTGGGGTGCCACGTGTCCCTCGGGGATGCCATGTGTCCCTCCATCCCTACAGTGACCCGTTTCTCTTTGTACTGCAGACGCTGTGTCCCCACAGAGCACCTCTCCCTCCTCCAGCACCCCAACGTCACCCGCCGGCCACGTGCGCCCCAGCTCCCTGCACGGGCTGGCCCCCAAACTGGGCGGGCAGCGCTACAAAGTGGGACGTCGCAAATCCACCAGCAGCATCCCCCCCTCGCCCCTCGCCTGCACCCCTTCCTCCTCCCAGCGCCCGCCTTCTCCCCAGCGCTCCCCGTCTCCGCTCCCTGGGTACCCCAAACCCCCCCATTCCTTCCAGGGCAAGACCCTGTCCCCCCCCACCATCGTCCGGCAGAGCTCACGGCCCCGCAGCGCCGACTGCCCCCGCTCCCCCCTCCTCAAGCGCGTCCAGTCGGCCGAGAAGATCGTCACCATCCTGGCCGAGAAGAAAACCTGCGGCCGCAAGCTGGGGCTGGAGATGTCCCCGATGGATGCGGAGGCCCTCGGGGAGGGAGAAGCGCTGCCGTACCCCGGGGAGCACGGTTATCACCCCGCCAGCTCCCGCCTCGGGGACAGGCACGACCGGGACCAGGAGATGGTGGTCATGCGGCGCTTGAACCTCTCCGAGCGCCGGGACTCCTTCAAGAAGCAAGAAGCTGTTCAGGAAGTGAGTTTCGATGAGCCGGAGACGGTGCCGGGAGGCGAAGACGGCGGCAAGAGCGAAGACGGGACGGGCACGGCTCTCCAGGGTGGTGGCACGGCTCTCCAGGGTGGTGGCACGGCTCTCCAGGGTGGTGGCACGGCTCTCCAGGGTGGTGGCACGGCTCTCCAGGGTGGTGGCACGGCTCTCCAGGGTGGTGGCACGGCCGGCGCGGAGCCGCAGCCGAAGCCAAAGCCCAGCCCGGTGCCGCAGATCGCGGTGCAGGGCTCCGAGAGCGACGAGCAGGAGCCGGCGGTGCCCGAGTGGGAATGCCAGGGCTCCTACCCCATCAGCAGCGCCGAGCAGCCGGACGGCAGCATCTCCTTGCCGTGGTGGAACGGGTGTGAGCAGCGGGAGCGCGGCTCCCAGCAGCGCCGGAACTCTGGGGAGGGATCGACTGGCCACTGGCAACCACCGCGGGCACTGCCGGCACGGGGCCAGGAGCTGCCGGGGGCTCATCTCCCGGCACCCCGGGGCAGCGCATGGAGCAGGGCCAAGCACACCTGAGCCCCGCGCCGGCACCAGGGATGGTTCGGGCTCCCCGTGGCATCCCACCGCCTCCCCACAAACCCCGTCCTGCGCAGCGTATCCATGAGAGGAACGTCCCCCGAGCCGCTTTGGACGTTGGCACTGGCCGGGCTGGCTGGGCACTGGCCGGGCTGGCTGTGCCCCGGCACTTTGCCCCCCCCAACTCCCCGAAGGCTTTTTGTACTCCCTGAAAGATGCTCATATTTTTATAGAGACGCTGGAGCTGTTCCGGCGGTGGCGTTTCCCCGGCTGGGCCCCAACCTCTGTGTACAGAAAGGACTTGATGCAAATATTCCTTAATTAATTTATTACTTTTTATAAGCTAAACGGGCAGTGCAGGACTGTCGCAGGGTCCAGCCCAGCCCAGGGAGTCCCAGCCTTTTCCGTGCATCTCCCAGATGATGACGCGCTGTTTTCTAACCTTGCAAAGACCCCACTCACTTCTCCCTACTTTTTAACTTCCATTTTAGCTTGAAACACACCCACTCTCCCAAGAAACCCCTGCTTGGGGGATAATTCTAATATCTAAAATCAAAACAAAAACCCCAGACCCACAGGAACATCCCCCAAATGCTGGCACTCCGGGTTGAGATACAGAGGGGGGATTTTATTTGCATATGGATCATCAGAAAATGATAATTTGAGTAATTTTATAAGCATGTAGTGGATGTAAAGGGTTTAATTATTTCAGCTGGAGCATTTTGGAGCCATCTGGCTTCATCAACCCTTCCAGGGGTAAAAAAGCAGAGAGATCTCCACAGGGTCAGCAACTGGATGTGAATATTAATGGGGTTTTTAGGATTAGTTTTTGCTCTTTCTCTGCCAACGACTCCCCTGGTCTTGGTAGGTCAGTGCATAGACACCCATAAAATCCCAACTCCTCTTTTTTTTTACAAACAGAACCACTCCAACCCAGTGAGCACCTGTGCTGCTTCATTTGTAATTTGGGGATGTCACCCTTGTCTTCCCCCACCGTTGCTCTTTATCCAACACCCTACAGCTCATCCCGGCATTTCTACCATTTTCTAAGATATAAACGTTTCCGTTTGTTGATGCATGTTCCAGCTTTCCCCCCACCGTGGTTTGCTGTGCTCTGAGCACTGTGCCGGTGTTGGGAGGGACTGTCCCTGGTTTGCCGACCCCCTTTCCCATCTGGCAGATTTTTGGGCTGCGTGTCGGATTCTTCTGTGCCCGCGTGGTTTGTGGCAGGCTCCGTATCCCGCTTCTCCCGTTCAACTGGTGCCGTTAAAGCCCCGAAAACGAGCGACCAGAGCTGCTCCGTGTTTCCTTTGCTTCTTCCTCCACTGTCTGCATTGAGGTCTCGGGAAGGCAGCGGGGTTTTTGGGGAGACACCGGGCACCCCCTGCCCGCTGGCACCGCGGGAAGGGGGGCTTGGCTGCGCACCGGTGGCGTGGGTATGGTGGGAAGAGGATTTCTCAATGGAAAATGTCTTGAAAGCCAAGGGGACCGTGTCTTCCTGCCCAGTGCCCGGCTCTGTTCGTACCTTCGGAAAGTTTTATGTTGGATTAAAATGTTCCCTTGCGCTGAGTGTGGTGTCCAGAGCTCGGGGGTGGGATGGGCACTGCTGGCACCGGAGTGGTGGTACCAGGGGTGAATGTGGGGCCTGTGGGGACCAGAACTGCCCCAGCACAGGCGGGAAGGCTGGGGACACAGCTGGCACCCATCCTGGCTGGGACACGGCTCTGGCTGTAGGTGCTCAGTCCCTAATGCAACACCCTGTGCCCCATGTGGTGCCCGGTGCTGTGCCCCGTTCCCGGGGCAGTGTCCCATACCCCTGGCACAGTGCCCGGTGCTGTGCCCTGTTCCCCATTCCCGGGTCTGTGTCACATGCCCTGTGCAGTTCCCCGTGCCCGGTGCAATCCCAGTCCAGTGCCTGGGGCTGTGCCCGGTGCTCAGTGCAGGCCCAGCACAATCCTGGTGCAATCCCGGTGTCGGGTGCAGTAGCCAGTGCTGTGCCCCAGTGCCATCCAGGTGCAGTCCTGGTGCTATCCCAGTACAATTCCTGTACAATCCCTGTGCAATCCCAGTACAGTCCTGGTGCTATCCCTGTGCTATCCCAGTACAATCCCTGTACAATCCCTTTGCCATCCCAGTGCTATCCCAGTTCAGTCCCGGGTTGATCCCAGCACAATCCCGGTACAGTCCCAGTTCAGTCCCAGTGCTATCCTGGTACAATCCCAATGCTCTCCCAGTACAGTCCCGGATCGNCGGGTGCGGCCGGCGGAGAGGTGGGACAGGGCCGGGATCGGGGGATCGGGGTCGGGATCGGGGAGAGGGAGCCGGGATCGGAACCAGGCCCAAGGCCGGCGCCGGGCACCCCTCCGGGGGGAGGCACCCCGGGGCCTGGCGGGGAGCACCGGGGTGGGCCCCGAGGCGCTGTCCCTCCTGGGGCAGCCACGGGAGTGTCCGCAGACCCTCCGGGAGGTGCCAGCGCAGGATGTCCCAGTGCCAGGGCAGTGTCACCCCCGGGTCACCAGACACGGCTGAGCCGGCGCCCTGTGTCCCCTCTGTGGTGCCAGGGCTGCCCCTGTCACCTCCCCGTGCGGGGCTCTGCCCCTCGGTCCTTCCGGACTCTCCCCGCGCAGGGGCTGTGCCCCCCATCCCTAATTCCCCCAGGCCATCCCAGTCCCCTCCCTGTGCAGGGGCTGTGCCCCCCATCCCTAATTCCCCCAGGCCATCCCAGTCCCCTCCCTGTGCAGGGGCTGTGCCCCCCATCCCTAATTCCCCCAGGCCATCCCAGTCCCCTCCCTGTGCAGGGGCTGTTCCCCACCTCCCTGATTGCCCCCAGGTTGTCCGTGTGCCCTCCCTATGGAACGACTGTCCTGCCCTTCCCCGACCCCCCCAGCCCAGCCCGTTCGACTGCTGTGTCCCCCGGTCCCCCTGGGCTGTCCATCGCTGTCCATCCTCCGGTGCCATCACGGGTTTCCCCTGTGCCAATCCCCTCTGCAGTGGTGCCAGTTCAGGGATCCCCCTTAGCAGGGTACAGCCCCCATTTCTGGGGGTCCTGAGCCCCCCTTTGGGATGGCAGAGCTGGAGAAGAGCAGCCTGGTAGGGTCCCCCTATTGACCCCCCCTGCTCAGGGCAGTTCAACCCCCGCGGACCCCAGGCTGGAGCTGGTGCCCCAGGGATGTGCCAGAATCCAGCCCGAGGGTGGCTCTGCTGTCCCTTGACACAGTTGACCCCAAAGCCTGGCTCTGGGCTGAGCCATCCCACTGCTTCCCAGGAGNCGTGCGCGGGGCGGGGCCCCGATGGCGCGAGAGGCGGGGCCTGAGGCCTCGGGCAGGTCCGGCTGCTCTCGGACATCCTCGGCAATTTCCGGGGCTGCTTCGGTCGGTTCCGTCTCCGCTCGATCGCTCTCGGCTGTTTCCGGGGCGGGTTCGGGCCGTTCCGGCGGCGCTCGGGCCTGTNCTGGGCTGAGCCATCCCACTGCTTCCCAGGAGGCTGGTCACTGCTTTTCTTTGCCTCCTGCAGATGTTTCTGAGCCCTTTGAGGAGGAATATTCTCGTGGTCACAAACCCCTCCAAAGTGAGGGTCTCTGGTCAATGGGAAATGAAAGGTGGGGTGAAACCTGTCTGGAACGAGATCCGTGAGGAGCTGGAGTGGCCCCAGCGTTGCCTTTCAGAGGAGCCACTGCTGCCTCTCCTCCCATTAATGTGCGGCTTTGATTTCCCAAGCAGCTCTTGGAGCCACTGGGGAACTGGCCCTGTGACTTTCTCTGTGAGAGCAGAGAATGGAGACAGCTGAGTAAATATAGCCTAAATCACTGCTTTCCTGGCCATTCCCCCGCCCTTCCCTGACATGCAAAGGGCTGCTGTGTCCCCGAGGCTGGATTGGCCTCTGCTCCAGTCACCGACTCTTCCACCATGTGGGAAAGTCCAAAGCCGTGGTTTGGTTTCTTTGGTGACTCTCTTTGACGTGGGCAGTCTGTGCTTCCATCTGCCCGTGCGGTTCACGGCGCGGATTCGTTCCTCCTGAACTTGGTCGCTGCCCCGAACCCTCCGTTTTTAACTCGCTAGAAACGAGGGTTTGAGCACGGAGGAAAATCCTTTTGTGCCCGCAGTGGGGTCTCGCTGGCCAAAAGCGCTGGTTTGGAAGAGAAAGCGTGGCTCAGCTGGAATGTGGTGAGGAGCAGAGTGGTTTGTGGAGCCAGTTTGGAGCCGTGTCAGAGCGCCGGGTGCCGGGGTGTGTTTACAATGAAAAAGAGTATTTATAATATCGAGGGCTCTTTTAATTCCTCTGGGAATCTCTGGAGCCGCAGCTTGGAGCCGAAGTAGCCGAGTAATGGAAGATAAAAAGCAAACAGAGGAAGGGACAGTGGATTTCTCGAGTTGGAAGGTCTTGGCTCTCTCACCAATACCAGAATAATGCTGGTCTGCTAATGTGGGTGCTTCTTACCTCGTCGGTTACTTCATGTGATTGCTGAGCTGTGCAGAGCTGCTAATAAATCATATAAATTCCAAATACCCCGGGGAATGTGATTTTAAGCAGATAAGTTAGCAAGAACAGTTGGATTTTTTTTTTTTTCATGTACTTAGTTTTTTTTAGAACTGTAATTTTTGAGGGAAGGAGCCAAAATACAGCTCCTGGGTTTATATATCCCTAAAGCCTGCTCCATGAGTGCTCCGAAAATGGAATTAGTGTGTTCTTGCTGCTTGGGGGATGGTGTGAAGGGAGCCTGGAGGAAGGTGGTGGGGCGAGTGTAGGGCTGCTTGCTGCCACATGAAAGTCTCTGTCTGAGTGAAAAACTCTTGTAGGGAGGAGGAGAAAGTTTCTGAGGTGGGCGAGAGAGGATGAGCTTTAGGTGAGGCAAGAAAGCCTAATGTCAGAAGCCTCTGGGCAGTATGACAAGCCTTGGAGTGGGTGTGCAGATTGCCTGAGGTGCTCTCCTGCTGTCCAGCCTTTGAGGAGCCCACTGGAACTCCCACTTGTCACCTGAGAGTGAGGAAGGTATCAGTCCTCCCAAGGCAGGGATTTGTTCAGCTCCTCAGATCCCTGCTAACCATGGCATTGACCTTTCAGTGAAGTGTTCCAGATCCTCCTTCACTTCCTTGGGCTTTGGTGATTAAAGCAAAATACTTAATGAAACTCAAGCATGGGCAGGAAGTGCTCGGTGTCCCTGGCAAAGGGCAGCTCATGGCCATGGGCAGGAGCTGCTGCTCCTCAGGGGTCTGTTGCTGGCTGGGTGGGAAGCGTTCCTGGGTGAGAAAAGAAGTGAAAACAGCCTGGGCTGTGCCATGCCTCGCAGGACAGCAGACCCTGCTCATCAGGGCATAACTCCCTTCCCCTGCTGCTTTTCCCAGTTTGGAGGGAAATACCAGCTGGTTTGGCAGCTCCAGGGCCAGCCCGGCTCCAGCACTCGGTGCTCCGATGCCTCTTCCCCTGGGGCAGCTGGTGGAGCTTGTCCAGCTCCCTTCCCTGCCTGTGCCAGCTCCCCGTGGGCTCACCCAGCTCCTTCCTCCGCAGCTCCTTGTGCCATTCCTGCCTCCATCACTGCCTCTCTTGTGACTCCGGCATCGAGAGTCGTCCTGGCTCTTCAGCGGGGCTGGTGGCCCAGGAGGCTGCCTGGGAGCACAGAGAGGTGCTGTGATGTCTGTCCCAGTTACACACCAGGAGTTGCTGAGCTCTTGCCCTCCCTGCCCTGGTGCTGCT
This sequence comes from Pitta sordida, assembly GCA_013390025.1. Classification (NCBI taxonomy): domain Eukaryota; kingdom Metazoa; phylum Chordata; class Aves; order Passeriformes; family Pittidae; genus Pitta; species Pitta sordida. Next base: position 254,862 of record WEKX01004072.1, on the reverse strand, counting down.
CCATGGTTTTGGTGCTGCTGGACACAGTGGGCACTGCTGACTTTGGCCACCCTGGCATGGGCTGAGTCCAGCAGAGCTGTGTAAATCACATGGATGCAGCAGATGTCACAATAGCAGGCAATTCCTTGTTCGTTTTTACTCCCATCCCTCATTGCATTGTCCTATTTTCTCTTTTTGTTAAAGGAAAAGTTTGTTCATATTGTCTGTAACGTGCAGTTCAAGACCTGATTTGCTGTTTGTTTTGCTCGCTGAGGATCTGATGTAACTTGGAGAGGTTTGGGCTGTGAGGATTGTTGGAGGCACATCCTTCTTTTAAATATTTTTAGGCATTCTTTCCCCTCACTGGAGGGAAAGCAAGGCTCAGTCTCGCTTCAAGTCAATCTGCACTTTGAACTGCACTTGGAACTGGGTTAAAAAGCACAGGAACCACATTTAAAATGTTAAGATGCTTTTATTTATGTGCTGGGCACACACAAAAAGACTTGTAATGTGTTTTTTTTTTTTTGTTTCAAACCGATGTGTTGAACAAAGAAAGTATTGACAGCAGTTAATGAATTGAGGGATTGTTTCTGGGCACTGAGATAGATTTACCAAAGGTATTTAGCTGTCTGATGCATGGGATTTTCAGAGCAGCCTAAGCAAGTGCTCGCCAGCACAGACACATGAGGTTCTTCTCCGAGAGCCGAGCAAACCTGGAGCTGGTCCCAGCCAAAATCTTTTGGCAAGCTGCTCCTTCTCCCCTGCTCCGAGGTGTGCTTCCAGCCGACAGGCTCGTGCGTGTCCCGGGCTCTTGGAGCTGCCTTCCCTCCAAAGAGCTGTTTCAGGGCTTTGGGAAGTGTGTGTTCCCTCTCCACAAAGAGACGCCGACTCGGGGTCAGCTGCTCTCTGGGGGTGCAGAGCTTTCCTGGCCAGTGGCTGCAGCTCAGCCAAGGAAGCCACTCACTGGGTCGGTGGCAGGACAGAGGACAACTGTTTCCTGCTGGAGAGGACGGTGCTGGCATTAGCCATGTGGATTTGGATTTCCTGGGGAGCTCCTCACCGAGCACTCGATGCCCACATGGGCTGAGCGTGGGGAAGGCAGGTGAGATTCCTCCAGGACCAGCCTGGCTCTAAATTCTCTGGATTTTTTTCATGTGCCAAAGGACTCACTGGGCCATGGAGAGCAGGTTGGCACAGAGCTGCCTCTGCATTCCCACCCCAGGGAAGAAGGTTATGGAAGGAGTCAGTTGGAAGAAGCTGTGGGACCTGCTCTTTGGAGACACTCGGTGCTCCCGAGTCACTCTCCTCTTCCCACCCCTCCACGCAGATCTGCTTTTAAAAGCTACTGAACAAGTTTGCCAGGGCTGAGCGTTTTGTCCTTCCAGCCTCTTCGGCTGCACCGGCTTGTCAGAGGCGCCTGGAGTCGGGGCTGGGATCTGTGGGGGGAAGCTGGGGGGTGCCTGCGGGGGAGCATCGGCCCAGCTGGGTTTGGGCTCGGCTCCCTCCGGGTGCCTTCTGGGCTCTGTGCTGTCCGGGAGGAGCGGGAGCTGCCGGCACCGTTCCCAGCAGGCAGTGGCCACTCAGGCCCTTGGCACTCAGACTGTGCCCCCGGCTTGGGGGGGACCGTGACAGGCAGCGTTCAGAGGGGTGAGGGGCAGCCAGCGAGCCTGACCATAAATCTCTCTTTATGCTTTGGATTATGAAGTAATATTTTCCTGGCTTGGGGCTGGTTGGATTGGGGAAGTGCGGGCTCTGTTGTGAGTTCCCTGCAGCCGCCATCCCAGCATGGGGGGAGCTTGCACAGCAGCCAGCGCTGGGCTGGATGTGCTGCTTCCCTCGTGAACATGAGAGACCTTCCCAGCAGCTCTCCATGAGTCGTGCAGGCTGGTGTTGCTCCTAGAGCTCTGGAGGAGCTCTCCAGCAACCTGGATCAGGCTTAATCCTGTTCCCCACCCGCCTCTGGCCACAAGTGCCTCACCTCCCTGCGGGCAGTGCCTGTTCATTCATGGCAAAGACAGCCCGGCTGGGACTCTTGCCCGAGCTCAGGCAGGCGGTGCAGGCTCTGGCTGCTGCACAGGTTTCCCGTGCCATGGCCTTTTTGTGCCTTTTGTCCTTGTCGAGGGAAAGAACCCTGAGCCTGGTGCCGGGGCTGCAGAACCTGACTGTGGAAGGGAGGTGCTGGTTCCTCTCAGGGGACTCACCCCCATCTCAGACCCTGTGGCAGCACGTGCAGGGGTGGTGGCATGTGCAGGGCTGATACCACGTGCGGGAGGAAAGAAGGGTTTGGAGCTGATAGGAACTGCAGCGTCTTGCTGGCCCGGAAGGGTTATTTTGAAATCCTGCAGGTCACCAGTGTCAGTGCCAACCCGTGGTGGGAGCAGCCTTGGCTTCGTGCCGTGCTTGGTTGTGCACTGACCCCGCTGGGAAAGGTGTCCTGGCTCCCTTCGCCTCCTCCCCTCCCCTCTGCCCGGGCTCCCACAGCCCTGAGAAGCGCCTTCCTGCCCACTAATAGTTTTCAGATGAGACTCAAAAAGTTTGAGCTGGGTTTGGTGGTTTCTGGGCCAAAACAGCTCAAGCTGTTAATAGGACCTGCAGCATTTCAGCGGGCCCAGGGTGTCCCTGGGAAGGCTGGTTTCTGGCTGCCCCGGTGCCTTGTAGGTCCGGAATGCTGGGATTTGCCTGGGGGAGGTGGAAAACTGGCCTGTGCAGCCAAGAGAGGATGGGAAAAGAGGACGTGCCTGGCTGGTGGGAATGCCCCGGCTCGTACATTTCTTCAACAACATGTTGTAACCCAGGTTTATTCTTTTTGGTGGATTTCTGGGCAAGGCAGGCAGCATATTCAATTTCTCTCTGAATAGCTGAAAGGCAGTTAGGAGCGCTAAGTAGATTTGAAGGCTTCTAAGGATTATTTTAACTCCTCTCGCCTCCATCTCTGCAAAAAGAGCCCGTGCCTGCACTTGATGCTGTTGGTGCTTTTGAAAAGTTCAAAAATTGACTTTTAGCTCAGAGCAAAGCTTTGAAGTGCTGCTCTGTGGGAATGGCAGCACATCTCAAAAACCTTTTGCTGAAAGCTTGGTTAACCTACATTTGTGGGCAGCTCCCTTCAGAAGATTCCTTTGTGGGGGAGTGCATGGTGAGGTATAAAGGTGAACTGTGAAATTTAATCGATGTAACAAGAAAAGGTTAAATCTGTTTGTTCTGCCCCTATTCAGGGGCTGCAGCTGGTGGGTGCGGGGTCACCCTTTTCTGTATGCAAAAGTTAATCCTGCATAAAGGCTGTTTTGTCCCACTTGTTGTCTCCTTGTTTGCATAAGTGCTTTGAGGAGGGTGAGCTGAAGAAGCAGGAGTGAACCTCTTTAAGATGCAGGGCTGGTGCCTGGCTGTAGCAGAGAGGAGGTGGCATTCCTGCCCACAGCCACTGGCTCCTTGCTTGCTTTTGGGAGTGGAAATCAGGATTAGCATGCCCTGGTTGGATCCGGGGCTCAGAATCAGCTGGTAGGTGGGAGAGAAACGAGTCCTGCCTCTCTCAGGTGAACCCCTAGTTTGAATGTCGGTGTGTTGGGAGGGTGTGGGGTGCCTGGCTGTGCGGTGACAAGTCTTCTTCTCTTTGCAGGCTCTGGGAAGGGGGACGTAGCACGACACGCTGTTCCGGGCTGGAAGCCTGCAGTGCTTTTCACCCCCGGACTCCAAGAAACCTGCTTCTTTTTTGGTGAAACAGACCCTGATATCGGGTTTTTTTGCTGCATGCTCACTCACCAGTGCTGGATTATGTTTGTCTCCTTCTCCCTTTGCTCCATAATTTGGCTGAATCGTGGTTTCAAGCTCAGGAAAAGGGGCTGCACTTAAGCGCTCCTGGGCACCCGCACCAGCCTCCTGGGGTGCTGCTTCAACGCAGAGACATTCAGAGTGCTGATGGGGGAGAGCTGCCTCTGAGGGCTCTCCTCTCCCACCTGGAACGTGCTGCCTCACCCTTCGGAGCCTTTCTCCCCTGGCAGAGAGGATGGGCAGCACCGACGGCTTCCAGTACCGCGCGCTCTACCCGTACCGCAAGGAGCGCGAGGAGGACATTGATCTGCTGCCTGGGGACATCCTGGTCGTGAGCAAGGGGGCCCTGCAAGCCTTGGGCTTCAAGGACGGAGATGAGCAGACCCCCAATCAGATCGGGTGGATCCTGGGTGTCAACGAGCGGACCAAGCAGAAGGGTGACTTTCCTGGCACCTACGTGGAGTACGTGGGGCCGGTGAAGATCTCTGTCCCTTCTCACCGGCCCCGAGTGCAGAGACCCCTGCCCGCAACGCCGGGGGCTGGCAGCTGCCGGCTGCCGGAGGCTCTGGAGCAAGGTAAGCCCCGCTGTGCTGCTCTCAGACACCTCCACTCCTGGCGTGTGGCAGGTGAGAGTGTGTGAGTGGCTTTGCAGGACAGCAGGGAAGCCCTGGGCTCGGCAGTGCTGGGTTGCCTCTGCCGGCAGCTGCACAGATGAGTTGCCTGAGGGTTGTGGGCTCAGACTCAGTCCTGGCTCAGGGAAAAGCGCTTTGTTCCTCCAGCTTATCAGTCTGCTCAGCAGAGCCTCTTGGAGCAAGCCTTGTCCCACTCCCCAGGATCCTTCCCCCTCTCTGTCCTGCAGTCCGCCAGGATCCCTGTGGTCCTTGGTTCCTGCTCTGCTGAGTTTTGCCCTGCTCCCTCCCTTCAGGATAAGTCCTGACCTCTCCCAACCACCAGCTCCCCGCCTCTGCAGCGCCTGGGGCACTGCTCCCTGCCAAGAGCTGCTCAGCCCCGCTGAGAGACACAATTACTTGTCTCTGGGCAAGAGGAGAAAAGTCAGGGTCTAAAAGAGCACTTCTGAGAACTGGAGCTAATTGCTTGTCTGCCTGGCAGCCAGCCCTCCCCGCGGGTCGAAGAGCCCTCCCTGGGCCTGGGCAGCCACCCTGGGGCTGGGCATGGGCTGTCCTGCACCTGCAGCTGCCTCCCAGCTGGCACTGGGCTTGGCATGGATCGGGTCGGGGAGAGCCAACGTGCCTCAGCCCTGCCTGTGGAGCTGTGGCAGCTGCCTGCTCTTTGCCTGTTTTTTTTTTTCCCCTGCCAGGCACATAAACACTGTGGCAGAGGCTCAGCAGCCCCCCCCATACTTTGTCCTTGTTCTTCTCTACTCCATCCAAGCCTGGGGTCCTCAGCACAAGAAAGATGTTGGAGTGAGTCCAGAGGAGTCCACGAAGATGCTCCAAGGGCTGGAGAACCTCTGCCATGGAGCCAGGCTGGGAGAGCTGGGGGTGTTCACCTGGAGGAGAGAGGGCTCTGGAGAAACCTATTTGTGGCCTTCCAGTGCTTGAAGGGAGTTTATAAAAAAGAGGGAGACTACTCATACAGGCAGATAGTAGGACAAGGGGGAAATTTTAATTTATAAGAGGAAAGATTTAGATTAGGTGTTAGGAAGAAATTCCTGACTGTGAGGATGAGGAGGCCCTGGCACAGTTTGCCCAGAGCAGCTGTGGCTGCCCCATTCCTGGAAGTGTCCAAGGACAGGCTGGAGCCACCTGGGATAGTGGAAGGTGTCCCTGCTCATGGCAGGGGGTGGGATGAGATGGGCTTTAAGATTCCTTCCAGCTCAAACCATTCTGTCATTCTGTGAGGGGTGGCAGCCACACTTTGCCCTCCCATGCCTCGCAGACCTTGTGCTGGTGCGCACAGGAAGATAAGGAGGAGCTGCAGGAGCTGGTAGGTGTCAGAGAACGCTCCCAGCTGGCTGTCCTGCAACCCCCATCTCTCTGCCTTGGAGCCACAGCAATCCCATCAGATGCCTCCAGCTGTGTGAAACACCTCTGGGGTCTTACAAAACCAGGGTTGTGGGGCTGGTGCAGCTCCCTGCAGCTGCCTCCTGTGCTCCTGCTGCCAGAGCCAGAGGGGCGGCCCCAGGAAACGTCTCCGCAGGGTGGGAATGCGGCCGGGCTGTGCTGGGCTGTGCGTGCGTTTGGGTTGGCAGCGAGAGCCACTGACCTGAGTCATCCCACTCACAACCTGCCTTTCCAAGAAAGCAGCTCCTCTTGGGAGCCTGGGACACGCTGTGCGGTGGATGTGCTGACCTTGCCTGTGTCCAGCCCTGCACTCCCTCGGGGGCTGTTATTTCTGTCCTTGTCTGCCCTCTCCTCTCTTCTCAAGGGCTTGGTGCAGGTGTGTCTGGGGGGGTCAAAGCCGCTGGTGGGATCGCTGGGCTGTGAAGCAAGAAACGTGCCAAAGCTCCTGAGACATGAAAAGGGGAATTTGGGAAGAAAACCAAAAGCCTGCCTGTCTTTGTCCTGCTTGGGGCTGGAGGGTGGGGTACCAGGGCACACGAGGGGGATTCCAGCCCTGTCCCTGTCCCCTGTGGGTGCATCCCAAGAGCCACCCTCGTCTCTGGGCACAGCCAGGGCCTGCAGGGAGGCAGTTCCAACACCATTTTACACTCAGCCTGTGCATTCAATCCCCATATAGGCCATTCACTGAAGAGCTGGACTCGATGATCCCTGTGGGTCCTTTCCAGCTCCGAACATTCTCCAATTCTGTATTCTGCTGGGGAGACACATTTTTGCAATAGAGAGGCTTTATTTGAGCCAAGCCCATGTTATTTCTTCATGGCCTCCACTTGAGGAGGTGCAGAGCTGTCTCCTGGCTGCCCCACGAAGCTCATGCCGTGCTTCCCGGGTCCTGCCCCGGCTGGCAGGGATCCCTCAGCCCCGCGGTGTCACTCGTGGAGCTGGGCCAGCGCCACGGCCGTCACGCAGCCCGGGAGCAGGGCTGGCCCTGCCGAACAGCGAGACCCGGCGTGTTCTGCCAGTGAATTTACGAGCTGCTGGTGTTTGCCTTCCGCAGAGAACACGAGCGGAAAATGCGGCTCGGAAATATTTCCGCAGCTGCCCGGGCCGTGCTGTGAGCGGCCTTGTTCACGGCGGCCCAGCCCGGAGGCCCGGCAGGCTCAGGAGTCGCTGCTGGCTCCCGGCACAGGCTGCCTGGTAAAAAAAGACAAGCTGCTGCCTGCTGAAGCAGCACATTCCCTGCCGGGCCACGTGGGCAGCGCCAGTATTTACTCTCCCTTCAGCCCTTCCCAAGGGTCAGGCTGGGAGCTGCCAGGCTGGCACCTTGCCTGCAGCTTCCCCACCCCGACCAGCACCACGCTGGGCCCCTTCCTGTGCCCAGACCAGAGGCTGGCTCTGGTGGGGGTTTGTCCCCACCCAACACCCTCCAGCAGCACGGGCCCTCGCGGAGCTGCTGTGTGCCTGCTCCATGTGCTTCCCTTTCCATGGGTGCTCCGGCTCCCCACGAGGCTGTGGGTGCGGGAGGCTCAGCCGGGTGAGGAGTTTCAGCTTGCTGAGCCTCGTGGTGAGACCACACCAGGCGAGTTCGGGTCAGATCCATGGCAACGGAGCTGTTTCGCAACGGGGAGCAGCCTTTTGGCTCTGCCTCTGCGGAGTGGAGTGTGCTGGGTGTCCTCACCCACCGTGGGCTCCCCAGGGTCTGCCCGGTGCTGTGGTTCAGCCCAGAGGAGCCTCCTGCACCGGCTGGTGCTCAGTTGGAAGCAGGATGGGGCCTTGGCACTGCTTATCCCTCAGCAAAGCTGCTGCTGCAGCTGCCCGGCCAGGCCTGTGTGCTCCTGCCCCGGCATGCACAGGGGAAGGGGGTGCCTGGGGCCAGAACCTCGAGATTTTCTGGAAGTGGCAGTGAAATACAACCCGCCATGGGGCTGTAGATCCTCCAGGAATGAGGGGGACCCTGGTCCCGTGCCGTGGGCTGCCTGTACCCTGTAACAGCTTGCAGAGAGGCTGTGGGCTCACGGGGAGGGGGAGGCACAGGGCCGGTTTCCATGTTAAACGAGCAATCAAGGGCAGGAATTTGCTGACATGGCGTTCTGTCTGAATCGCTGGATTAATCACAGCTCACCACGGCGCGAGTGAGCTCCCTGCTCCTCTGCCAGCCCTGCGCAGCCCCTGAGCTGGGCAGGGACCCAGCCCAGCCTGAGCACTGGTAACCCCTGCACTGCCTGCCTGGGGGAAGGGGTCCCAGGGAGATGGGCTCTGTCTCCAGGCTTCTGCAGGGAGCAGTAGGGATCCGTCTCCCTGTGCACACCCCGTCAGGGATTGGAGCAAGGCTGGGCTCAACAAGTGCCGTGCTGGTTTCTGGGTCAGCTCACAGGTTCCTCACAGCCTCTGTGCCATGTCTGCCTGGGCCACAGCTTTCCTTGCTACCGTTGGAAGCTGTGTTGGTTGTGCCCTGTGCTGCTCTTCTAATGGTGGCTGAGCTGGCTCTGAGCCCTTCTCCCCTCTCCCCCAGGGTCTCCTCTCCCGGATGTGCAGGAGCAGTTCAGCCCTCCCGAGATTGCTCCGCCACTCCTGGTGAAGCTGGTGGAAGCTATTGAGAAGAAAGGTAAGGGGGGATGCTGAGCACTGGGTGGGCTGGTACACCCCAAAACCCCACAGTGAGGGCAGAGGGGGAGGCTGAGCCCTGTGGGACACACAGGACATGAGCTGCCCTCATGCTCCTCCCCGGACTGAGCTGCTGTTCCCCAGAGCCAGGCTTGATACCACTGCCCCATCCTGGGCAGAGGCTGGGGGTGAGGGTGCTGGGTATGAGCACCTACATGTCCCAGATGGGCGCTGGCATTTGGGAAGCACTTCCAGCCTGGATCGTGCCGTGGCAGAGAAAGGAGGCCGCTGAACCGGGGGGCCAGGGGGGCTGCAGCAGCATCTGCAGGAGGTTGGCTTGGACACGGTCCAGGCCTGGCTGGCTGTGCCACAGCCATTGCCCGGCTGGCAGCGGAGCGGTGCGTGCGCGGGGAGCTGACAGCAGTGTCCCCCTTCCGCAGGGTTAGACAGCGAGATGTTGTACAGGACATCTGGCTCCGAACTGAGGCAAGCGCTGAGAACCGGTAAGAACCAGCTCCGCGCGGTGGAGGCGAATCGGCTCAGATGGAGGAGATTAGTGGATGTGACAGCGCCAGCAGTAATGCAATCCAGGCCAGGCTCGCCTGTCCCCGGCAGTTCCTGACTCCCGGCACGCTGCCTGTGGGGCTGGGCTGTCCCCGTCCCAACATGTCTCTGTCTTGCATGGAAGGGATGGGAGGTGGGGGGATTCCTGACACCGTCCATGGGCTGGAACAAAGAGATGTGGTGCTGGCTCAGAGACTCGCAGCCAAACAAGTGAACCCCTGTGTTTGTCTCTCCTCTTTCGAGGTGCTTTGCAGATGGGCTGGTGGAGGCTGCCCTGGCTCTATCACACCACTAATAACCAAGGCAGGATCTTTCATAGCTTAGTGGCTGAAGCCGTGGCTCCGTGGTGCTGCTGTCTCTGCTGGGGAGCCTTTGGAGCTGTGTCTCAGCTGGGCTGGGGCCTCATCCGGCACCACGCTGGCATGTCCCGTTCTCCAGACGTTCCTGCAGACCCCAGTTACGCAGCGCTGTCAGCCCTGGCTGTGCTGCTCTCGGGACAGGCTTCCCAAAATCCTGTGCCCTGCATTCGAGGAAGACATTTTCCCTACTGGGTTCAGTGTGGGGCAGCTCAGTCTGCACTTGGCTCTGCCAGCACTGGGGAGCAAAACTCTTACCCAAGCCTCATGTGCCCAGGATTCCTGTGGCAAGATTCATGTCTGGGCACTCAAAATGACCTCTGCCCTTTCACAAGGGGAACTGCTGGGGTTCCCAGAGCCAGATGGTTTCTGGGCTGTACGGGGAACTTCCAGGAATCCTCTGTCACATGGGCTGCCCGAGGGCTGCCTGAGCTCCCTCGTGGTGCCGTGTCCTGTGATAGCTGGCTGAGAGGTGTGTGATGGTGTCTGGGATGGGTGCTGGCGGCACTGGACCTGCTGACTGGATGCCCGGTGCTGTGCCCACCACCCATGGGAAATCTGTGCCCTGGCAGACTGGACGCTGGGTGACCTGGAGCCCTTGGATGTGCACTCCCTGGGCGAGGCACTGCGAGGTTACCTGCAGGACCTGCCCTCCCCCGTGGTGCCGGTGTCTGTGCACGGAGACATCCTTCGCATCCTGCAGGGTAAGGGCTTCCCCTGGCTGCCCTGGGAACGGGTGGCTGGGCAGGATGGACGCATTTGGGATATCAAAATAAGCCCTGTCCCTACGGGGCCTGGCATATGGGCCCCACTGCTGAGAATGCTCTGCACTGTGACGCAGTCAGAGTGTGGAGAGTGGTGCCGGCTGTCCCAGCTCTTCCATCGTGTCTTGTTCTCTCCCCAGAGTTCCCCCAGCCGGAGAATTGCCGGAAGCAGCTGCTGCTGGCCCTGGAGTCGCCTGCGGTCCCGCTCCAGAACACGCTCACCCTGCAGTTCCTGCTCCGGCATCTGGGGAAGGTATCGCAGCAGGCCGAGAGCAACAGCCTCCACCCTCGGGCCCTGGGAGAGATCTTCGGTCCCCTTCTCCTCCGGCTGCCTGGCGCCAGGTACGTGAGGCTTTTGGTTCCAGCAGTGTTCCTGTGCCTGCTGGGACAGGAGTCCAGCCTGGAACAGCAGGTCTGCCCACAGCCCCTGCCTGGCTGCAGCACATGGGATTAAACTGCTGGCAGCACACAGAGGTGGGACAGAGCCTTTGCTTCTGTGTCAGCCTGGGATCTGGCAGCTGGGATGAACCAGCTGACCCCAGCTGCCCCTTTTGCGGGCGCAGGAGCAGTGCCATGTTCTCCCCCATAACTGCTGTTCTGAACTCGCCTCCTCTCTCCCTGCAGCTCAGAGCTGAGCCCTGACTTCTCTGTGCTGTTTTTGGAGACCCTTTTGCAGACGAAGGAGCTGGAGCCAGAACAGTTGCCTCCAGGTACTGAGATGCCTCTTCTTGGGGCCTGAGGTGCTGGTGTTTGTGCTCCGTGGGTGTGGAGTCCCTGCCCCCACGAGGGGTTGCTTGGGGGCTTTCAGTAGCCCAGCTGTGCCTCAAGGCGTAGATGTGCCTGGAGCAGTGTGGCAGCCAAGGGGCCTTCCTGGGCCAGTCACTGCAGGGGGAGGGACTCAGCACTCCAAGGGATTGCCAGTGGGGATTTGGGATTTACCTTCAACCCTCCCTCTCTTACAGCCTTGCCTCCCAAACCGCCGAAGCCAAAGCCCAGTGCAGCCAGTCTGGCCAACGGGAACAGTGTGCCCTTGCAGGACGCTGAGTGGTACTGGGGGGACATTTCTCGGTAAGGAGGTGACTGGCAGCTCACATCTGGGTGCCCTGTCCATTGAGATATTGAGGGGAGCCTTGGGGGGCACCTCAGAGGCCATGACACTCCTGTTCCTTGCAGGGAGGAGGTGAATGAGAAGCTACGGGACACGCCAGACGGGACCTTCTTGGTGCGTGATGCCTCCAGCAAGATCCAGGGGGAATACACACTCACGCTCAGGTAGGGCACTGGTATCCTCCGGGAGCTGGGATCCTGGCAGCCTCCCCTGCTCTGGGCTGCAGCTGTTGGCATTGTGTCCCTGTGCTTCCAGCTGCTGGGCTGCCGAGAGCTCCGGCTGGTGGAGGGTGCTGGGGTGGTGGTAAATGCCCTCTTCTCTCCCCTCCGCACTACAGGAAGGGAGGCAATAACAAGCTGATCAAGATCTTCCACCGGGAAGGGAAGTATGGCTTCTCAGAGCCCCTGACTTTTGGCTCAGTGGTGGAGCTCATCACCCATTACCGGCACGAGTCGCTCGCCCAGTACAATGCCAAGCTGGACACCAGGCTGCTCTACCCCATCTCCAAGTACCAACAGGTGAGCCCTGTGCCTCAGGGACACTGCTGGCGAGCACAGCCTGAACCAGTGGCGTTTGCTGCTCCATCCCTGCTCCTCTGGGAGATGACAGTGTCCCAGCCCTTCTCCCCTATCCTGAGTCATTGCCTGTGGGGTGAGACATGTGCAGGGCTGGTGGGGTTTCCTGGGACCAGCTGGAGCAGGTTCTGACTGAGGCTGTGCCTGTGGCAGGACCAGCTGGTGAAGGAAGACAGTGTGGAAGCTGTTGGGGAGCAGCTGAAGGTTTATCACCAGCAGTACCAGGAAAAGAGCTGGGAGTACGACCTGCTGTATGAGGAGTACACACGCACTTCCCAGGTACGTGGGCACTGCCTTGAGCATTGCCCTGACACCCCCGGGGGCTGCCTGACACCTCCTGAGTACTGGCAGCCACCACGCTGAGCACAGGGAGATTGGCCACCTGCTGCCCCATTTGTCTGCTGCTTTGCTTGAGGGGATTTCCCAGAGGATGGGTTTGAGGAGGGGGATTATTTTGGCTGCAGCAAGGACGGTGCTGCCTTGGGGAGGGCAAAAGAGGGGGTGCAGATGGGTAGAAACCTTCCTCATCCCCCCCCATCCATTCTCCCCAGGAGCTGCAGATGAAGAGGACAGCAATTGAGGCCTTCAACGAGACGATCAAGATCTTCGAGGAGCAGTGTCAGACACAGGAGAAGTGCAGCAAGGAGTACATCGAGCGCTTCCGGCGGGAAGGCAACGAGAAGGAGGTGCAACGGTGAGGATGGGGGTGGCAGTGACCTGCCCTGCCTGGGGTAGGGCTCCAGGGGCTGGAAGGATCCTCCTGGAACAGCAGAGAGGCGAGGCATGCACAGCCCTTGTGGGTTGGAGCTGGCAGGCTGCCTGCTCTGGCTCACAGCCTAAGACACCCCCCCACTCTTTCTCTCCCAGGATCCTCATGAACTCGGAGAAGCTCAAGTCTCGCATCACAGAGATCCACGACAGCAAGATGAAGCTGGAGCAGGACCTGAAGAAACAAGCCTCAGAGAACCGGGAGATCGACAAGCGCATGAACAGCCTGAAGCCAGACCTCATGCAGCTGCGCAAACTGCGGGACCAGTACTTGGTGTACGTAGTGCCCCTCCAGCCCGGCCCGGGAGCCATCCAGCTGGCTCCTGGAGGGCTCTGGGGCTCGTTGGACCGGCTTGGAGCCTGTTGGGTGCAGGAGCAGCTCTGCAGCTCGGCCTCGGGGCTCGGAGAGGGGCGTCTGCTGCTGCCCTCTGGTGATGCAGCTGCAGCCTGAGCTCTGCCTTTCCTTCCACAGGTGGCTCACGCAGAAGGGTGCCCGGCAGAAGAAGATCAACGAGTGGCTGGGCATCAAGAATGAGACAGAGGAGTGAGTGTCCCTGTCCCTGCTCCTGTGCTGTGGGATGTGGGGGCTGTGGGAGTGCGGTCCTGCCCCAGCTCTCTGCCTGAGAGCTGAGGATGTCTTCCCTGCTGGAATGGGTGGGGGAGATGTGTGGGGCCATGTGCCCAAAGTGAGGGAGCCTGACCCTGCCTGTCCTGGATTGCAGCCAGTACTCCATGATGGATGACGAGGAGGAGCTGCCCCACCACGAGGAGCGAACGTGGTACGTGGGGAAGATCAACCGTGTGCAGGCAGAGGAGATGCTGTGTGGCAAGAGGGACGGCACCTTCCTGATCCGCGAGAGCAGCCAGAAGGGATGCTACGCCTGCTCCGTGGTGTGAGTATCCTGTGCAGATGCACTGGGCTGTGTGGCTCTGCCCTTCCCTAGCCAGATGTTGGAGGGGTCAGGTGTCAGGCTGGGCTTTCCCAAAGTCTCCCTTGGCTCCTCCTGCCAGGCTCAGGTTTTTGGGCTGCTTTGGCGGCCCTGGCTCATGCTCTGCTGTCCCTGTCCCACTGCTGACCTGGGCTCCTTTGTCTCCCTGCCAGGGTGGACGGTGACACCAAGCACTGTGTGATCTACAAGACGGCGACTGGCTACGGGTTTGCTGAACCCTACAACCTCTACGCCTCCCTCAAGGACCTGGTCTTGCACTACAAGCACACGTCCCTGGTGCAGCACAATGACTCCCTGAATGTCACGCTGGCTCACCCGGTCCTTTCCCAGCCACCAGCCAGATGAGCAGCCTGTGCACAACACAACAGCTGCCTTCAGCTTCTCCCCAGGGCGCTGCTTTCTGGCTCTGGACTCTTGCACCCTGTATAGTTGAGTCTCTGTGCTCCTGCTCCTTCAGAGCCTCTGAGATGTCTGTGACCGTTCCTGATGTCCCTCTTGGTCAGTAGCTGAAACCCGTGTTGGCTGATGGGACAGAAAGGCTGGGCTGTTGGTCCCCAGCAGGCTCCAGCCTCTAGGCGGTGGGATCCAGATGTGATTGAATTGCTGGGGGTCTAACACAGCCCCCTCCCCTTCCCTGATAAACAGGTCAGATCCCCTTCTTGCTGGCAGGTGGCCCCGCTACGCAGCACTGTAGAGCTTGGTTCCTGATTCCCTGGTGTGCTCTGGCTGTGACTGAGGGGCTCCCTGCCTGGATGCCGGAGGAGGCAGAGGAGGAGGATCTGCTCAGCCTGTGCATCCTTCACTCTCGCTCTCCTCGGTGGCCTCGCAGGCTGCGATGGTGTCTGGTACGAGGGGTGCTGCTCTTGCATGCAGAGACTCATTTAGGAAGGAGAAACCTCATCCTCCATGGGGCTCCCCAGCCGAGGTCTCTGCTCCGTGCTGTGCCCCACCTCACCGTCATTCCCTAGTTAACCACCTCTGGAGTGTTGCTGCCTGGGCAGGGAGGATCCAGCTAGCGATGAATCTCTCGCCTTAGTTGTGCCAGCGAAGCTGTGAAATCCCTGTTGGTGCCCGTTTTTCCTGGCAGGATCTGGTGGATGCACAGCTCGTCGTTTCCGGCCGGCTTCGGTGACTGCGCACGTGACCCATTGAAGCTGACAGTAGCTCTGTAAATATGGTTCTTTTTGTGAGCAGCTGCTTCCGTGGTGCTGGTGTTTGCTGAACCCCCACTGCCACCCCCAGCGTGGGCAGCACTGCCAGGCTGCCTCGGGTCCTGCAGCTGCAGCAGGAGGGGGCTGAGTCTGGCGCACACTACGAGCCCTCCCCGGAATGAAGGACCTCTCTGCTGCAGCAGGACGGATGTGCTGGGCCCGGGGCATGTTGAGACGTGTCTGCATCATGGTGAACGACGTATGCAAAGCACTTAGAATCATGGGTACTGTATGGGGCCCGGGGCAGGGCTGCCTGCTGTGGGCAGGGGGTTTGTCCAAGGTCAGAGGGCCCGTGGGCAGCCCAGGTGGCCCTGGAAGAGCTTTAAAAGCTGAACTGAGAGTTGAGGCCGTGGTGGCATTTGCTTCCTTGGGTTGTTTTGACTGCCTGGCTTGAGGAAAGCGTTCTTGATGCTCTTGATTTGCCAGAGAGGCTTGTTCCCTTTTTGGAGGCCTGCACCCTTGGGACAGGCCGGTGGATGCCGTGGGCTTTGCCGCTTCTGTTTCCTGTTGGGGCTCAGGCTCTGCCGGATCTGCAGGGTGCTGTGTGCTCATGCTCTGCCTTGACGGTGCTCTGGCTTGTCCTTGATGGGCCACCTGCATTGGGGACACACTGTCCCTCCTTCCCCAGCCAGCTCTGCTGCTCTCCTTGCTCTGGGCTGGTCCCCAGATCCTTTTGGAGCTGGGATTGCTGGCACAAATGTCCTATTCCCATTGCTTGTGGCAGATCTCCTATGCTTGACTGTACAGCCCCTGTTCTCTGCTCTGCATGTCCTCTCCAGGCCCTGGGACCTGGTTTTTTGGGTCTGGTGTGTCAGTGTTTGGTGCTTGGGTGCAGAAGATGGGTCAGAGGAGCTGTGGGTGAACAGCCCAGGAAAGACTGTGGTTGGCTTTGGGGATCACTTTGGAAAAGCTGCCAGGGATTATTAAGGGAATTCTCTGGGCTCAGACACATGGGAGATGAGAGCACGTGGGAATGGGGCAGGAAGGCTCAGTGCTTGTGGCCCTTCAGAGACCTTCTGGGGTCTGAGGAATGGCTGGAGGGGCTGCACCAACATCCCAAAGCTCTGTCAGTCTCTCACACCAGTCACTGCAGCACTTTCAGCCTGGGGGACTCTGTGCTGGTCCCTGCCCTTCCATCACAGGACAGGCTGCAGGTGGGTGGGATCCTCAGCCTCTCACTCCCTGTGCTCCACGTTCCCCCACGACCCCCCCAGGGTGAGCTCAGGGCTGGTCCTGCCAGGAGGGTTTGCTCCTGGCTCATGCCAGGACCTGCTGAGCATCTGGAAGAGGCTCAGCTTCAAGCTGTCACCTGTCAACACTTCGCTTGGTGCTCTCCTGGCCGTGCTGCCCAGGGAAATTCCAGCTTCTCTTTATTCAGTTTCTTTTTTATCCTTGCGGCTGAATTTCTGCCGTTCTCCCCGTGCTGTCCCTCCCCGCTGCCCAGCCGCAGCCTCTTCCTCCCCAGGAGCAACTGGGGGGGGTCATGGTCACCCCTCTGCACCTTCCAGCACTGCCATTCCCGCCCCCAGCAGGGCTCTGCTCGCGCGTCCCGTGTACGACGAGGAGGAAGATGCCCTTGCCCAGGGCTGCCTTTCCCTGACGGTGCTTCCCTCGGCCCCCTGAACCGCAGCTTTTCCCCGCTCTCCCCGGGGTGGGAGCCCAGCCCCGAGCTCCTGCAGCGCTGCTCCCCCAGCATAAGCTCGTTGTGATTTGTCCTTTGCTGCTTTTGCTCGTTCTGAACCCGCTGGCGCCGCGTTTCGAGGCGCTGGGCTGTGCTTCGCTGCTTGTGACCCCCACGTCCCCCAAACCGAGCCGTGCACCCCCATCCCGTGGCTGTTCCTGCGCCCCAGGGGCAGCGTGGGGCTTGTCCCTCCGTGTCCCTGCTCTGGGGGATCCACGACCCCCCCGTGTAACCCCCCAAGGGCTCTGGTGCCAGCGGAGGCTTCGCGCTCGGGGACGATGTGGTGGCTGCGTGAGGTTTTAGTTTCTAGGCATATGCAATAATGAATAACCTGCCCCCCTCCCCCGAGCTGTCCGTTACCAGCAGTAGCGCTCTCTGCTCTTTTCTGTTGATGTTTACTAATGTAAACCCAGTATTTGTTACTGTAAGAGAAAATTTTTTTTTTGTACGGTACTTCGAAAAAACCCAGAAAAACAACCGGGGAAAGGAAAAAAAAAAAGAAAAAGGAAATAAATAAACAGAGATAATGAACAGGCTGCTGGATTGCTGTGGGTGTTACGTGGGGCAGTGGAGGCGGGAGGGCGGCGAGTCTGGGCCCCGGTTCCTGGGCTGGGTGCAGGATGTGACCCATCGTCCGGATGGTGCTGGGCTGTGCCAGGGCTCTGCTCACCGGTTCTGCAGGGCCAGCCCTGGGCTCAGCGAGAAGTGGCCGGAAAGGGGCGGCTCCAAACAGCGCGGGGAGTCCGAGGCGTCTCCGCTCTCAGCCCCACAAAGGGGCTCGGGGGGTGGTTTGGGCATCACCCCCTTCCCGCACCGGGGGGTGCCCCGGCCCCGGCCCGGGGGGGCTCCATCCCATTCCCTGCCCGGGGAACTCCCCGCGGGGGCTGAGCCGGGTTGTGTTTCAGACCCTGCGGGGCAGCAGC
This sequence comes from Pitta sordida, assembly GCA_013390025.1. Classification (NCBI taxonomy): domain Eukaryota; kingdom Metazoa; phylum Chordata; class Aves; order Passeriformes; family Pittidae; genus Pitta; species Pitta sordida. Next base: position 237,593 of record WEKX01004072.1, on the reverse strand, counting down.
AGCTGCTGGCAGGGCTGTGACCCCAGAGCTCCGGTGGGGACAGCGGGCACGGGGGTGGCCGGGTTAGGGGGGGTGGCCCACGTGAGCCGCAGCGTCACCGGAGCGGCAGGAAGGGCAGGAAGGGCGCCTGGAGGCGGGCGCAGCCGAGCTTTAAAAGTCCTCGCTGGGACGGGCTCGCTTCCGCGTCACCCCCGGTTCCCTCATGGCCCCCACGGTGCCGCTGCCTGCCCTGGCGCTGGTGGCCTTGGTGGCCCTGGTGGCCCCGGGGCTCGGGGTGGCCCCCGGCTGTGACTCCCCTGCCCACCTGTGGTGCAGCTCGCCGGAGATCGCCGCCGCCTGCCAGGTCAGAGCCGCTGGTGCAGGGGTTGTCCCACTCGGGGCAGGGCCACCTGGAACTCGGGGACATGTCCTGCCTGCCCGGCAGCGGCGCTGGGGACGCGGGGACGGGGCGGGGGTATCGCCCGGCCACGGTGCCCGGAGCGAGTGGCAGCTCCGAGCACGGCGGTGACAGATGTGACACACGGCGGGGATGCTCAGAGCCACAGCGGCCCCGCGGCATCGCTGCATCCCTGGCGAGCGGCCGCGCTCCCGCCGCACTCTGGCGCTGGACCTTCCCCTCCCGCCGCCGGCACTTCTGCTTTTGGAGCATAAAAGGGCTTTTCGTGCTCCGGACGGTGACAGCAGTGTGACAGCGGCTCTGGCGGTGCCGTGTGAGCGCCCTGGGGCTACAGCCACCCCCCGACAGTGCGTGCTGGGCTAAATTTGTTTTCCTTTGAAATAATTTGGGGAAGTTCTCGTGGAAAGCCCCAGCGCTGGGTGCCAACCACACACAGACTCCAGCGGCTGCAGGAGGCCCCCAGCCACTCTCACTTCCCTCCTGCCCCACACCCCAGGAGCTTTGCCCCATCCCTGCAACTACTGGGGAGTGGGGCTGCAGCCCCGTCCCCCCTCGTGCACCCCAAAACCTTCCTGCCCACAGGTCCAGGGCCACTGCCCCAACCTCCCGCACCCCGCGGCCGCCCCCGTGGAGCTGAGCCTGTACTACGAGAGCCTGTGCCCGGCCTGCCGCGAGTTCCTGGTCCTGGAGCTCTTCCCCACCTGGCTGCTGCTGCCCTCCGAGATGCTGAACATCACCCTGGTGCCCTATGGCAATGCCCAGGTAGGAGCCACCTGAGCCGCTGCTGTGCCAGTCCCGGTGCCGCCGGCCCCGCTCACACCGGTTGGTCCCGCAGGAGAGGAACGACAGCGGCAAGTGGAGCTTCCAGTGCCAGCACGGCCCGGAGGAGTGTTTGGGAAACATGATAGAGGTGACGGTCCCTGTTCCCACGGCGCTGGCACAGGGGGAGTCCAGCGGCCCCGTACCATCCCCCCTGTCCCCCTAGGCCTGCCTGATGGACGAGGCCAAGAACCTCAGCACCTACTTCCCCATCATCTTCTGCCTGGAGTCCGGCAGCTCTGTCACCAAGAACCTGGAGGCCGTACGTCCCCTTGCCCACCCCTCGTGCCCCACTGTCCCTCATGCCCACCCCAGGGACATCTCTGTCCCCCTGACCCCCCCGTGTGTCCCCTTCCCCTGGCAGTGCCTGCAGATCTATGCCCCAGAGCTGGACAGGGGCCGCATCGCCGCCTGCGTGCAGGGGGACAGGGGGGTGGCCCTGATGCACCACAACGCCCAACTGACGGAGGCACTCGACCCCCCCCACCAGTACGTGCCCTGGATCGCCATCAATGGGGTATGGCAGAGGGGGGAACAGGGTGCCAGGCGGGGCCAGGGCACTGCTGGGACCCCCCTGACTGGCCCCATCTCCTCCCGCAGAAGCACACGGACGAGCTGCAGGCGCAGGCAGAGGCATCACTGCTGGGGCTGGTTTGTCACCTCTACCAGGTGGGATGGGGAGCCTGGGGGGGACAGGGGGCTGAGGGACAGTCTCTGTCCCTGCTGGGGCTCTACCAGCTGCTCTCTTGCAGGGGGAGAAGCCTGAAGTCTGTGAGAGCTCAAAGGCCCAGAAGGCCCCGGGTGGCTGCAGGCGCTGAGGGACAGCGTGGGAGCACCGAGCAAGAGGCCAATAAAAAGGACTTTTTTTGGAAAAACATGAGGATCTGGAGCTGTGCATTGGGGGGAGCAGGAACAGGAACAGGGTGGTCTTGCCCCATTGCAGTGTAAGGGGGAGTTGGGCATTGGGACTGGCCTGAGATGTGCCAGGCCCTGCTGGGAAATTGCCTGTTCCTGAGGATAACAAAGGAGCCCTTTGAAGATTCCCAGGGAACTCTGCTAAGCACCTCCCCGAGGAGCAGAACATTTACTCTCTCCAAATCCTGGGAAGCAGCTCTGATGTTCTTCCCTCCCCTCACACTGAGAGTCTTAAGCTCAGTCATTTCAGGAGCCCTGGGGCCAAGACCAGCCCAGTTCCCTTCCCAAGCAGGGAGTCGAGGACTGCATCTTTCCTGGTGGCTCCCTGAGTCCTTGTGACAAGAAGTTCTCTCCCACAGGCTTCAGGAATGTCCCAGACCTGGTTGCCACAGCAGAGGGCCATTCCCAGCTGGGCTCTGGCAAACTGGAGTCTGCCATAGCAACGAGGGCTCCAGATCCAGAGACTTCTCCTCAGTGCCTACAGAATAACTCTTTGGTGGTGTTGTCTCAGCTGGCAGTAGGTGCTGGTGCCCCTCATCAACCTGTGCTTTGTTCTCCACGCCCCTCATCCTCACCCCAAGGCTCCCAAGCACGTCACCCCCAACTGTAGGGACTGTACCATCAAAGCTCTCCCTCACCTTCCCCTTCCCAGCCCTGCCCATGTCTCTTGAACAGCCAGGACGCTCCATCCCAGCCCTCCAGGCACAGGACTCGTTCTACCAAGTCTCATTAATCCCAAGTAGATCCCAGCTCTGGGGGCAAAACAGGGCTTCCAAAGGCACAGCCTCCAGGAACCACCTCTAGGAGCCAGGGGCATCCCAGCCCCCCTTAACTCATTCCAAGAGCATCTGGGGGGGCTGTTGGGACAGGGGGGACACACTGAGCTCTACTCTGGCAGACACCATCATCCTTCCTTAGCAGCCAAGAAGTAGAAAGGACAGTGGCACTGCCTCCACCCTCCCCCAGGCACCCCAACTCCTTCAGCCTTTAGGGAGCTCCCAAATCTTCTGCGTGTGAGGTAGAGACCAATCTGATCCCTGCACACACACATGCTGGGGAGTGGGGGCGGGGGGGATAGGCAGGAGCAGAGGCGACCAAGGGCCACCACTCCTGTCCCTCTCAGGCTCAGCCAACCTGGGCCACCTGCCCTGGGCACCCCAGACCCCACTGCCACCTCCCAGTGTCCCCACAACCCCAAGAATGAGGAGGGAAGCAGCAGGGCTCCTCCTCCCCTGGTCTGGCTGCACCTCAGGCAGCAGCAAAACCTGGAAAGGAAAAAACCAAACCAAACAAAAAACACCCCACAGCATCAACCAGAGAGTGCCTGGAAACTTCATCTCTCTTTATTGCCCACTTCCCATCCAAAACCTGGACCCCATCCCAGCTCTGGGCCCTGGACAAGCACAGTCCCATTGGCATGAGCATGGCACAGCTCCTGCTGCTGCTCAGCCTCTCGCCTCGAGCATCGTCCTTGCCCCAAAACTTCCGTCCCCTGGAGCAGCTGCACCGCCAGCGCCCACAGCTCTCGGGGTCACGGAGAATTCTTCTGCTCGAGGGAAAAGAAAGAAAATAATAAGCCCCAACCCCAAATATGAAGGAGCCTCAGTGCCGGAGGACGAGCTCTCCTCTCCCAAAGCTGCTGCCAAAGCCCTTGGTGCCATCAGGGCTGTGGGACAGGTGAAGGACCCCATCCCACAGGCTGAGGGGCTCAGACACCCACTTTGGTGCCAGGGAATTGCCAGGAGGAGGTTTGGCACCAGGAGAGGAGCTGCTGCCCCAGGGTGTCCAGGCACCCATCGTGCTCCCCCAGCCACCACCGCAGGGGCTCTCAGTGCCACCCCGGGGGCTGTAGCAGCTGCTGGTTCCCGAGCCCATCTCAAGCAGAGGGAAGACCTTGCTGGTGAAGATGTTGAAATTTCCAGGCTTGAAGTCGCTGCCAGGCCAGGCAGGTGCCACGGGGTCCTTATTCAGGGGCAGGGACAGTGACCCCGAGGCCTCATCCGACTCCTGAGAGCTGCAGAGCTGCGAGTCTTGGCGGCTGCAGGGCAAGGTCACGGCAGCTGCCTGCACCTTCCAGCCCGGCTCCTCCACCAGCTCCTCCGCCTCCTCCCTCTCGGCCCCGGGCTTCTTCTTGGACCCCTTCCCACAGAGCCGGACCACCTTGACGCTGTCACAGTCGTGGTGGCCGAGCTCCTCGAAGGCCCTGCGGGCGCTCTCCAGGCTCTCGTACTCCACCAGGGCACAGCACCTGCTCAGCAGCTCGGGGAACCTGGACGTGTATTTGCGCACGTCCGAGGGCAGCTTGCGGCCCGGCCGCAGGATGCGGATGGAGGCGATGGCGCCGAAGGGGCTGAACATCCTCGTGATGGTCTCGAGGAAGTTCTCCTGGAGCGGCGGCGGCAGCAGCGCGTCCTGCTCGCGGGGGTGCAGCTCCCAGGCCAGCAGCAGCTTGCTGGGGGGGATGCTCAGCAGAGACTCGGGGAGGGGGATCCGCCGCCTCACCTTGGTGCCCTCCTTGTTCACCTCCAGCAGCTCTGAGAACTTGAGGGCGTAGACCGTGAGCCGCCAGTCCCGGGTCAGGTATTTCACCTGGGGGAGAGAGGGGGCTGCTGCATCCCTTCAGGCTGCACAGGCAGGGCACCCTAAATCCTTTATCCAGGCAGGCTGCAACCCCATCAGTGGGAAATCAAGGCAAGGCAACACCCCCCCCTTCCACTGGAGCAGCTTTGGGAACTGCAGGAGGTCTCCTGTATGTCACATCACCAGCACTTCCTGAGGTTTTTTTAAGGGCTGGTCTCTCCCAGAGCAGTCTGGGCAAATTGTGAGTAAGAGGGTGAATCCAGGGGGGTGTGGGGACCTGCCCTTAGAGCAGAGCTGCTGCAGGATACTGAAGGCAGAAAGCAGAGCCCAGCTCTGCCAGGGCACAGCCTGAGCCTCCCTGGTCACCGCACCTGAGACAGCTCGAGCACCCCTGGAGCATCCTCCACACTTCCCAGGTTCCCTACCTTCTTGAAGGACGTCAGCAGTTTGATGCTGACGAAGCCCAGCTTGTTCTTCTGGACGTGTTTCAGGAGGAAAGCGTCCTTGGACAGGTTCTCATCTGACAGGTAGAATTCCACCTGGGACACGATCCTTTGGACCAGCTGCGGGTCGGGGAGGGAGCAGCTGCAGTCCAGCAGATCAGAGCCCAAAGCATCGCTCAGGTCACGGACGTTCCTGGCACAGCAGTGGGGACACAGGGGTGAGGTGGTGCCTTTGGGACATGCAAAGTGCCCCAAAGGTCTCAGCCACAACGGGGGCACAGCAGAGACACCCGGGGCCACCAGCTTTGCCCTGGCTGCAGGGAACAGCAGCCTGTGCCTCGTGAGCCTCCTGGGGCCGGGAGAGCCAGGCCATGAACCTGACACAGCCCAGCCAAGGCAAACCTTCCCCTGGGGATAAACAGAGGGAAAGAGCAGGGCTCAGCTCCCCTGCACAGCCCCGTACCTGTCCAAGCTCTCCAAGGTGTCCCCCTGGCTGAGCAGGGAGCGGCTCCGCGTGGGGAGGAGACGCCGCGCCAGGAAGGAATTTCTTTGTCCAGGCACCGGAGCGCTGCGCTGGGAATCGAACCCTAAAGCCACCGCTGAGCTGCGTGATGACATTGTCCTTTATCTGGGACGTTACACAGGAGAAGGACAGCGCTGAGACACGTCCTGGCCACCGCCAGGGCCAGGGCAGAGCCCTGCTCGGGGCCCAGGGAAGGGGGAGCAGAGGGAGCCCATTGTGCCCTTTACCTGCTTGGGAGCACTGGGAAGGGTGGAAAGTCCTACCAGTACATCCCAGAGATGACAAACCCAATCCCTCCCCAGGTCTAAACTGAGGCTCCCAGAAAACAAAGGCAAAAAACTATTAAAAAACAAAAATTAAAAAAAAAAAAAAGAAGAGAGAGAAAGCCCCCAGAGTGTGGGGGGTGTGGGCTTATAAACACAGCCACCCTGCAGGAGCTGCAGGGGCAGTTGTGGTCCTGCCCCCAGACCCACCTGCTCCAGGTGAAACCTGTTTGTGGTTCAACTGTCCCAGCTGAGCCCTGGGATCAGCAGCAGCTGATCAGGGGCAGCAGGATCTGTCCCCTCTGGTACCACGAGGGGCAGTGAATTGATGTCATGAGGCATCTCAGCCTGAGACAGTGACAGTCATGTAGGGGTGGAGGGGAGGGGTCAGCCCAGGCCATTGATTTGGGCTCTCAGTGGTGCCAGAGCGACAGGTAAAGGTTCTTCTCCCTGCAGAAACACCTCCTACCCCGGAGAGGAAGAGGAGAGCCTCTGGAATGGGGTGAGGCCCAGGGCAGGCCATGGGCTGGGGGCGGGGCAGGATGGCCCACGGCTTCAGTAGGATGGGGAAGGAGCTCTGGGCTGAAACATCCCGGTGGCTTGGGCCCCACAGGAGGGTGTGGGCACAGGGGGCTGAGGATGGGGGCACTGGGGGCTGGGGACGATGCCAGGGCTGCAAAATGGGAATTGCCACTGGAAGGGTTCATGCTGGTGGCCTGAGCCAGCTGACCCTCCAGGCAGGGCTTCAGCTGATGCTTCTGTGCCCTGTGGCCCTATGGACCAGCCAAGGGTTCGACTGGCACAAGGCAAGATGCTGTTTCAGTCAAAATGAACGAGAAATTGCAAGCGAAGAACAGAAGGTGACTCCGGCCTCTTATTTTAAAATCTGTATTTTTGTCTCGGTTTTAATTTTGAGAACGTTTTGTCCTTTCACTTTGCAAGTGCCAGTGTCCCAGAGGCTTTTTAGACGTAGGTGCCTGTTCTCTGACACCCCAGTGAGGCACAGCCAAGGCCGTGGGTACGATCCAGGAGTGCCAGACCATGAGCCGTGAGCCCACTCCAGCCAAGGGACACATTCCCTTGGGGACAAACGGGAGGCAAAGCCAAGGCTCATCCTGCTCTCACATCCCCGCAGCGATGGACACACTGAAGTGCTCCAGGACATCCTGGTCGTCACAAACCAGGCTGGTGGCACTGCAGCACTCCCTGCCCCAGCCGTGCAGGGCTGCTCCCAAGGATTGGTTCCCTGGGCTGTGCCACACCGTCCCCATCCAAGCTCATCCTTCTGGGATGTCACAGGGACTGGCAATGCCAAACTGCTTCCCTCTGTTGCATCCCTCTGATTTCCCTGGGGTTGGTGTCACCCCCCACCACCTCCCCTCCCCCTGCCACCTCCTGGTGCTCTCTGCTTGTCAGGAAAAGAGGGAAGGCAAAGTCCTGGGGTGCTTGTGCTGAAATCTCTGTGGATTTGCCCGTCCTGGAAGGAGCCAGAGGTGGGCTGAGGATGGAGGGTGTATGTGTACTGACAGGATTTTGAGCTGTGTTTGCTTTCCACTTGTAGCTGGATTTACTCAGGGTCAGGAGGTGCTGCCCAGCTCCCCTGAGGGAAATGTCCCTGTTTCCAGCCCTGAGACTCAGTATCCAAAGGAAGAGGCTCCAGCTGGTCCAGCCATCCCCGTAAGACTGGGCATAATCCAGAGGGAGGGTGAAGCAAGGGCAGAGGGGGGAGAGGCTGAGGCTAAACCTTGCCCTTCCTGAGGGGTCAGAGCAGGAATGACCCAGCCCTAGTCCCATCCCTGTCTCGCTGCTCCCATCCTCTCAATTAATCTAGAGATGTAATTAGAAAATGCTCAGCCCTGATCCTTCTGCCTCCCCTCCCCTCTGAGAGCTCAGGTGTAAGGGGGTTATCCCTGGGGTTATCCCTGCACACCAGCTGCTGCTCCCTGGGGATCCTGCCTTCCTGCAGACACCCGATCCCTGCCCCAGACTGCTTTGAACACCCAGCACCTCCTGACATCTCCTCTCAGGGGCTACAGAAGAAATGGCACCACAACAATCCTCGTGCAGGCCTGAGCATTGGACACACGTTTATTGCTGTTCAGGTTTAGCTGGGAATTCTGTGGGATTGAGGGGGTTCCCCAGACTCCTCCCACGGAGCTCCAGAGCATCTTGTTTGCACGTTGGGATCCTCCAGTGAAAAACCAACAGTTCCAGCTGAACTTTCCTACGGCCTCAGTGGGAGGAGGGGAGTCAAGACTTGGTTGCTCAGTTTGGTTTTTTTAGACCCTCTTATCTCATCAGCAGGATCCAAAACACGGACTCTGACCCGTGGAGTTTTGGTTGTTACATTTAAATCTGCCTTTCTCACTTCTCTCCTGCCACTTCCACAGACAAACATCACCCAGCACGGGACAGTCAGAGGGAAAATTTGCCACTACACACACACTTTGGTTTCACTTGCCATTTGTAATGTGTCACGACCACCTCAGTACTACTGGCAATGAGGAAACGAGATTGGGACAGAATATACTGTGCAATGCAAATGTACACCAGACCCCTGGAAAAGCTCACACCAAATACTGTGTCGTTAAAAACCATTGTAATAAAAGCTATTTATGACACGGCCTTTATTCACAGGAAGATTTGCCCCAGGGCTTTGTTTTTGCAGTTTGGCTGGATGACAGATCCTCCCCCCACCCTCCTCTGCCCTGTACCCCACAGCACCCCAGTGTAGTCCACATCATCCCAGTGCAATCCACGTCAGCACAGATCCCACAGCACAAGGAAAGGGAGAACAAACCCTGCTGAGCTCCCACGGGAGCCACCACCACCCCACGGCCGCAGGAAAAGGCAAAGGGATCCAGAGAGGGGAAATGCCACCGGAGTGCTGAGCCCCGCTGGGGTCCAGGACAGCCCCTGGCTCCAGGGGATGAGCTGTTGGATCAGTCTGAGCTGTGCTGGCTCACTCGGAGCAGGGGGAAGCAGGAACAGGGCCCACCCTAAGGCACTGCGGTCACACACCCTCGGCCCCGTCCTGGACACGGCTGCACCTCCTTCAACGTTACAGTTGGACCCGGAGTGGGAATTCCACAAACCCCAGGGTGTGGGATCAGTTCCCCTCTGCCAGGGCATCCTGGAGGATGGAGGTTGCCATGGGACTGCCGTGGGATTGCCCACAGGCAGCGGGGCATGGGGGGGCAACAAACACACTCTGCGGCCAGCTGCTGCTTCCTCGGAGTCCTTTGGTATCTTGAGTTGGCTTGGTGGTGTCCCAGGAGCATTCAGGGATCAGTGGTGAAATGCCAAGCTGAGGGGACATGGGAGCAGGCGGGAATGCTCAGCCCACAGTCCCAGAGCATGTACCTGTGAGTCCCAGAGTGCTCGTGTCCCTCAGGATGAGCAGCCTGGAGCTCCTCCCCAGGCAGGTACAGGAGAGACCAACTGAGCTCCCCAGGACAAGTGATTTGGCAAAGCCAGGGCCAGCTTGTCTGGAAAGGCTGGAGAAGAGTCAGGTATTTTTCCTTCTTCTTGGGCACTGCTTGGTTCAAGTTTGTATCACAGTGAAGTCTGAGAAGTGGGGAAGGAATCCAAACCACCTTCCCTGAAAGAGAAAGCCTCGTTTCTCTGCCTCGCTCCAGCTGAGCAGGGAGGACAGGCTTCTCCCAGCCAGGCACATCCAATCTGCTGCTGTCCACGGGGGTTTCCATCCTTGGGGAGCAGACTCTGGAGCTTCTCCCTCCAGCCAGCAGGCACTCTGGAGGGAAGAGTGCGGCCAAACTATCCCCGTTCCACCATCCGCCTCGGCTCACCCCGGAGCCCATCCTCAAACACAAGTAAACATAAAGAGAAACTAAGAGGCACTAATAACGCAGGTCTGGGGAGGCTCAGGCTCGTGACTGTCCAGCCTGGCTCTGGATGTGTTCGTCTGGCTGGAGGGGAGCCCAGCCCTTGTCTCAGATCTCCTGCAGGGAGTGGCCGGGGTCGCTGCGCTCGCGTTTCACCAGCGGCTCCCCCCTGACCGTGTCCACCTCAGTGCCCAGCTCACTCATGTCATCTGCAAAGGACAGGGCTCAGATCAGAGGGGGGACCGGGGACAAGAGGGGCTTTAGCCCCAACAGAGCAGGCTGGGAGAGCCAGCACAAGGTTCCCCTTCCCACAGCAATCCCACCCTGACCCAGAGGACGTCCCTTGAGGGAGGGGAGGTACCTTTGTCCAGCAGTGTTGGAGACAGGGCTGTGAGGTCACCAAACTGAAAGAAAAAGGAGTTACAAGGTCAGTGTGAGGCTTTGCAGACCCAAAGTGCCAGATCTGCTCGATGGCATCTGTCACCAAAAGGTCTCTCCAAGAGAGACCAGGAGCATCAGCAGTGCTGGTGGTGGAGAGCAGAAAGCAAAACCAACCAGGTGCTCTGGGGGAAAAAGTCTTTTGTTGACATTTAAACCTCTGGGCAAACACCACACCCAACAATCCAGGGTGGGATCGAGCTCTGGAATGAAGGGAGAAGTTTTTCCATCTCCCAGGTGATGACCAGGCGCTGCCACAGAGCAAAGGATGGTGCCTTTTCTCCAGCCCTTTGCATCTCTCTGGCAATTCCCTTCTCCTGGACTGTCCCATCACTCCTCCTCTCTGTAAAGCCTTTGCAGTCAAGGCAAAGTGTTTGGTTTGCGAGGGACCAGGTAGGTTTGTTCTGGAGATGTGCTGTCTCTCTCAATGAAACACCAAATTGACGTAAAAATGATGCTGAAAAATCACGGAAAGTTGGGCAGCAGGAGAAGCCGAGGGGAGAGGAGTTCCAGAGCTCACTGGGAATGGAAGGACATGACTCGTCCTCTTTTGCTGGGAAGAATCAGCCTCCTCCTGGAGAACAGGAACATTGCAAGGCTTTAGCAGAGGAAAACCCTGAGGGATGAAAGCCTCCCGCAGCTGCGTTTCGCAGGAAACCACCCTCTGCCTTTCCTGTTCCTTTAATATCAGTAAAGGCAGAGGTTTTGCAGGGAAAAGAGGGAAGTTGCAGCGCTGCCGCTGGAGCAGCAGCGTGGGAGGGGAAGGGAAAGCAAAATCAAAAGGCTTTGGTTTGCCTGGGTCCCTCCATGAGCTCCATGGAAAGAAGAAAACTGCACAAGCTTCAATGAACAAATGAGCTCGGTTTTAATGTCACAGTAGTTTCAATATTGCTGGCACAGGTTGATCAAGGGCTTTAAACTCTGCATTTCAGAGGAAAAAAACTGGATGTGGTCCCAGCTAGGCAGGACAGGACCTGCCTGCAAGCCAAGCACCGAAGCTGGTGCCTCATTGGTGAACAAAACCAAACCCAAGCCCTCAGAAACAACTCATCACTTCTCTTCTTCCCCTGAAAACCAGAGAGAGTGGCTGTGCATGGAAGGCTGGAGCTTGCAGAAGGCTGAAGAAATTCACTTACTGAAAGTCACTTCTAGACCTTTCTGTTTCATTTAGGGTTTGACGGCAGGAATCCCAAAGTCAGGGCTCTCTCCACAGGTTATGGAGGGAAATGAGAAGATCCTTTTCCTCCCCCTCCAGGCCTCCACAGCCTCACTGACGCTCAGCTGCCCCAAATCCCACCCTGCTCCAGGAGCTGGATCCTTGTGCAGGACACTCAGCTCCCCAAACCCTTTGGCACAGAGCGACACGGTGAGGACACAGCGTGGTTTGTGAACCAGGTGTGTCTCTGCAGGGGCTGCTCAGTTTGGGTTTGTTTGGAGGGAACCAAGGACTCACCTCCCCCATGACGGCGATCGGGGTCTCCCCGGTGGCCTGGGCCACACGATGCTCCACCAGGTAGAACATGTACTCGTCGTAGAGCAGGCGGATCAGGTGGAAGGAGCCAAAGCTGGCAGCGCTTCGGAGGGTCAGGTCCCGGATCACCATGGAGCTGCAAAAAGGCCGGGAAACAACAATCTGGGTGTGATTTACACTCAACGTCGTGGCTGATGTGAGTTCTTGACCTTGAAGGCACCATGAGCTGGTTTCTGCCTCTAATCCCAGAGTGTCAAACAACTTCAAGGGGTATTTAGGTTGGTGGAGCATCCTGTCCTATTTGGACACGGTGGGATTTGGCCAAAATTTGGACTTGATGATCTTGGAAGTGTTTTCCAACCTGAATTATTTTATCCCTGTGCTGAAAGGACACAGGAGGAACAACACTCCCTCCTGTACCAGAGCCACAGTTGACCAATTTCCTGGGTGTAAAGAACTTGCCCTTGGCTTTTCAAGGAGCTCTAAGGCCGATGCAGAAATACCTCCAAAATGAGAAAGAAAATGTACCTGTAGAAGGACCATTTCAACAGGAACTGCCTGGCTGCCTTGGGGAAGCTGGGACTGCCCTCGTGGTGCTTCAGGACTTGAGTGACAACATTATCCAGCCAACTGGCCCACTGGTCCAGAGAGCTCTGCTGCTGCAGAGTGAGCTTGAAATCCTGCTCCAGCTTCTGCACCATGCCCTCCTCACACTGGCACACCCACGAGGCTTGTTCCTGCTCGGGAAGAAGGGCTGATGGTTACTCATGCCAAACCTGCATGGTGGTGTATCCCAACCCAGGAATTCAACTGCATTTCTAGTAGGCAACAACTCCAAACCAGCTCTGAACATTGTCTGCTGTCCATCCACACTACAGTATTATTATTAAATTACATTCTTGTCCGTAGCACTTTTCATTCTTCATTTAAAGAATGGTTAAACACTGCAACAGGCTGCCCAGGGAAGTGGTGGAGTCACCACGCCTGGAAGTGTTCAAAAAATGAGAGGATGTGGCACTTGGGGACACGGTTTAGTTGGCATGGTGGGATTTGTTCTGAAGGCTGGACTTGATACTGGAGACCTTTTACAACCTTAATGATTCTGTAAATGTTACAGAAGCTCCCTAGTACCTCCTCTGCTGTTCACAGCGAGAGGGAAAACCCACCTGGAAAAGTAACACCGAAACCACCAACTTGTACATTTAACTGGACATCATGATTCCAGTGGCCAATCTCACACTGCAGAGCCCCAGTTCCAGAGAACATGACCCAGGGAGGGGTCAGGTACTCCAGGGAGAGGTCAGGTACCCCAGGGAGGGGTCAGGTACTCCAGGGAGGGTCAGGTATCCCAGGGAGGGTCAGGTACCCCAGGGAAGGGTCAGGTACTCCAGGGAAGGGTCAGGTACTCCAGGAAGGGGTCTGGTACTCCAGGGAGGGTCAGGTACCCCAGGGTTACCTGCACGTTGGCGAAGTCGACGCGGTTGAGGTCGCTGAGCATCTGGTTGATCTGGGAGGTGTTCTGGAGCACGGCCCGCGCAGCCTGGGCCAGGTGGTTCAGGGACGTGTATCTGCGCAGGGTCTGAGCGAAGGCACTGACCACCCCCACCTGCAACACAGCACGTGGGGCCTGGGGGACAAGCTCTGCTCCGTGCTCAGCTCAAACACACACCAACAGCCCCTGCACTGCCCCTGGATGGCTCCCGGAAACACCTGGAGGTGGCACTTGGGGACGTGGTTTGGTGGTGATGGTTGATGGTTGGGCTCCAAGAACCTAAAGGTCATTGCCAACCTCATCCTCGTGCCAGGCAAACAAAACAACTCAGTGAGTCCTTTGGCAGAGATGGTTGGAGGACAAAGTGTGGTCTGTGAGCCAAGTGTGTCTCTTTAGTTTAGTTTGGGTTTGTTTCTAAGGTTTAAAGGACTCTCACCTCTCCCATGATGGCAGTGGGTTGACTGGGCAACACCAGGTAAAACGTGTGCTCATCACAGAGTAGGTCAGTCAGGACCCAAATCTAAATGATTTGCTCATTCTAATATTTATTTTCTTTAAACTATCAGGTTTTCACACTCTGCCTCCATCAGAGACCAGCAAGGTGGGAACAGGCTGCAAAAATCCCTGGCTTTAGGAGAGGGGGTTCCTATTGGAGCTTGGAAATGCCAATCACTCCATGAGGTGTCCTGTGCTTTCCAGCTGGGGAACATCATTCCAGGGCAGAGATAACAGATTCCCCAGGGTTTGGTCCCAGCCCCAAGGCTGCCAGAGCTCCAGGAGGGTTTGGACAACGCTCTGAGGGACAGGGGGGGATTGTTGGGGTGCCTGGGCAGGGCCAGGGGTTGGACTGGATGATCCTTGGGGGTCCCTTCCAACCCAGGATATTCTGTAATTTTATGATTTTCTCACACAAAGCTTTATTTACAATTTCAGGATACAGGAATGGCTCCATGGGCAGGGCAGCATCAGTTTCTGGCACAAAGGAATTACCTGACCTGTCTTCCCACTCCTTGCTGATTTCGGTTCATTATTATTTAATTACACTGTGCTAATCTGGAGAAGAGGAGGCCAAACTCCAGCAGAGATTTCCAAGCCCTGTGGCAAACTGCAGCACGCAGACAAACATCTCCCCACCCTGCCCCACACCCCCTGCTCACCTTGGTCTGCACGACCTGTGGGGGGAACTCACTCATGGCATTCATCAGCCACCCTTCCAAACTCTTGGCAAAATTCCGGATGGCCTGGGTCAGTGTGCCTGCAAAGAAGGCTGCAAGGTCAGAAAGGCTGCTCTGTCGCTTTTGGGGACCATTTTCTAGCTGAGGACTGGTGAGCTGGGTCCTGAGATGCACTAAAATTATTCTTATTCTTTAATGTTATTACTGAAACTCTTCTTCTTCCCATTATTCTCATTCCCATTCTTACTCTTATTCCAATTCTTATTGTTTGATGATTGGACTTACTGGTCTTACTGGTCTTTCCCAACCTTCAGATTTCTATGATTTTTATTATTCTTATTTTTCTCTCATCCTTTTCTTAGCCAAAATCCTTCTGAGCATTTCCCAAACGTTGAAACCCGCCCTTCAAAGACACCCACGTGCCCCAACAGCTCCAGTACAGCTCCAGTACAGCTCCAGTATGTTCCAGTACTAAACCCAGCCCAGGGCTGAGCTGAGGACTGTGAGACTGACAAACTCACCTTTACTGAGGTGACAGAAAACTGCTCATCCCATCACTAATCTCCCAAGTAAAACCTGATCTCTGATTTCCAGGAGGTGACACGGTGGACAGGAGGGTCCCAGGTAAACAAAGGAATGACCTCCAAGGAAACATCCCCCAGGACCAGCTGTGCTGACACGTGTGTGCAGCCCATGATCTTCCCTGACTCCTGGCCAAAATCAGGGGATGTGATGTGCAAAACACCAAATCTACACGGCATGGGAATTCTGAGAGGTCACAAAATATCACCACAGAGCAAAGCCGTAGTATTTTAGCCAAAACAAACACCCCCTTTGTCAGTTTTTACAAAGGAAACCTTTGTGGGAAGTGGTAGCCAGAGGGAGTGAGTCATGTCCCATCCCTGGAAGTGCTCCAGGGCAGCTTGGAGCAACCTGCTCTAGTGGAAGGTGTCCCTGCCCGTGGCTGGGGGGGTGGACTAGGTGATTTTTAAGGTCCCAAACCCTTCTGTGATTCAGTGTTTGTCAGACTCAGCTCCCCAGGACTCAGCCCAGGGGGGCAGGACCAGCCGTGCCCCCGGATGGGGCTGTGGGTACTCACTGGGCACTGGTCTGAGCACGTCAGGAATGAGGATCTCCACCAGGGCCTGGTACAGGATGTGGTCACAGCTCCTCATCCACTTGAGGATGGGCTCGTATTTGCACAGAGTGATCAGCTTGTCCTTTGGGAGGGTCCCCTCGGGCTCCTCTTCGCTGTGGGAGGAGAAGGAAGGAGGCAGTGTCAGCAGCAGGTTTGTGTTCAGGGCATCCACCCTTCCTCTACATTTCTAACTCCAGTTTTCAGCAGAAAAAGGACATTTGTGCATCTTTCAAGAGGAAACGTCTGATTGCTTGGACAGGTCTTGTCTCTGCAAACACCTTCCCATCCATGGGGGCAGAGCTCTGAGCAAACCCACCTCTCCCAAACCCACACCTCGTGTGCTTGGCTGCCTTCACCTCCTCCCTCCTCACACACCCCAGTCCCAGTGTGGGGGGAAACTGGGCTTCAGCACAGTCATTCCACTGCTTCCTTCTCACAGTCCCACCTATTTCCAACACCTTCCCACCTCCCCCCTCTGCTCTCAAACTCCTGGAGCACTGGGCACAAAAAGTTTGCAGCCAATCAAGGGCAGATCAGCTGATCCTGAGATACAACAAACATTTTGAAGGTGTTTGACATCTTCAAATGCTGAATGTTTTCATAAAGAATGCTCAGCCACCGTGCTGGGAACTGGCAATGTGAAAGGGATTTTCCCCAAGCCTTGCACAGGATCTAAAGGGGCCCTGAGAGCCTCAGACTGAGGAGTTTTAGCGATGAACCCCCTGGGAAGAACTCCTAAAACACTCACATGGAGAAACAAGTCATCAAGCACCTGAACTTGATGTGAAGTGGAACCCTGCTCTGCATCTTACCACGCTCTCAGTTTGCCACTCTGGGAATATTTATATTTGCATTTGTACATACATATGTAGCAGGAGAGGGAATGTATTCTTTACCTCTCTGGGTTATTAGCAGAGGCATGGAGGGCTGGGAGAGGCACCAAGGGTTTGGCAGAGCCCCACAGAAATGCTGCATTCAGAATTGCAGTGGGGCTGTAATCTGCCATCTGCCTGGGGGGTATTCCTTTAGGTAAAAAAGGGTTTTTTCCCCTCAGGTAAAAGAGATTTTAAACCAATCAGACCCAGCCACAGTGATTCCTTGCAGGGAAATATCCATTGGGCCACATTTACAGATTTTTGTGGGGTTTTTTTTTGCTTATTACACAAAGCTTTACCATTTTTTTTTTCAAACAGAAATCGTGTCCTTATAGAGTGGGCAATACAGACTTGTGATAGAAATTTTAAGATGAAACCTTCACATTTTCAGTTTTCTTGGGTTACACTAATCTCCATTCCCCCGTCTCTTGGCAACTTGCAATTACCTCGCAGCCACCTTGCAGCTAACCTGTCTCTTGGAACTAAGGAGGAGAAAAAGGCACTAACAACGAGCCAGGCAGGAGTGCAAAGATCAGAGCAGCTCCATCTGCCACGACCTGCCTTAAAACACGAGGCATTTACAGACCTGGACAGCCAGGCAAGGCAGGGAGTCAGTCTGGATGCCCCTAAAACCTCAGAGCCAAGGGATGTCACTGATCCATGGCAAGGAATTGTTATTGTCTCCTCCTGGGAGCACTTCCTGTGAGCAGCATCCCTTTCCTGTTTGTGCATCTGTGTTTTGCACCAGCTCTTGGTCCAGCAGGTACAAAGGACATGGATGAACAGCCTCAGGGGGGAGAGGAAACAGCCTCAAAGTTGTCCCAGGGTGGGTTTAGGTTGGATATAAGGGAACATTTCCTCCCTGAAAGGGTGCTCAGGCACTGGCACAGGCTGCCCAGGGCAGGGGTGGTGTCACCATCCCCGCAAGTGTTCAAAAGGTGTGTGGATGTGGCACCTGGGGATGTACTTTAGTGGTGGCCTTGGCAGTGCTGGACCGCCAGGGAGACAGTGTTAAGAGTTGGACTCGATGATCCTTGTGGGTCCCTTCCAACTCAGAATATTCTGTGTGATTCTGTGTATGGAATGATGACCTTAGAGGCCTTTTCCAACCTCAGTGATTCCAAAATTCTACGATCAGAGCAGACGCTTTCCTCAGAGTTCCAAACGTTGCATTTCCATTACGATATCAAGCACGTGTGATGCTCTTTTTATCCCAGCTCTGCAGGGCAGTAAATACTTTCACAGAATCACAAAATCATGGAATATCCTGAGCTGGAAGGGACCCACCAGGATCAGAGTCCAGCTCCTGGCCCTGCCCTGACCCTCCCCAACAATCCCACCCTGCTGTCCAAAGTTTCAACCTCTTCAAAAGCCTCGGGGAGCTGAACACACTTCATGCATCTTTAAAATAAAATTTAAAAAAAAATCTCCCAGAAACGGAGCAGTGAGGAGGAGTGGAAGGCTGGGGAATACCTGGAAGGCAGAGCAGGGGGACCATCACTAGGTGGTGCCTTTGGACTCCAGAAGGATTGCCAGAGTTTCTCGATGTAATGGAACTGGAGGTTCATCACAACATCCAAAGTCGCCTGACGACAAAGAACACAAGTCCTTAGTGGCTCTGCCAGCCCGGTGTCACCCAGTGTCGCCACACACCTCACGGGCTGCCACTTACAGTAAATAATTTGCAAAAAAAATAACAAAAATGGCGTTGTTTTGATAATCAGCCTAACATAAAACAGGTCACACGGTGAAAGAAATAACATAAATATAACATTTGCCTTGTAATTCCTTAACAAATCAATCACTGCCTGTTGTGTTCCAGCTTTTCCTAAGAGCAGGATATGAGACGAGCTCACTAACTATGTCCTGCATCGATTCATGAATCAATTAAAAATAATCACCAAATGACATTCCAAATAATCACCTCGCAGTGTCTCCTGTAAAGGATCTGCAGAGTTTTCACATCGTTCAAGGTGAAACCTTGCAAGAGGACATTCCCTAGATCAGGGGCTGGGAACTCAGGAAAGACATGGGTCACATCTAGGGGAAAAAAAAAAGATTGGGAAAGAAGGTGAGGGTTAGGAACACTTGGAATACAGGAGAGTACAAAGTGCTGTCACCAGTGGCTTTTTCATGTTTTAATTGGGATGAAACAGGAAAAATGAGAGTGACAATCTACTTTTCCCCCTGATTTATGCTGTTCCACTTGGAAAATGCCACCAACCACAGCCCATTTATTCAGTGTGGAAAGACGAATGTTTTCTTTCTGTCTGCAATAAAAAACCCAAGAAAACATTGTACTCATCTGCCACACTTCCATTAGATTTTCTCCGAGGCCTGAAAAACATCTCTGGTATTTTGAGAGCACAATGGGAAATAGAATTGGGCAGCAGAGGTGTCAGGAGCTGGCAGAGCTGCTGTCACAGCCAGAGGTGATGGAGACACGTAGATCCAGGACCCACAAAGCCAGAGAGTCTGTCCCACAAGGAGAAGGTCCATGTGGATCATCTCCAGTTGGACGTGCACTGCACCTTTGCAAGGGAGAGAATTGCTCTGCTCCCTCTGGCAGGACCTTCACTCCACCACGCCATTCAGATGAAACCAGATGGATTAAAAACGAACTGAGAGGGAACCAACAGACTCGTTGGCTCAAGGAAAAAGCCTTTTTTTTTTGTGGTGACAGGAGTCAGCAAATAGACTTTGCAAGAGGGATGTTACAAAGGCTTATCAGAACACATACATAAAACATAAAATACTGTAGATTTATAAGAATACAAAGAACAGTTGGGGTTCTTTCCCCTAAAAATCCTAGATGTGAGATAACTAATGATCCAAGGAGTGTCCTCACCTATGAACTGCTGGTGGTGTTGACTCTGAGCAGCCACCGACTGCTCCGGCGTGGTGTGGGCGTTGCTGTTCGAGCCACTCTCTGCCATCCCATCCATCTTCTGGGCTGCCCTGTACCTAAACCCAGAGCGTGGGTTAGGACCCACATCCAAGTTATTTACAGCACAGCCCCCCCAGATCCGTGTGTTCACCGTGGGATACACGAGGTTGTGCTCAAGGCCAACGTGTTGAGGGCTGATCCTTTGTATCCCTGACTCAAGTGGAGGGGGGGGAATGAGAAACTCCTTTTGAAAAGCCTCCCCGAGACAGAATGAAAGGTTTGCCCAAGGTGACACCAAAAATCAAAGAGAAGCAGAGCTGGAGTGGGTTCCAGAGGTGACTTTTGCATTTACTTTCTGTCTGGGAGCTGAAGAAATAAATTCTCCTCCTTTTCCACTCCAGGGTTCACGCTGCCAGGAGGCCATTCCAAATCCCTTTGCACATTGTGCTTTATCTTTAAAACTACTCAGACACAAGTTGCACTATTTAACTTGCACGTTTTGCACAAAAAACCCCTAAACCCACCCAAACTCAGCACAATCCCCCAAGTCCTTTACACTGATTTGGCACAAACCAGTTTGGCCCCAGGGATGCTGGGAAAGGTGGCACATATGGTGCAACTTGCCACTGGCAAACTGAACAGGCAGATAAATGCCATTCCATGGAATTACAGGATAGTTGGGGTTGCAATGGTCCTATAAAAGCCATCTAGTCCAACCCCACTGCAGTAAACAGGGATACCTTTCACTACATCAGGATGCTCAAAGCTTCACCCAACCTCTCCTTGAATTTTTCCAGGGATGGGGCATCTACTGGAATCGGTTTCGGATCATTCCACTGCTCAGAGCAGCCAGGGACCTGCAGCCCCTCACACAGCTCAGCTCTGGCACTTCAGCAGCTCGTGGGATTCCATGTCCCACCCAACACGCTCCCACTGCTCTCAAGCGAAGCCCAAATCCCAGGTCACAGGTTCACAGGTTATTTTGAGCTGGAAGGGACCCACAGGATCATCCAGCCCAACTCCCAAGCGAACGCCCACCCAGGGATCAGACCCACAACCCTGGAACCACGGGCACCACCCAAGCCTCCCACCATCCAGACCATGTCACTGAGCTCCTCATCCAGTCTGACCTTAAACACCTCCAGGGATGGCGACTCCACCACCTCCCCGGGCAGCCCATTCCACTGAGGGATCACTCTCTCTGGGAATCCTGGCATTCAGGCTGCTGAGTTCTTCGGGAAGGGTCTGGGAGCACCTACCTTTGCTTCTGGTGGATGGGCTGCTGCCTCATGGCCATGTACTGGGTGTCCTCCTGCAGGCGGTTGAGGGGAGACTCCGGCTTCAGGCGGATCCCGTAATAGTGATACTTGGAGTTCCCCCTGGAAGTATCAATGGGGAGATTGGAAGTTTGGCACTGGCAGAGACATCGTGGCCCTGGTAGTTTTGACAACACGCTCCCTGTTCCTCCCAGCACACGTCAGTGGCTCAAGTAATGAACTCACAAATGCCATCACCCCTGAGAAAATTTATAACCCACATGTGGCCAAGTTCAGGGACATCCACATTTGAACCCAGCCAGGTTTGTTCCATGGCAACTGGAGAAGAGGAGGGAAGGGCTACAATGCAAAGTGTTATTAAACAGAATGACAGAAAGACCACAGGGGACATTCTGCTATTTGATTAGGGTTTAAGGATTTGTGTTTTTTCCATAAAAACAAGCTTCCATCTTTATCTAGACTTGGATGAAACGAGCCTGACTGAACAGAGAACTATGATAAGAAAAATGTCTTTGTGTTGCCAGAAGTTTCACAGCAATGGCAACAGGCTTTGATGTGGTTTTGCTCTTGGAGTGGCTAATTTTTTTTCTAGGTTTAGTAAAAACTGGAAGCTTTCTGCAAGCACAGGGGGCTGGAATTCTTTCTCCTTTGCTGCTGTGATGCTCCTTAGGAGAATGTGATTCCATCACGTTGGGGAGATATGCCAGTTAAGTTTTCCCACCAAACTGGAATTTTTCCAGCCCCGTGGGAGTGAGAAGGACAGTTCTGCAGCCATGGATACATGATGACTGTACAGCCAACGTGGTTTTAGCCAATTTGTTACTAATGATGGATGAAAAGACTCCCCAGAGGGAGAGGAGACCGAGGTGGGGAAGCAGCAGCAGCGACTCCAGAGCCTGGAATGGGGAGCCTTAAAATTAATTTGCTGTGTCGCTGTAACAGGGACTGAAGGCACCTTAAATCCAAGGATGCTTCCCACTGGAAAATTACAGAAATTTAAGAGAGGAATATTTGCCAAACTGGGTTTTTTTGTGGGGTGAATTTTCCCTTTTTGATGGGCCAGTTCAACTGTTTGGTCACTGCACCAAAGGGTTTGACAGACAACACGTGCTCAGTCCTGCTTTAACGGACTTTAAGTGCCTTAAAATTAAATACCAGCTGCCTTTATCATCTAAAATTATGGTGGACAGTTCTTGCCACACTTATTGAGCGTCACTGTTTCCTTCCCAAGCTGCACATTTGCAATTTTACCTGGATTTTTTTGCTCGCTTGTTTTTACTTTAATCCTTGTTAGGATTAAGGAATTTCTCTCCTCTGAATAAAATATTCCAGAGCTCTTGCACTCGAGCAAACCTACAGAAATCCAAACTCTCCCTTGCTGTTCCCACACCTGTCACCTCCACATTCCAGCTGTGGAATGTCCTGCACACATCTGGTCTTGTTCTTGTTTAGAAGCCCAAATATCTAAGCTCGAAATTTATCATATAATCTTACCCAATCAGAGACTTTTTCTCTAATATATTACCTACATTTTAATATTATAAGCTGGGATAAAATGCACACTCAGCTGTGCAGAAGCTTTGGCTGCTCCCTTGAAGGACACGTCTGTAATTACAGGAGTGTATTTTATGTTACACTTTTGTTGTAACATCCTACAGATCTTTGATGTTTTAAAAGAAAAAAAAAAAAATCCTCTCATGGCAGGATTCAGCCTGATGCTTCGGGGATTTCAGAAATAAACCATTTACAACTTCACAGCTTGTCTGCATCAAAGCTGTGGGCACAGGTTCTGTCAGGGAGGATCTTTACTGGACACAAAGGGAGAAACGGCTTCACCAAACCAGAGTTTGTGTGACAGTGACAACTGTGGGGATGAGTTACCTCCGGGTTTTTTAGACAGTATAGAATCCTGGAATGCCCTGAGTGGGAAGGGACTCACAAGGATCCTCCAGTGCAACCCCTGGCCCTGCCCAGACACCCCAACAATCCCCCCCTGCCCCTCAGAGCGTTGTCCAAACCCTCCTGGAGCTCTGGCAGCCTTGGGGCCGGGACCAAACCCTGGGGAGCCTGTTCAGTGCCCGACCACCCTCTGGGGGAAGAACCTTTCCCTGAGATCCATCCCAAGCCCTGACACAGCTCCAACCCTTCCCTCAGGAAACGAGATACCAAAGGCATGAGAAGAAACCTCAGTTCAGGTGACATTTATTACCCCGCAGGATCACGGTCAGTGTTCCCGCAGATCTCACAACCATCTGTGCCTGTTAAAGGCCGCTCAAGAGGCTCTTAGTGCCAAGAACAGACGTTGTTAAGAAGGTTTTCCCTCCTTTAAATGTCGATTCCCACCAACCTGGTTCCCAGGCGACGAGTCCTCAGCCCCATGAAGACGGAGCGGATGAGTTTCCCGAAGGACGCGGCGTTCACCGGGTCCAACTTGTGCTCCTGGCAGTGCCTCAGGTAATGGTTGTAGAGGGAGCTCCTGGGAAGGCTGACACCTTCCGCCGTCTCGTAGTTGTCCAACAACCACTGGAGCTTTAGGGATGGAAAAACGAGAGAACGGGAAAAGTCTCGACGGGCTGCGCCGAGAAGGGTCAACGCTCGGATGTCCGGAGAGCCCGTCGGAATTGAGGAGGTCGGGAGAACTTAATGCTGAGTGGTTAATTGAGACACATTAATTTACACAGCTTCTGATTGACAGGTAACTTTTTAGGATGGTAAGAGCAGCCCCAGCCCAAAGGTAACAACCCAAACAAAAATGCTGCGTTAAAACATCTCCGGGAACCTCAGTGTCCACCTCGGATTCGGGTGAATTCCTGCAGAGCCAAAATAAAGCTGTAAAAACTCGTGTTTTCCAAGAAAAAAAAAGATGTTAAGATACTGCCTAAGAGGAATAAATTTTAGGGGCAGCAAATCTGTTGCAAAGTCCTTATTAATTTGAAGATTGGCACGTCTGGAACTGCTCCCTGAACAATGGAATTAACGGTTGCCAAAGCAACCTTAAAAATCTGAGGGAACCCACCTGTTCTGCAAAATTTACTGTCTGAACTTCTGACATTTCTGTTGATTAAAATGTGCAATTAATATAAATTAGTTATACCCAGACAGCCTGAAAGGGCAGGTCCAGCACACGGTGTCAGCACAAGGCATTAAAATGCAAAAGGACAAAGCCCCCAGTCCCCTTTAATTGACTAAATGACTTCAGCATCAATGAAATAAGTGTTATATTAAGGGGATTTTGGAAGGAACTGGATGTACAAACGGACTGAAATCAACAGGGTTGGTTAGAGCCCTTTCATTGTCCTGAGGGATGTTTGGGATTAACATTTTCCAGGCCTCCCTCTCTGCCTGGACCTCCATCCCTGCGTGTGTGGGAGGCACAGCTCCACCAGGAGCAGCTGCATTCCCACCAGAGCAGGGGCAAAGCAGACCCAGGTTATGGATGCCAAAATATCACCCACAGCACCTCCTGACAACCAACAGCTCAAGCAGATTTTGGAATTCAGCACGAACAGTCTAGAAACGAGTGGGATTTGACCAGGCACATGGAATCACACATTGGCCCATGCTCAGATTCTCTCCATTCCTGCTCCAGGATCCATCTCTTTTCTCTCATTTCCCTCAATTTTTCTCTCAATTCAGCACGGCAGTGGAGTTTTCTGTCAACAGCTCTGCTGAAATACACCCTGAGCCGTGTGATGACATCTCTGACACCTCACTCCATTCAGATATTTTTAATTTCTGTGTTTCATATTCCACTTCCCTCTCACACAAAGGCTTTTCAGCACCTCCAGTGTGTGTGTTCTGTGGGTCTCATTCACAGATGCAAATTTAAACTCCTGCTGCACAGAATGAGCTGAAAACTGTGCAGTTAACACTATTTCACTCAGCCTGGAGAGGGCTCTGGGGAGACCTTGGAGCCCCTTGGAGAGCCCAAAGGGGCTCCAGGAGAGCTGGAGAGGGACTGGGGACAAGGGCTGGAGGGACAGGACACAGGGAATGGCTTCCCACTGCCAGAGGGCAGGGACAGATGGGAGATTGGGCAGGAATTCCTGGCTGGGAGGGTGGGGAGGCCCTGGCACAGGTTGCCCAGAGCAGCTGTGGCTGCCCCATCCCTGGAAGTGTCCAAGGGCAGGTTGGAGCAGCCTGGGACAGTGGAAGGTGTCCCTGCCCATGGCAGGGGGTGGCACTGGATGGGCTTTAAGGTCCCTTTGAACCCAAACCATTCTGGGATTCTGGGATTCCTCAGTTGGGTTTGATCCAAATCCAACCCCAAGTTCCAATGACTGCACCCATGGAACACACCAGGGGCTGCCTCAGCTGGAAGAAGAAAAACCTTCAGGCCATTTTCACTGAGCTACTCGTCCTCCTCCCACCTTCACACCACCTCAGACACCTTTCAGTGTCATCTTCCTCCAGGATCATTTCTGACCCCACAGTTCTAAGAGATGCTGTTTGCTAAAGGTCCAGGATGATCCTTTGTTCTCTCACCTGCAGAAAAGACACCTCTGAAATCCCCCCAAACTCCTTCTGTAGCCCTGAGCCACCTCCACCCACTCAGCTCTGTCCAACAAAAGTGAATTCAACGCTTTTTACGCAAAAGCCCAGCAGGAACTCAGTTTTCACTTGTCCACCTCCTTTGCCCCATCCACTATATTTAAAAGATTATTATTATATTTAAAAGATTACTGCTTAAGATTCTTTCAAGTTTTTAAACCATCTATTTCGTTTATCCCACAGAAGATACTGAATCAGTGATTTATTTCCTAAACCTTAAGCCTTAAAAAAAATACAAATGTTGCATATTATTATGGAAAAACCAGGTATAGGCAAACCCCCTCACATTTAAATTTGATCCTGGGCATTTTTATTCTAAATCCACGTATTTCTAGAAGATTCCCTTCATCTTCCAGCTTTCTTTTCCTGCAAATGCCTTTTTATATTCCTTCAAACATTACAGAGTTTCACAATATGAACTCCCACTGTTGAATTAGAAATCTATTATGAAACACACAAAAGAGCCTGAAACAGAAATCTGTCAGAATAGAACCAATTCTCCATACATGATTTTGCTTTTCCTGCACTGGTAATAACAGATCAGGCACTCAGAATGATAACATTAAAGATTCTTTCCATTTGCACCCTTTATTCTGTTTATTTTCTGAATTTTCGCTCAGTTGTGACGATAAGATACTCCCCAGTTTTATTTCTGTTTATGCCACGATCGGGTTCCAATAAAATCGCTTTGCAGCCATATGCTGCTGTGTTTGTTTTAGGCACTACATGGGAACATTTAATTTTCATTTCTACTTTATTTCCACTATTTGCCTCCCTTTTTAAAAAAAAACCAATTTACTCTTTAGCAAAATCCTTGTGTTTGTTCAAACCAAGGATGGGAAAAGCCATATATGGGGCTGGCTGAGAAAATAACCCCCTTTTTCTTAGAAGGTCCAGGTTTGGAGAGGTTTTCTTATGGGTAATTCTATAAAATAAAATAAAATAAAATAAGGAACCAAAGAAGATCCATATTTGGGGTTCACATTCAAGGTGTTTATAGCTGGGACTTTGAGCAGCAGCTTCTAAATCCAGGTTCAGTCCAGCTCAGAGTTAGGATGGAAAGAATTCCAATGAGGAGTTTGGGGTTTATTTTGTGGGGGGTTTTGGGGTTTTATTTTACAGACCATGAGGCAAAACCCCATTTTCCCCCTTCTGCTGTGAGTGTTCTGGATATCCAGGAGCTCAGGCAGGTTGGAGCACCCAACGGCTCCAGATTTAGGCACTTGTGGATAAAAACTGTAGTAATTTTTCTCCAATTTCTTTGCATCACCTGCAAGTTCATAACTGGCAAAGGAAGGACCCTCTGCCCCAGAGACTCTGGGTCACTGGTGAGCAGAGAGTTCCCAGTTCCAGCAGAATCATCCCTGTGTCTCTGGGTACTGACATGAGCTTCACCTTCCACATTTGCCGTTTCAAGTGCACTCAAAGGGCCTCTCAGGGAGTTTTTGAAGCCAAATTAAGTTATCGAGTGTGGCTCCATTTCACAATGACTGTGGTTAAATGGGACAGCCATTTAACCTCTCGACTGAGATACCTTAATTGCCCCCTCTTTCTAAAGAAAAAACCCCAAGAAACCTCAAAGATTTCCTGGCAAGGAACATCTGCTGATAGCAAGAAAATAAACTGTTATCCCACGAATTTACACATCTGCAAAATGCCAAATTTAAAATGAGGGACAGAACACAATGAGAAACTCCGTAACCTCAAAGACTCAAAGCAATTAAGTCCCAACTAAGCTCAATTAGCATCATCTCCCCACTTCCTCTTGCTTTGGGTCAAGCTCAAATTTGCTTCCAGCCTTGACAAATCGCAGCCAACTGCTGCTTCCTCCTCTCCTGCACGAGCCTCACAATCTCATGTGTCAGCACCACCAAGGAGCTTTGGGATGGGTGGGTAATCCTCTGCCTGGTTTTCTTTTCTTTGCCATGAAGAAGTGGGAATGAAACATCTCCAGAGAGCAGAAACCACTGGAGACGTGCAGAGGGGCTCAGCACTGGTGTTGACTGGGATGTCCCACACCCTGTACTGGGAGCCAGCTCTGGCCATCCCCAGTATCCAGGTGGTGGATGTCCCATCCCTGGGAAAAAAAAAGTTTATTTTGGCCCAAGAACCAAGGAAAGAAGAACAGCAGTGTCCCCAGCCCTGTCAGGTGCCAAAAGCCACCTATTTTTATACCCTCCCCTCATACATATGCAAATCACTTCATTAATATTCACCCCCCCCACATTATGTCATAAATTTGCACTTTGCCATAAGTCCCTCAGCCAATTTGCTCTGATGTTTCACATCCTTTTCCCCTTGTTTTGGCTGGCACCCTCTTTTGTTTTCCATTCAGGACTGGGAGAAAAGGTTTTTCACCTTTAATAATCATTAATTTTCAGGCCACTTGAAGGATGTTAAAATTTACTAATCTTTCTAAAATTCACTAAATTTTCACTAAAATGTCACTAATTGACTAAAATCCTTAAATCTCTAAGCTTCTACCTAACTCACTAAAATCTGTAATTTGCTGAATCCCCAAATCAATATCCTGAGTTGGAAGGGACCCACCAGGACCCCAAGAGTCACCCCATGGGCCCGAGGGTATCCAAACCCTCCTGGAGCTCTGGCAGCCTTGGGGCTGTGCCCGCTGCCCTGGGGAGCCTGGGCAGTGCCCAACCACCCTTGGGGGAAAGAACCTTTACCTAAGATCCAACCCAAAATTCCTCCAGCTGGCCTGGTCTGGTTTGTCGACGTGCTGCATTTCCTACAGACACTGTATATTGTTATTAGTACAGTATTATCCATCATCATGTTCCCACAAACACCTACCTCTCCACGCCCTGGGAAGGCAGAGGAGGGACACTGGGGGTCCATGGACAGCAAGGGCCCCCCCCAGGTTTCCTCAGCTCAGGCTCTGTGTCCTGCCAGAGCCAGCCCAGCCCTGAGCAGCACCTTCAGGGAGCAGATGTGTCCACACAGGCTCAGAAAGCTCCTTGTTGGCTTTAAAAGTTTCTAAGAGCACTTAAAACCTTCTGCCAAACTCTGAACCGTGACAGAGGGACGTTGAGTTCTGTACTCCTGCAGGATGAGGGTGTGGAAGATCTGAACAGAGAGGCTGGATCAGGCCCCAGCTGCTGTGGTCAGGTGAGATCTTGGCTTTCTTTCCTCTGCCCTTTTCCTTTTTTTTTTCCAAACCTCTTTCAATAGCACACCGAGACACACCCATCCTGCTCTGCCCTGGGAGAAACGGGAAAAATCCTGCAGAGCAACAGGATCCCGGGATGAAGCTGTTGCAGCACTCGGGGTGTGTGAGCACAGCCCAACCAGCTTAACCCAAACATGGAGAAATCAAGGCAAGTCCAACGACTTCAACATGACTTGAATCAAACCCTTCAAATCTCACCCAAGCCTGTGCTCACTGCTCAGTGTTCACAGTATTCACAGTGTAGATAAGGCTGGAAAGGACCTCAAAGATCATCTATAGCCTATAGCCCAACTAAACCTGACATCTACATCTGGATCACATCACTCAGCACCTCATCCAGCCTCCCCTTGAACATCTCCAGGGTTGGCCACTCAACCACCTCTGTGGGCAACCCATTCCAAATCCAGATCACTCTGTCAGTGAAAAACCTTTTCCTAATATCGAGTCTGACCTTCCCCTGTTGGAGCTTGTTCCTGCATGGCAGCCACAAACCAGGACGCAAAAGGCCGGGAGGAGAGTGGGAATTTCACACAAAGCAGGGAAATTGTTGGCACAGCGCGAAGAGGGAGGGCAAGCATGTGGATTTAGCCAAGCATTGTCAGGGGAGTGGGGCTTCCTGAAGCACAGAGAGAGGGAATAAAGGCATCCACAGGAACAGGCTTTTGGGTCGTGCTGTCTGAGGGGTATCTGAGACCTGTCACAACTCACACCGAGCCACCACGGTGCATTTACAAGCGATTTTCCAGCCATTTTTCAAGTTCCAGTGAAAGAACTTCCTGAAATGTGTTTTATCTAATTGCCAGCAATTTCCATTGCAAGGCAGATGAGATGAATAAAGGCAGAGGCAGTTTAACAGACTCCAGAGCATCTCAGCAACAAACACTCTCATCCTGGCACTTTCTGCAGACTCTTTTTCCTGGGCAATGGGCTGTTTGGGGCAGCACGGGCTGCTTGGAGTGACTTGTGCTGTCGGATACACCAAAGGGCTACAAAGGATTCTCCCACCAAAGCAGGGAAAAGGTTGTAAATTCCAGTTGTAACTTACATGGCTGTTGAGCAAACTGCTTTTGTGTGATGTAATGCCTTCACTTTTTTGTAGGTTTTCAATCGCCATTTCAAGCTAAAGAAAATGTGCACAGGAAAAAAAAAAAAAAAGGGAAAAAAAAAGAAAAAGAAAGGAAATCAGATAGTTAGCAACAGCCAGGATTATTATTTCTTTATTAATATTTGAATGATTAATGCTTTATATCGACAAGCTTGTGAAAAAGAGGCAAACAGATGAGCACAGCCCGTGGGGATGAAGCTGCAGAGGCGTTACTGGGACATGCAGATGGACACACAGCAGGAACCACCATGGGGTGACAGAGCAAGACCGGGGGGGGGTTTATCTGCCACTAAGAGCATTGCCCATTTCCAAAAAAGCAATTTTCCTTCTTTCCTGCTGAGACCGAACCCTCACCACACAGATCCACTGCAGCAGGTCAAGGAGCTGCTACAGAATTTTACCCCCTTGAACTGGCAGTAATGAGTTGGGTTATTAACCTCTTAACACTTTGTCAAGAGCTTCAAAAACTAAATTCAAAGAGTGCAAGGAGGACATGGAGAGTGCATGAGCTGGGGTGGATAAGGGCTCTCTGATACTCAGGGGAACTGAAGGGACTCTAAAAGAAGGAGCCAGGTTTGATTTGAGTGAGTTCTTCCCCAGCAGACAGGATGGCACAGGCGCCATCTGTGCTCATTTCAGAGGAGCCCTTGAAGTCTCCTTGCCCCCTCTGTCTGGCTCCTCTTCTACTTTCATCCCAGCTGCTGCCTTGTGCCCCAAAACCCTCTCCTGGACCCTTCTGGTCATTTTTCTTCTGCTACTGGGACTCCCTTGGCCATCTCTGGGAAACTCCTTAGCAGGTGCCTGCTGGTCCCAGAGCTCCAGCTCCTCTTCAAGCTTTTGGCAAGTGAGGAAGGAAAAAAGTCCCACAAGCTCCACATGAAGGGACTGGCAGGAGCAGAACCTGCTGTTTCTCTCCAGCAGATGTTCTCCAAACCTTGTCATCCATGACCTGTCAGCGCAGTCAGGACAAGGCAGCACAGGAGAACCTGCAGCCAGCACTTATCTCTAACATCTGTCCTGCTTTAACACCCATCTCCTCTGCAGGCACATGCACAAAACATCTGCAGCCGATCTGTCCTGGGCTTCCTTCCCACATTCACAGCCTGCACTGACTCATCACACGGTGAAGATAAAGGTCCAGATAAAACCTGCTACTTAAAAAGCCAAGCTCTGTCACAAAGGTGGGAGAGCAGAACAAATCAGATCCAACTTCTGAAGTAACACCCCAAGTCACAGCCTGTGCCATACCCAGGTTGAACGTGACACTGCCCAGGCACCTTCAGCACGTGTTCCTTGCTTTCCATCCCTAAATGCCACCACTGTGGCACTTCTCCAGAGCCCTTGATCCAACTCAAAACAAGGCCTGCCTAAGGCCAGTGGATTTTCTGAGAACACACTGTGATGTACCATGAGGAACCAAAGCCTGACTGCTGACACAGCCTCCAGGAAATGAGTCAGTGTTAGAGGGAGACCCCGTTTCCTTCCTCTCCTCCAGCTGGTTGAGCAACCCCTCTTACACAAGCAAGGAAACACTCTGGCTGCTGGTTAAGTGCCCCATGGAAATGGGCACCTTGCATTTGCAGAAAAAAAAACATTACAAGGGAAAGGCGAGAAGCTCTTAAACAGCCCTGCAGGAAGGTGAGGAGCTCTCAGGACCCACTCAGGGGATGTCTCACGGATTTCCTCTCCTTGTACTGACAAATTTAAATGAAGATTAATAGTGCTGTGTTTGCACAGACTCTGAACGGGGCTGTTCCATGTGCTGTTTCAGATGGAGCAGAACACTGTTAATTCCAGCAGATATGGAAGACAGGTTTCTTTAAAGATCTGGAGATTTTCCCTTGGTGTACACACAGCCTTTACCAACACATTCCTCAGGGCAGCTCTTACACCACTGATAACTGAAACGCTCCCTTGTTCCCAGTCTCCTCTGGAAACATCCTCCTTGCTTTTGAGGACCCTGACCCCCCCAGTCCCTCTCCTTCCCCATTCCTGGCCAATGCCTCAGGTTGTCCAGCCCTCCCACCACTGACCACTTTGACATCACAGACAGACCATGTGCTCGTGCACACATCACCTACACAAGTGATCACCTACACTGCTTTCCTTCCCTCCTCATAAATCTCTTTATCCTGCCTCACCATGTTTTGCCAGGACTCTTCAACCCCAGCCTTTCCCATTCTCTGTTTCCATTGCAATGAAAGATAACGATCCTGGTGTTGTTTGGATTCACTCCCTGCTCCCCTCAAGACACTCATCCATTATTGTGGGTGTTTGGAGAAGCTGTCCCATCCCTCTAAGTGTTCAAGGACAGGTTGGATGAGGCTTGGAGCAACCTGGTCTGGTGGAAGTGTTCCCACCCATAGCAGGGGGTTGGAATTAGATGATCTTTAGGGTCCCTTCCAACCCAAACCCAATGACTCCATGATTATGTGGAATTCCAGCCAGTTATCCTGGCTCTGCTCTATCCCCCTCCAACTCTGTTCTGTGCAGGAAGAACTGAAAGCCACACGCAGACACATTCCTGGACTGTGCCAGGTGCTATTCCACCCTCTTCACCCCCTCCACAGACGATTTGTGTTAAAATACCTTCAGAAAGTTCATCCCTACATGCAACAGAGTGAATTTATCTCAGATGCATTTTCATAAAGGTCACTTCCTAATTTTTCATGGTTTTTTTTACTGAATGGCCTCACCTCATGTGATAGCCACAAACTAAATCTGTTCATGGGATGTTTCTACTGACACTATTTGGGCTTTTTGTATTGTTCCAATCACCGGGGAAATTTAAAAAAAACCCCAAACAACCCCAAACAACAAAAACCCCCAAACCCAAGAGGGATTTTGTGCAGCTTTGCCCACGCAAGTGACAAGATCAGCAGCTACTTCCTTCCAACCAACAACCTCGAGGAAAAATCCAATGGTCCAGTGCTGGTTTTGAACTGTGAACAGTTAAAACACAAACCCAGGGAAGGAATCCCAGCTAACCCAGTATCTGTCATCTCCTCTTCCACCCAAACTAAGGACTTTGCCCCTGCTTCTACCTAAGGCAGAGCATATTTATTCCAGGATCAAAGCAACCTTCCAAAGCACCAAGATTCAAAATACATGAAGTCTATAATCTAAAACTTAGTGGGAAAAGAAAATGCAACTTAACAGGCGTGATTTTGCAGAGCCCTCACTAGCAACCAGCTCCTGTTTTTCTCCCTGGGTGACGCTGCTCACACTTGAAATTCTGGCCTCATACACTGAATTACACCTACGTTTATGTTTATATTCATATACCAATGTATAAACATAAGTCTGGGGAGGAAGGTGAGGCAGTAGCCTAGGAAATGAGCTCCCACTACTCCTGGCAGCTGCTCTGGGAGATTCCCAAAGCAAAATCCTGGTGGATTCTAACTACACAAAGGTTGTTTTGGGTGAGTATCTGTAACCCCCCAGTCCCACAGAGTTGTGCTTCCAGCAACCTGGCACCTCATTTACAGCTGGAGTGATGTGATTTTTTTAAAAAAGGAGAGTTTAAAAACATTTCTGTTTGATCAGGATTACCCCTAGAATGCATTTTCTGTAACATTATGGCAGGGACAGAATGAACAATGGTGTAGGAGATATAAATACAAAGACTTTTTGATCACCGTGCATTTGGCATGATCAGCTTGACATAACTCATGTGCTAATTATCCACTGGGTTAATAAAGGATTTTTCAGGTCTCTTTGTAATTAAAAATATATTTCATTATTTTGTGTAAGACAAGCCCTCTGTTCGGATGTCAGATTTAACAGAAAATGTAAACAGAGACAAATGCGTGGAATTGGAAAGCCAAAACATTTTGCTTGGGGAACAAAACAGAACCCCAGAGAATTTTCTCTTTTGCTTCAGAATTTCAATGATCCACTTGGGAAGTTTAACAAGTCTCTGCAGAGCAAGAGGGACATTCCAAACTCCAATGGAAAGATCAGTGTGGTACACCAGTGTCTATTCTCTTCCTTGCCCTTATAGCACGTTATACAGCAGTAACGACAGGAAGCTCTATTTTCTGAAGGCTTTTCAGTTCCCTTGGAATAATTCCTGGCCCCTTGAGCTGCAACATCTGCAGGGCTACATACCGTTGCTGGAGAGGAGCGTGAAGTATGGGACAGAGAATGTCTAGAGTTCTCCAGCCCCCCATGAATGAGATAGGCTCCCGAGCCGGAGAGGATCTGACTTCCCCCAATGTCCATGGTGATGCCCACCATGTTGTGAGAGGGAATGGCTGTAGGAGAGGATGCCGCTGTAGTCACCTGAGCTCCACCTCCCTGGGCCTCGAAATAGGACGCGGCGCTGCTGGGAGCGTAAATCTGAGCCTCGGTGTTGTAGGAGTAGGTGGCTCGTCTGTGGAGGAACACAAGGGTCAGGGGAGGGAGAATTCCATGGGCAACAGTTTCTTAAAGCTGGACCACCTTTGGAAAAGTTTTGGCTCCGTTGTCAGTGGGATTGGCCCTGGTGAAATGGAACCCTGTGCTGGGAATGGCCTGGAGGGGAAGGGTCTGAGGAGCAGCTGAGGGCACTTGGCTGGTTCAGCTGGAGCAGAGGAGAGTGAGGGGAGACTCCTCGGGGTCTGCAGCTCCTGCTGAGGGGAGGCGGAGGGGCAGGGGCTGAGCTCTGCTCTGGGAGCAGGGACAGGAGCCCAGGGAAGGGCTGGAGCTGTGTCAGGGCTTGGGATGGATCTCAGGGAAAGGTTCTTCCCCCAGAGGGTGGTCGGGCACTGAACAGGCTCCCCAGGGTTTGGTCCCGGCCCCAAGGCTGCCAGAGCTCCAGGAGGGTTTGGACAATGCTCTGAGGGACAGGGGGGGATTGTTGGGGTGTCTGGGCAGGGCCAGGGGCTGGTCTGGATGATCCTTGGGGGTCCCTTCCCACTCAGTATATTGCAGGATTCTATGATTCCATGGAAGTCAGTCCTGACAATGTTCATCAGCCCTGGAGTGACAGTGAGGGCAGAGCCTGGAGCTCAGCACCTCTCATAGGAACTGGTGAGAAGGCCAAGAACATCCGGGGGGCAGAAGGCCCAAAATGGGGCACAGGAGAGAGGAGGAAAAGAAAACTGTACGGGTGGTGAGACCCTGGCACAGGTTGCCCAGAGCAGCCGTGGCTGCCCCATCCCTGGAAGGGCAGGTTGGGGTGAAGGCGCCTGGGAGGTGGGGACAGGGCTCTGCTACAGCCAAGGAGAGACTCTTACATGGTTCCATTGGTGTAAACAGCTTCTCCTCCTTCCACATACTGGACCTGGGCTGGATAAACGTGCTGCACGGATTGCACCTGAAACAGGCATCAGAAACTTACGGATTGCTTGGGAACAGCGGGAGAAATTCCACATGACATCCTTGTACAACCCTCAATCTTACATTAAGGATTTCTTTTTAAAAGGAAAAAGTAAAACAAACATTCCCCCCAAAGAATCTCAAAGGACATTTTTATTTTCAAAGGCCAAATTAAAATAGATAAATAAGTTGTTGCTCCAGGGGCAGTGGAGACAATGGAGCTGAGTT
Organism: Pitta sordida; assembly: GCA_013390025.1. NCBI lineage: Eukaryota > Metazoa > Chordata > Aves > Passeriformes > Pittidae > Pitta > Pitta sordida. The sequence goes on along the minus strand of WEKX01004072.1, from coordinate 202,683 downwards.
TCCTCTGCACACGTGTCTTGGGGCTGGTTCTGTGCTGACTAACACGGCTGAGATCCTGCAGAGCCTTTCCTTCAGAGGGGGCTGCCAGTGTCCAGCTGCACCCCAGGTCCCTCTTTTTCGGTCTGGGAGGAATGGAGTTGTCCTCTGTAAAGTTTGGGGTTTCTCCCCCCTCCCCGCCCTTGAAACTGAGCAACCAAATGAAATCTCACTGAAGGAAAAAATAAGAATCAGACTTGCTGTCCACACAGAGCAGCACCACATACCCCTGGTTTCTTAGGAAACAAAGGCTGCAAAAGCCAAAGTTCAAATAAATAAAAACACTTGCATGGCTCTCTGGCACTGAACCTTCCTCTGGGGCCACGTGCAGCCAGTACATTTATTTGTGTAATTAAAATCCCAAACACTTCGCCTCTAAAAAAACCTCTTTACCAAGGAGAATTCTTTTAATTTAACGTTGACTTAATAAATGCTTTTAAATGGCATTGAAAGCATCCATCAAATGTATGAATCCATCAAACCTTGACACACATGAACTGCTACAGGAAAGGCTCTTTCTAAACTTTAAATATTTTGAGAGTTTCTTTTGCTACCAGTCTAAGAAAGGAGGGAGCTGGAGAAAGTGATCCCAGTCTCTGATTGCCCGTAAGTCTTTAATTAAAATTATTCTGGCAGCTGGCACAGTTTCAGATGCCATGTGGGACATGGGGTCCTGTTGACACGGGGGTCCCTGTGTGGTGTCCCACCCCAAAGGTGTTTGTTACCTGTTGTGGAACCTGCTGGACTCTGGGGACAGAGATTTGCTGCATCTGCGCTCCTTTGGGAGCGGAGCCCGTTGCCTGGACCAAAACCCTCTGGAAAAGAAGATACAGGCACAGACACTTAATTTCAGTCCGTAACACAGGGGAGTCAAGGGTTCTTTTCCAAACTTGCAGGGACAACTCGCCTCCTACACCAGCAGCAGGGGCACCCCCTACTTAAGTGATCCCCACCCTCGCAGTGTAACAGCCTGAGCTCAGACCCCTGAACTTGGGCACAGCTGGAGCCACCATTTCTGACCTGGATCAGCCCGAAATCTCCACAAAATGAAACGGTAACAGCCAACAGTAACAGGTTGATGAGAGGAGCTCAAATGAGCTCCAGTTGCAGCTAAACAAGAACCACTCATCACACATTCACATTTTCCTCCTGAGGCTGCAAAGTCTCTTCTCTCACAGCTGCTAAATCAAACCAAATCTGCTCCCTGCAACCCCTTCGAGGTGCCACAGCCCTTTTGGTTCCTAGGAAAGCTCAGGGGGTTCTGCATCTCCCTTCAGTGCCACCAAGGGCACAGAAATGCTTTGTGCTGCCTTGGGAGGACTCCGTCCTTCCACAGTCCCCCTGCTCAGTGGGAGGTTGCCCACATTCAGTTTGAGGTTGTCACACATCTCAGAGTGCTCAGCATCCCGCAGATTCAGCAAAACAAGTGTGGGGATGTGGTGGATGGAAAGAAATGATTCAGGGAGGCCCGTGGGAACAGAGCCAAGTATCTGTATGGCCTTTTAAACCTTCTCCAAGGAGACACATCCTCTGTGGTGTGAGGCTTTAGAACTACGCAGGAGAACAAAGAGCTGCAGCAAAACAATCCCAAGTGATTCCTAGAAGCAACCTTGACAATCACTGGCTACCTTAAACATATAAATTTATGTTTTTTAGCCTTTCTGACACCCTCAAACGTGCCCATTATAACAACCAGAAATGCTGTTCCAGCAGAATTACAGGAATATGATCATTTCCCAGATATCCAGGCAGCTGCTCCAGCACCAGTCCCCAGCCAGCCTGGACAGACTGGAGATCCTGCAGCTGAGCTTGCACTAAGAACATGTACATTTATGTCAGCCATCACTGCCCATTTTCTCTCCAATTTAGCTGCAACCAGTGCAGGATGGGGTCAAGCCTTGGCAGTGCCAACTACATCAAAGCCTCAGAAAAAATCTGTCATCAAAGCCCCAGAAAAGCTCTTTCCTTTCTCTTACTTTCTGCCCCTTCTCTGACACTGCGTTTACCAAATGACAAAGTTCTGGCACAGCTGCCCAGCTCAGCTCCTTGTGTCCCCCAAATAAGGAACCATCCTCAACCTGTAAGAGGAGACCATCCTGCTCAAACAGCCTCCGCTCACACTGGAAGCTGGACCAGTGATCAATCATTCCAAAGGCTCCAGCCTCACACCGGTCATGCTGCCAGCAGTTCATTCCTGGGCTTTTCTTTATCCTGCTGGTGAGAAGGGAAGGTTCTGGACGCTTCTCCTCTTCACCAGTCTTCCACAGTCCTCTGGGTGTTCCTTAATTCCATGGGGTTCCACTCCATGCTCCACGTCCAGATGACATTTCACAATTTCACAATCCAAGGCCGATGGGTTTTCTGACCTTCGTTGACACGTTGTCACAGTCAAATTCACACTAAGGATCCCTGGGACACCTGACATCGTTGATCAGCAATATCCACATCATTGCAGCACAAACAAGGAAGGTTCCCCAGAGAAATGGAAGGTGGGAAGGATGGGAGATGACAGCAGGACCCCGAATCACCCGATGGGAATGTCCACGGCTCCCGGTGAATCGAATGTTCCCACTAATTCACACAATCTTTAATTGTTCCTTTTCATCAGCATCCAATGGCAGCTGCTCTGCTCACTTGGGAGTTGGAGAAGGGTGTAGCTGTTACACCCACCCATCCTCTTATCCCTCCAGCTTCCTGAGACACAAACTTCTTTTGACAGTTCCCCAAAATGCATAAAAAGGAACCAATTTTACTTAACCCTTCCCCTTTTGCACTAGGTTGTTTCCATCCATCAGCTGAAGCCATCCCTTCCCTCCTACTGCACCTCCCAAGGACATCATGTCCATGTCTATGAGTCATGAATGCTCCTCCCCAATTACAAATGTCAGGATCCACCCACCAAAGGAAGAGACCACAGAATCATGGAACTGTCTGGCTGGAAGGGACCTGAAGGATCATCTCATTCCAGGACATGGGCAGGGACACCTTCCACTGTCCCAGGTGGCTCCAACCTGACCTTGGACACTTCCAGGGATGGGGCAGCCACAGCTGCCCTGGGAGAGCTGTGCCAGCCCCTGACCACCCTCACAGGGAGGAATTCCTTCCCAGTATTCCACCTGTCCCTGCCCTCTGGCAGTGGGAAGCCATTCCCTGTGTCCTGTCCCTCCATCCCTTGTCCTCAGTCCCTCTCCAGCTCTCCTGGAGCCCCTTTAGGCTCGGGAAGGGACTCCAAGGTCTCCCTGGATCCTTCTCTCCTCCAGGTGAGCACCCCCAGCTCTCCCAGCCTGGCTCCAGAGCAGAGGGGCTCCAACACCTCTGTGACCTCTCTGGACTCGCTCCAATGGATCCTTGTCCTTGTGCTGACCACCCCAGACCTGGTGGCAGCACTGAAGGTGAAGGTGAGACGTCACAAGGGCAGAGTAGAGGAGGAAAATCCCCTCCCTGGCCTGTTGGCCACTCCTCTATGGATGCCAACACCTCTTTGGATGCAGGATGTGGCTCCTCCACCCTCTCCCTGCAGCAGCTCTGCCCTCACCTCATCTCCATGCCCTCGACACCTCCTTGCAGCGATGCCTTTAAGGACTGTTCATCTTCTCCTGCTTTTATTGACACACCAAATAATGACAACAGGATATTAATCCAAAGCAAACACCGAGCTGGCATGAAATTACTTCCTTGGCTAGCTAAATTAAAATCTAAACCCCACATTTTAAGGCCTGCAGAGTGATTAGTTGGGCTAAAACACACGAGGTATCGATGGCCTTTATCAGCACAGAGTCCAGCAACAGGTTGGCCCCACTACCTCAACGAGCTGATTAAAAATCCTCTCCCCACCATGAAAACCCCTGGATTAAAATCCATCTGCCAGTGAAAACAGGGCCCTTCTCCATGGAAACAGCATTCCCAGCTGTGCATACATTACCTGCTGAGAGGCTGGCACTGGCTGCACCACCGGAGCCTGGGCTGAGGCCGAAGGGTGAAGAGCCACGGAAGCTGCTGAGTCTGATCCACCCTCTGAACTCTGCATGCTCACTGCTGGGAGAGCACAGGGACATCAGGCAGGGAAGGAGAGCACAGGGACATCAGGAAGGGAAGGAGAGCACAGGGATCAGGAAGGGAAGGAGAGCACAGGGTTCAGGAAGGGAAGGAGAGCACAGGGACATCAGGAAGGGAAGGAGAGCACAGGGATCAAGAAGGGAAGGAGGGCACAGGGACATCAGGAAGGGAAGGAGAGCACAGGGACATCGGGAAGGGGAGCACAGGGACATCAGGCAGGGAAGAGAGCACAGGGATCAGGCAGGGAAGGAGAACAGAGGGACATCAGGAAGGGAAGGAGAGCACAGGGATCAGGAAGGGAAGGAGAGCACAGCCCCACACCAGCGACCGCCCTGGGAACCCACAAGGGGTAAAATCCCAGTGGAAGATCCAGGGGAAGGAAGGAAGGAAGGAAGGCAGCTCCCGTCCTACACACAGGACTCTTTTTTAGGCTTGGAGCTAATTTTAATAGAGGATTATATTAAGAGAAAAAGAAAAGTTGCACAATTGCTTCACAGAAAGGAGAGGGAAGGAACAGAAAATGCACTTCTATATATAACCAAAAAGTGGAAAATTATTGTGTCACACTGAGGATCACACAAGAAGATCTGCAAGAGTAAGAGCATATTTTAATAATAATTTTTCCTTCCCATCTTATCACGTTTAACTACTTAAAAAAAAAGAATTAATCAAATCTAGGTCTGTGCCTGGAGCTCAGCTGGGAAAGTGGGGAGCTCAGCTTGGGTTCGTAATGACAGTGAGCAACGAACATGAAGAGCAGAAAAACTGATTCACCATCATTTGAAACTCCCCAAAGAAACATCTCCACCCTCCCGTCCCTGCCCTCGCCCCCAAATCCCACCAGCCTCACAAGGGCCCCAGGGAGCCACAGCATCTCCCTCCAACAACCCTGAGGAGCTGCTGGAGCCCTTGGAATCTTCAACCCCCTTGCCCTGGTGCTCACCCACCTCGGGAGCATCCCAAGGGCCAGGAGGGGATGGATTCCCTGGGGATGGAGAGAGGGCAAGAGAGCCGGGCTGAGCTCTGGGGCTGCACCCCCAGGGTCTCCTCCTCCCCTCACTGCACTGTCCCAACCCTCCCTGGCCATCTGTGGGACACGGGACATGTCCCAGGGGACACCAAGGGATGCTGTGATGGGACTTCCCAGGACCTCACAACATTTTTGTTTCTTTTTGGGGAGGGGGAGCCTTTTTTCCTCAGTTTCTTGTGGAAGTTCCTGCTTAACAAACTATTTCAGGAGGGGTTTTGCTGTCACTCAAAAGCAGAAGATCGAAAACATCCAGATTTTGGGCAGTGCCATTTCTCGTTTCTCGGCGTAACGCAGCCTCCAAATAACATTAAGAAATCTTTTCTTTCCCCTCTCCATCCAGTATTTGTGCAAGTTAAAGAGGCAAAAGGAAAAAATGAGGAACGGTGGGACACTGGACCCTGATGATTTGCGTTAAAAACAACTGCAAGGGGGATGTGGAGTTACAGAATTACCTGTTCTTCAGCCACTGAAGAACTAAACATTGAGACACTTCACAAAACAGGTTTTTAAGGGTTTTTTCCACCCAGAGCTGACTCCTGTACTCCCATTAGCAAATTACAATTACTCTCCCAACCTCTCAGAAAATCCACAGCTCGTAAATAATTTTCTTTTTCCCATCGTTTTTCTGGCACCTGGGAGAAAGAGCAAACACAGAACCCACAGTCACAGCCACCAGACTGACTAAACAAGGCAGAAACAAGGGAAATTTAGTCAATATTTATCCCCAACTGTGTTTCAACATGTCCCTCCAGAGCTTTGCTCATCCCCATCCCTGTAGCTCCCTCTCTCCATCACTACCTCCCTGGTTTTACCCAAAACCTCTCCATGAGGAGATTCCAGTTGCAACAGCGCTGTGGGATCATGAAAATAACAATAATTCCCACATTAAATCAATGAAATAGCTTTGTGCCTGTTCCAGCCCTGAATTATTTGCCAGTAAACACTTGGTCAGTGCTGCCAGTGAAGGTTTGGAACTCAGGTGAATAAAGTTGGGCAGGAGAGGGGGGCACTTTTAGCAAACATGTTCCCCTAACTTTTACAAGAGTGTTTATTGTCTTTTCTTTGTGCTCAAGGCTCCAGTTTGCAGCTTTCCAGGGGTTTTTTTTGAGTGGAAAAACAGAGAATGTGAGGTTACAGAAGAAAGGTGGGGAAGTTGCAAAGATATTTTAATGATCTAGTTGAGAAGGGCTCTGGCAGAATCAGCTCTTGGCATTTCAGATCTACAAAAGGTCTCCTTTTAAATGTAGTTATAATAAGACACAAGAAGAGGAGAAGTTGGACTTGATGATCTCTGTGAGCCCCTTCCAAGTCAGGATGTTCCATGATTCTCAGAGATGCCGTCTCCAAATTACCACCACCTCATCTTCACCGATACATTTTGTCTTCTGATTTTCCTCGGCGCCCAAAAGAGAGGTGGGCAAGGTGGAATTTCAGTTGTCTGCTGCCAAAATAAACCCTCAGTGTGATTCTGTTACAAAAGGCAGGCTCTGGTAGTGATGACAACCCTGCCAGGCACAAAGATTCCCATGAAATCTGCAGCTGGCACTTCCACACGAGGGGGGACAGAGAAGCCCTGCATTGCCAAGGCACATGTACAAGGATTTGTTATTATTTTGTTTATCAGTGAAAACATCCTGGATGAGGAATCACTCATTTCTCATTAAAGCCATCCTGTGCTTCCTGAGAACTGGGATGAGATCCCTGTGTGCCATCTGTTCACATTAATTTGGGCTGATCAAAAGCTGACAACATACACAGAATTCCTCCACTCTGAGGAACCACTGCAAGGTGCTACAAAGCTGGGCTGATGTCCTGGGAGCTGGTGCCTCGGCCAAGGCTCCAAAGGATGGACAAAGCACCAGCTTCCAAGGGAGAGAGGAAATGTGGAATCCAAAGTCCTGCTCTTTCAGAGAATCACAGAAAGGTTTGGGTTGGAAGGGACCTCAAAGCCTCTGGTGGGTCACAGAGAGGATCAGCAGCATCCACAGTCGACATTCCTTTTAAATGTAAAATGCTCCAATGCTCCTTATTGGATTCAGAAGAGTAAAAAAAGTCAGATATTGTGCTGGAGGAATGAGCAGACAAGACCTGACCATGCACAAGGAATAAAACTGCAGTGAGAATCAGAATGGGTCGGGTTGAGAGGGACCTGAAAGATCATCTTGTTCCACCCCCTGCCATGGGCAGGGACACCTCCCACTATCCCAGGTTATCCAACCTGGCCTTGGACACTTTCAGGGATGGGGCAGCCACAGCTGCTCTGGGCACCCTGTGCCAGGGCCTTGTCACCCTTACAGGGAAGAATTCCTTCCTCATTTCTGATCTAAACCCACCTTCCTTCAGCTCACAGCCATTCCCCCTTGTCCCATGACTGCACTGCCTTGTAAAAAGTCCCTCTCCAGCCTTCTTTAGTCCCTCTTTGGACACTGAAAGGCTAAACTAAGGTCTCCCTACTCAACACATTGGCGTTTCAAGGAGAGACAAGTTTAAAACCCTGTTTGCTCTCCGGGGCCGGTGATGTCACTGCAGCATCACAGACATCTGGATTCCAGGTTGCATCACCACTGAATGAATCAGGCAGATAACGAGGCTGCTGCCTCTGGAAACCTTCTGTTTACACACAGTTATCTCGGTATCCAAGCAAACAGCAGGGACAGGAAAGGAAATTGAGGAAAAAAAAAAACCTAGTAACAACTTCTGGGTGCTATTTCTGGTTGTGCCACCAGCTCCCTCCGTGACCTTGAGCAGGATGCTCCCCCTTCCCCGTGTTTCAGTTTTCCCTCTCCTAAAAAAGCCACGATACTCCCCTAAGCAAGGTATTTGTCAAGCACTGGTCTCCGAAGGCTGTCAAAGCCTGAATGCCTTTCAGGGAGACAAGTAGGAACAGTACAAGCCTTGAGGGCTGATAAAAACTCCAGTTGTCCCTGTGTTTCATTCATAAGACACTCGCCTCCCTGTAAATGGCCTTGCCTTTGTTAATCTCTCCTGCCTAAACCAGCTCCAAAACGCTGGGAAAACAGAGATAAGAAGAGCATTTCAAAATATTTTCTCCATTCAGATTTGCAGCCAGAAGGGGGAGAAAAGGAGGGGGCAGCTGGGGGATATCACAGGGTGACTCCTGCGAGTTGTCCTCCAGGGCTGAGGAGGGGCTGGAGCAGCATCCCGTGATCCAGGACCCCAGGAGAGGTTGGGAAGGGTGTCCTGTGATCCAGGACCCCAGGAGAGGTTGGGAAGGGTGTCCTGTGATCCAGGACCCCAGGAGAGGTTGGGAAGGGTATCCTGTGATCCAGGACCCCAGGAGAGGTTGGGAAGGGTGTCCTGTGATCCAGGTCCCTGTGAGAGGTTGGGAAGGGTGTCCTGTGATCCAGGTCCCCAGGAGATGTTGGGAAGGGTGTCCTGTGATCCAGGTCCCCAGGAGAGGTTGGGAAGGGTGTCCTGTGATCCAGGACCCCAGGAGAGGTTGGGAAGGGTGTCCTGTGATCCAGGTCCCCAGGAGAGGTTGGGAAGGGTGTCCTGTGATCCAGGTCCCCAGGAGAGGTTGGGAAGGGTGGAGGGTGTCCCTGGGTGCTCCCTGGGTGCTCCAGCCCACAGTCTCTGCCGCCCAGGAGATGAGGGAGTGCTTTTCCACAGAATGTTTTAATATAAACTATCGGCTCCTGAACGCTCAAACAAAAACATTTGGGAGCTGAACGTGGAGCCCTCAAAGGTCCAAGTGCTGCTGAGCTGAGCCAGAGCAGGGCGCCTGCCCAGGGAAATATTTGATTTATTTGTCTTTGCTGCTCTGGTCCTGACTCCATGGGACATGCAGCACCATCCATCCCACGGCGCTCCAAGGCTCCAAATAAAAGGGGGTTGAACTCCAAATAAAAAGGGATTGAAGTCCAAATAAAAAGGGGTTGAAGCCTCTGCCATTCTCAGGCCCAGGGTCGCTGCTGCTGCGATTGTGACTGAACTGCTCAGTGTTTTCATACCAGAAGAAAAAGTCACTCTTTGAGATGGATATGATTCCCTCTCCACTTTAATTTTTAAGAGCAGGTCCAAGAAATCAAGGGTGGGACTGGGACAGTCTTGGCTCTCATGGTGTCTTCTATTAACGTGCCTTTATTTTCTGAAGGTGGAAATGTAAAACATGTCACTTATGCTGCACCAGCAACCAATCAATGCTGCTCTTTAATCCAGAATAATCATGGAATCGCAGGATAGTTTGGATTGGAATGGATCTGAAAGCTCATCTCATTTCACCCCCTGCCCTGGGCAGGAACACCTCCCACTGTCCCAGGCTGCTCCAACCTGGCCTTGGACACTTCCAGGGATGGGGCAGCCACAGCTGCTCTGGGAAACCTGTGCCAGGGCCTCCCCACCCTCCCAGCCAGGAATTCCTGCCCAATCTCCCATCTGTCCCTGCCCTCTGGCCGTGGGAAGCCATTCCCTGTGTCCTGTCCCTCCATCCCTTGTCCCCAGTCCCTCTCCAGTTCCCTTGGAGCCCCTCTGGGCACATTATCACACACTAAAATTGCTGCTGTTCCAGTGAATCACTGACTCATTCGAAGACAAAACAGATCATGAATGATTTTATTTCATTTGCAGTTCAAAGCTTTTTTTGGTCATTCTCTGATCTTACTTAAATTTTTCAAATTCATTTATTACATCCTTTTTTTTTTCTGGCAGAACTTTTGGCTGGAAAAAACCCTTGAGATCACTGAGGCCAGCCCACAGCTCACCATGGCTTTTATCCCAAATTAAGACATAGAGGTGGGAGAAGTTTAATTTTTCCAGGTGAACCTGCTATAACGATGCTCATATTCCTATTTCTGATGGCTGGTGTTCCTCAGGCAGGAAGCAAACACCAACTGCATCGGCTTTCCTGGGAAAAGGAGGTGTCCTAAATTTTTAATCATCACCTGCACAGGTTGTCAGACACATCCCACAGTGGGAACTGAGGATAAATCTGCAGGAGAACATCTACAGCCACGAGACAGAGACAAGCTCAGTTCATTCCAGATATATATTATATATCAAGATATAATATTATATATGCAATATGTGCACATATATAATTATATTTAATGGAATTGATATTATTATTTTATATGGTTATATCTACATTATTATAGATAGTATAGATATATAAAATACTGTTTTAATAGCATTTACATTTATTATTACTTCGTTTTTATGTATAGATATGTCTACATTATACACACACATATATACATATATATCTAGTGTATGTATAAAGACACATACATTGGACTCAATGATTTTCGAGGCCTTTTCCAACCTTAAATAATTCTAGAATACAGCTATAAACATTGGATGCTCCAGAATTCCAGGATACCCCAGCTGGATGTGATTTCTAGTGGCATTTTATATAGGAAAATTCACCTTAAATTAATATATCTGTAACCTTCATTAATCCTGAATATTATCAGGAATTAATGAGATTTAGAACCTCAGCTGGGCACAGTTTGTGCTCCAAGTTTTCCTTCTGTTGAAAGGACTGACCAGGGGGTGGAGTAACCAGGATCAGAATGCAACTCCAGGGTTTTTGGTTGGTTTTCTGTATTTTTTTTTTTTTGATACTTTGAAAGGAAAGCTTACATTCAAAAAGAGTTATTTGCTTCCTGGAACTTAGGTTTAGTTGGCTTGGAGTTTAGAGAAATAGCAAAAGCAGAACAGCAACATGTAATCGAATTCAGAGGAAATAAAAATGCAATTTACCCATCACGTTTGAGATGGGCTCTAAATGGTATTTTGCTCCCTTAACTCTAGAAAAAGGAACCAGGGATTTTACATTTAATGGATTCACCACCGAGAATTCTCAACGCTCTCAAAACTGACTGAAAATAACAAAAGGAATGCAGGGAATGGCAAATTTGGACTTTCTTTTCCAGCAGATCCAGCTATCCATCTACTTTATCCACTCCACTCTGGGTCACAGTTGTTTCACTAAAGGAAACTTTATTAAATATTTTCCATTTTTTGGCTTAGTCTCGATTTAATAACTTGCCCTGAAAAGGCTTTAGTCGTGTTTTAAGCAGAGCACAGGAAGGAAGTGTTTGGTTCTTTGGAAGGAGGGACTGGATTATTCGATGTGAATGAAAAGGGATCGAGTGACTTCGAGCAGAAATGAGAATATTTAAATTAAACCCAGCTTGGCTCCTGCCTCACACAAATCCTCTATCCCTGCACGTCTCCAAAGCATGACATCTCCAAGAAATAACAGGTGTTCCCTTGGAATTCCAATCAGGAAAATATCAATTTATGTTTTCCACAGCCCAAAAGAGCTCTAAAGCTGGAAGAACAGAGGACATGGCTCTGAACAAAGACCAAGGGCCAACTCTACCCCTATCCTTGCATCCTCTTTGGAAAAATGGAATTCCAGCTGCCCCAGCCGTGAAGTCAAAAGAAAACTCTTTGCTTTTGGATGGCTGAGCCAAAGAGAACCTGCTCTAGCAGCATTGCAGCTCAGGAGTTGTCTTTTCCTTCCCAGCACACAGGGATGCTCGGAGAATGAAGGGCTGTGAGCAGAGGATGCTGCTCAGAGCATTTGAACTCTGGTTGTTTAGCACCTGAACTTAATCCCTGTCCATGACGTCGTACAACTGGCAATTATGACTCAGCCTTGGCCTGGAGGAGGGACAGCAATTCCTGGGGTTTTCACTGCTCTAAAATCCCTGGAAGATGAGCTGCTATTCCGGCCTTTAGAGGGAGCCAGGAAGTATCGCAGAATCCCAGAATGGTTTGGGTTGGGAGACGCGAAAGTTCAACTCATTCCACCCCCCTGCCATGGGCAGGGACACCTTCCACTGCCCCAGGTGGCTCCAGCCTGGCCTCGGACACTTCCAGGGACGGGGCAGCCACAGCTGCTCTGGGCAACCTGTGCCAGGGCCTGCCCACCCTCCCAGGGAGGAATTTGTGCCTTATATGTGACCTAAATTTCCCCTCTTTCAGTTTGAACCTATTATTCCTTGTCCTGTCATTACAGTTCCCTATGAAAGGTCCCTCTCCAGATTCCTTACAGACACAGGAAGGACATTGGAGCAGGTTCAGACCAGAGCCTTGGTTCATCAAACCTCTGCATCAAACCCCTCCACCCCACGTTGAGGACAGCCCATAACACCCACAGCCAGGTGACACTGAGCCACCCTCCAGGGTCTGGGACACGATGGGACAGTGCCCACCCAGCATCACCACCAGCAGCACCAACCCTCATGTACTGTCACATCCCAAGGGTGGGAGCAGCATCCTCCTCCCACAACCAGCCCCTCCCTTTCCAGCAGAGGATGGGGAGAGGTTTGGGCCATCCCTGTGCTCTCAGTAGGGTGGACATGCCTTTGTCCCCCCACAGCTTGTCCAGTCCAACAGGAGCTGCCTCACCCAGAGTGTCCTGAACCATGAGTGACCTTCAGACCTTCCCTGAGTGGTGTCAAGAGGAGGGGATGGAAGGGGGAAACAAACATCACAAGAAACTTGAAAATAAGTTCTTTGCGGAGAGACTCGTTATTACACTGCCTCAAAATCCTATAAACAAGAGAAGGCACCAGAGCCTTCCACTGATTAGGTTAAATTAATTTAAAACAGAAGCAAAGGCTTCTTGTCTACGAGCTCTAGTTACCTGGAAACACAGATAAACCCCAAACACACTTCTCAGGGGCAGCAGGCAGTAGCTGGGGTGGGTTTTTTTTCAGAAACCTGGTCCTCATGGAAAAATACAGATTTGGAAATGGCTTTTATTAGCAAGTTAATAATATACCAAAATACAAATATACGGTCTTTAATTAGATTTCATAGAATTAAGTCAAGTAATACATATACACACATAGTAAGAGTTGTGTAACAGCCGTTCACTAATCTCTGATGTTTCTTTAGAAGTAACTTTCAGGACAGGAAAGAATGAGAAATTTTGTATAATTTGGAGTTTCCTTGGGAGCCAGCTGAGACTGAAAAGCAGAAGCTGGGAGGGTTTAGGGTTGTTGGGAGCAGCCTGTGGCCAAATCCCACTTGCAGGGATCCCAGACTTGGGCAGGGGCAAAGTGTCCTTGTGAACATCCTTCCCATACAAAAGCTTGTCCTGTTTTCTTTCAGGTCAATAACACAAAGTGTCTAAAGCCAGGATTGGATTCCTTCAGATCTGACTGTGTCCCTGGGCAGGGACATGTTCTACTATCCCAGGTTATCCAACCTGGCCTTGGACACTTCCAGGGATGGGGCAGCCACAGCTGCTCTGGGCACCCTGTGCCAGGGCCTGCCAACCCTCACAGCCAGGAATTCCTGCCCAATCTCCCATCTATCGCTGCCCTCTGGCAGTGGGAAGCCATTCCTGACCTTGTAGGAATCCAGTGTCTGGCAAAAATCTGGTACAAAAGCATTTCAAATGTTAATTTCCACGACAATTCCCGAAGTTTCCTTTGACAACCAAACCAGGACATCAGGGTATTTCCCAGTAGTCTGTAGCTCTGCATCCTCTCAGGACTATTCCAGGTACCTGGGTACAGCTAATCCCCCCTCTGACTGAACTGGGCTCATTTTGGAACAAGAAACCACAAACCTTGGTACTGGATTAAGCTTTCAAGACTCTCCTTTACAGCTTGTCCTATGGCAAAGAACGATGGAATACGTCACTTATTTTAAATTAATTCCAAGAGATCAACTGAACTTAAATGTGCTCCATCAGCCCTCACTTTTTACATGTTTAGACAAGAGAATCCTTCCAATGGTCTTAAGACCAACCAGCCTTTTGGTGATTTCAGTGTGAGGTGGGAGATTCGCAGCACTCCATGGAGATGTGGGATGGCAGCAGCAGCTGTTTCCAGCAAACACAGAAGGAACCACTGCCAGCAGAGCCCAGTATGTTGCTATTTATTTATCCAGCACCATTCACGAGCATTGTGGTGCTTCACAAAGTTAAGCGGAACAAGCCACAAACATAAACCGTGGCTGCTCGGAGAAGAAATGGCTTTGTCTCAGATTTTACAGCATCAGTGGAGCCCAGGGCATCGGTCTCCAGGAGGGGTTCCAACATGGGGTGGACTGAAACATGGCAGGAGGGGGTGAACAACAGGTCACCAGTGCTGCTACGGGTTTGTACTGGGGAGTCTGAGAGGCAGAAGAGGAGGAGAAGGAGGAGGAAGAAGATAAAGGAAAAGGAGAAGGAGGTTCCAGGAAATGCAGTTTGGGAATATCTATTTGAATATTCTGCACTTGGACAACGGCACTGGTGGGTTTTTGGTGAGGACAGCAACAGGTTGGACATATCCCAGATGAATGGGGGGAGATGAAGGCTTGCAACAACTGTGCACTGCTCCCATCACTCGTGCTCTCTCCAAGAAAAACAATTGACTGTTACAGAAGTAGAATTCCCCGAGTTAGATCATTTATCCAGGCAATACATTCCTGTGGGCAGCGTTTTTGGCCTGGAGAATGAGTGGGTGGCTTTGTGACAGGCAGCTCACCCCACTGAACTTCCTGCCTTTAGTCAGCCTGGAGGGGGATTCTGATGACACCCAGAAACCACTTTCTTCACCATCCCCACAGCAGGCAAAGCTCATTCGGTTTAAAAGCTCCTTCTCCAGCACTGACAGATCAGGAGTGTGTCTGTCGAGCTGAGAGGGGAGATTCACAGAATCACAGAATATACTGAGTGGGAAGAGTGTCCAAAGGAGGGAATGAAGATGGGGAAGGGCCTGGAGGGGCAGCGTGTGAGGAGCAGCTGAGGGCACTTGGTGTGTTCAGGTGGAGCAGAGGAGCCTGAGGGGAGTTGTCACCTCATTGCAGTGACACCTTCCTGGGGAGGGGCAGAGGAGGGACAGGCCCTGATCTCTGCTCTGGGGGCACCAGGGACAGGAGCCAGGGAATGGCTGGAGTTGGGTCAGGGCAGGGGCAGGTTGGATCTCAGGACAAGGTTGTTCTTCCCCCAGAGGGTGGTTGGGCAGTGCCCAGGCTCCCCAGGGCAGTGGGCACAGCCCCAAGGCTGCCAGAGCTGCAGGAGGGTTGGGATGATCCTCTGGGGACAGGGGGTGACTCTTGGGGATGGGACCGGCTGATCCTGGTGGGTCCCTTCTAACTCCGAACACCCTGTGACCGTGTGAAGCAGCGTTTGGCCAACCAGGCACAGGGTGGCACCTCTGGGGTGTCCTCTGGAGGGCCAGGAGTCGGACTCGAACCCAAACGCACGGGGAAGAGGCCGGGGAAGAGGCCGGGGCAGGGATCCTGCGCCGTGTTTGGGCAGCAACAGCCGTTGCCGGGGTGACGAGTCCCCTCCCGGGGCCGGGAGCGTTGCCGGGAGACNCAGAATAGATGGCATTTATTTCTTTTTGTTCTAAATTATTGTGGTTTTATTTAACAAAATATGTAACATTTCCTTGTTTTAGTTTTAAACTGTTATCATTTTTATTTAATATACAGCATTTATTTGTATATGTTATTACATAAATAATAAATACATTTATATNAACACAAACGCACGGGGAAGAGGCCGGGGCAGGGATCCTGCGCCGTGTTTGGGCAGCAACAGCCGTTGCCGGGGTGACGAGTCCCCTCCCGGGGCCGGGAGCGTTGCCGGGAGACGCGGCAGCGTTTCCCAAAGCAAACCCGCGGGGGCCGGGGCGGCCAAACAGCGCCGTTGCCATGGCAACCGTGAGGGGAGCGGGGCCTGGGCCTGGTTTTATTTGATTTTATTTTATTTTATTTAATTGTTATTTCAGAATAAACGCATTAACAGGGCAGTGTTCTTGGAAGCAGATGCCCAGGAAAAAACAACAATCTTTGTGGTTTAAAAAAAAATAAATGTGTTATTACTTTTTTTTTTTAAACAAAACTGATTTTTGTTAAATATTTTATTGTTAATTATTTATGATGAACTTATTTTCTGGTAAATATAATGTAACGTGTATGTTTTTTTTTAAAAACTTTTGTTAAATATTTATTATGGACTTATTTTCTGGTAAATATTATTTAAGGCAATATTTAACGATCATTTTATTTTTAATATTTGTGATTTTATTTCGTATTTATTTCACATGATATCTGTAATTTTATCTAATTTTATTCAATATTACTTAACATATTATTTAATATCTGTGATTTTATTTCATATTTATTTCACATGATATCTGTAATTTTATTTAATTTTATTTAATATTTAACATATTAATATCTGTGATTTTATTTCATATTTATTTCACATGATATCTGTAATTTTAT
>WEKX01004072.1:165655-177877 GCA_013390025.1 Pitta sordida | reverse complement strand
GGAAGGGAAGGGAAGGGAAGGGAAGGGAAGGGAAGGGAAGGGAAGGGGACATTCAAAAAAGCACGTTTTGCAGCCTTGCTCCATGAGCACCCATGTCCAGGGGACAAAGTTGTTGGTGCTTCTGCAGAGGGAAAATACTCACTTTTGTTACAAACTCAGGGGATGTGTCACAAACTCAGGGGATGTGTCACCAGATGCAGGAGTCAAACTTGATGGAATGGATGTGGGAACTGCCCAGCTCAGACAGTGAAAGAGATACAAGAACTAACTCAGGGTTGGGAGGACAGCAAAGGAGGACACAGGGGCAAGATCAGCTCGTGAGAAACTCGCTGGAACTCGCTGACAGAATGGGAGGAGTTATTTGTGATGAAACTTGTGATGTTATTGGGCAGCTGGGCTGTGGTTACTGCTTCAGACCAATAGTTTTATCGTGTATTAGTTTAGTAGGGGTATAAAAAAGCATAATATGTAATAGTGAATGTCTCTCTTTCCATCCACAGATCCAGGTACAGATCGCTCCAGCCAGAGCTGAGTTTCCCTCCCAGGCAGGTTTGCAGCACTGAGTCCTCAAAGGACAAAAAAAAAATAAAGGACAAAGTCAAAGGACTCCAACCCCTGTACCCAGCTGGGATTTCTGTGGGGGTGGAGTGGGGGACAGACCTTTCTGTGTTATGACATTGGACCATTTCACTGCCCACCTCCTCTAATCACTCAGCACACGCTCCTGCTGATTTGGGGGGAAAATCATCCTCCCAGGGACCAGGCAGGAGCTCAACTCTTATATTGACTTTCTGATGCAGGAAAATTAGTAAAACTTTTACCAACCTGAGAGAGAAAGAGATATAAAAGTTATAAAAATGATTGCAGAGTGGCCACAGGCTGTCAGTTCCCACCAATTCCCTGCTGTGTTGGGATGGTTATAAACCAGAAGTGTGAAGTAGGAATTTATCCACAGACAATTTACTTTTCCCCAGCAGAATATTGCATAATGTTCTGGCTAATCCCATAATTCAACCCTCATATATAAAGAAAACACTCAGAAATCAGGAGATGTATTCAAAACATTCACTGTGGAACATTTCAATTGCCCAACATCGTAATATAAATTCAGCCAAGGAGCTGCCAAAAGGAAAGTTAGCACAGAAATTCCTCAGTGACTGACTAAGAAGAGACTCATCACCAAAGTATTAAGTAATTCTTGGGGGAAAGTGAGCAGGAATTGCAATGTGTGATGTTTTAATTCAGTTATTTGGTGGGACTGAAGACAAGTGCTTGAGTTTTAAGGACATGAGGTTAGACCCTACAGCTGGAGAAATTGAATCCACGATATAAATTGACTATTTAAATTTGCCAAAAGGGAATTATTCTGTGTTTCAGCAGGTCCTGCAAACAGAGCAACACTGAACAACAGAGTTTTGCTCATTTACAGTTCATTTTTGTCCCAAAATTCCCATTTTGAGAGCACTCTGTGTGTTCCTTTGGCTTGGAAAACAACCTGAAGAACGACACTGGAGTCACCCCTGCAGGAAATCCCCCAACCACTCTTTGCCCCAAATTTCTCTAATTAAACCACTTCTCCAAGGGTTGGTTGGTTGGTTTCCCTCCCTCAGTTTTTTCAGGACCAAAACACAGCTCTGAGCAAAGTGGGGTAGGAAAACCCTCCTTTTCCTGGATGGCCGTTCTCAGGGAGCAGAAAGAATCCAGGAGCTCCTTCCCAACCCAAAGGATCCCAGGATTCCCCAAGTGCCTCTGCACAAAGTATTCCAGGAGGGCAAAAAGCAGAGCAATAATGACACCACCCCTAAAAAATGTGTTTTGATCCGTGAGTAAAGCAACAACCACCCAAGAGTTTCAAAGCACTGTGCAAACATTAATCCTTGTTAAATCTGCCCATCTCAACTTTCTGGCTCCTGGAAAAAAAAGTCAGGCACTGAATTATTCCCTAATGGAAAATGGAAATGGAAGCACCCAGCAAATAAAGCAGGGTTGGCCCAAATGGACTCTGAAGTGCCAATGGATGTGGTTCTAGGTCAGAAAAAGATGGGATTTGCTAAATCAGAGATTCATTTATGCCTCAGTCCCAAGTGGGGGGGACTCCTGACACAGGGACCCCAGCGAGGACGGAGTGCAGAGGGGAGGAGAAGCATCAGCAAAGTGGAATAACACCCTTGGAACTCCACTTGATCACAATTTACTCTTGGAACTACACTCTCACAACATGGATATGTATGTATGTACACGTATTTATTTATATATATATGTGAGTGTGTAAAAAACACACAGCAAATAAAAATATTCCACATACCCAGACACAGGTGTAGCCCCAGGATCTGCACACCCAGAGGTTTTCTTATCACAGACACGCCCTCAGATGTTTCAACAGGAAAATGTCTTGTTTCAGCCCCTATCAAGGAAGTGCTGATTTCACCTGCACAGCCTGTGTGGTACCTGTGGTGCTCAAGACAAAGCACATTTCCCTCCAGGGCAGCAGTCAGGGACTTCGAAACTCCTGAGCATTACAAGATGGTGGATGATGAATTTATGAGAGATTGCAGCCATAAAAATGGTGTAGAAAAGGACAAAATGGTCCATAGCTTGTATTTAGGAGAGACTCACCCTGGAATCACAGAGTGACGATGGTTTGGGTTGGAAGGACCTTGGAGAAAATCTCATCCCACCCCTGCCATGGGCAGGGACACCTTCCACCCTCCCAGGCTGCTCCAACCTGGCCTTGGACACTTCCAGGGATCCAGGGGCAGCCACAGCTGCTCTGGGAAACCTGTGCCAGGGCCTCCCCACCCTCCCAGCCAGGAATTCCTTCCCAATCTTCCATCTGTCCCTGCCCTCTGGCAGTGGGAAGCCATTCCCTGTGTCCTGTCCCTCCAGCCCTTGTCCCCAGTCCCTCTCCAGCTCTCCTGGAGCCCCTTTAGGCTCTGCAAGGGGCTCCAAGGTCTCCCTGGATCCTTCTCCTCTCCACCCCCAGCTCTCCCAGCCTGGCTGAGACCAGAGGGGCTCCAGCCCTCGAAGCATCTCCGGTGGCTCCAGCTCCACATCCAGAAAGTTGATCTCCAATTAACAGGGTTATGCAATTGATCTCCAATTAACAGGGTTATGTAAGTGGAAGATCCCAAGGATTCCTCACTGGGAGGCACATGGGACTCTTCCCCAGTAACACGGGGCTGTGGCCACAGCCCATCCCAAGAGCCCGGGGTGACGCAGCCCGTGAGGCATCGCAGTGGAATGTCCGGGATGGGAACTGCAGAGGAGGTTTCTGTGACGACAGAACAGACGCTGATGGCACAGAACAAGGAACCCTCACCTTTGGTCTGAGACAATCTTGGTGCTGCCTCTCCCATGAAAGCACCGTGAGCACCTCGGGGCAGAGACAGGAGCCCACTGACAAAGGGTTGTCAGGATAATTTTGGGCTGCAACTGGAACACAGCTCCAAAAAAAAAAAATCACATTTTTTAACTGGTATTAGATAATGAGTCTAAAAGAAGCTATTTCTACTTAGTGCATCTGCCTCGAGAAAGATTAAATAATGAACTGACTCCTAATTTCAGTAGGCAGGAAAATCTCCAGGAACACACAATTTACTACTTGTTACAAAAAATTTGCTGCACTTTTTCTAAAACCAAGTTGAGTTTTTTGATCGGTGGTTTTTAAAAAATTTTATTGGCTTGTTTTGTTTCAGTTTTTGTTTTAATTTTAAGTTCTAAGCAGCATCTGTGAGCCCACTAAAGATTTGATTTTTCTTGTGGATCCCTTCCAACTCAGAATATTCTGTGATTCTGCATTAGAAACTGTGGAAAACAGCAGCAATTAGAACCAAAAGCACTTATGCTGCTCCAGTATAATTTGAAAAGTGAAATACCTGGTTTACAACTCCTCACCTTACACAAGTATCTCTAATGGTGCCAGCACATAAGAGATTGAAATAAATCCATTTATTAGCACAACCAGCAGCAGTTCTACCCATCTAAGTGCATCCTGGCTGCCAGGGAATATTCACAGAGTCATAAAACCATGAACTAGTTGAGTTGGAAAGGACCTTAAAGCTCCTTCCACCCCCTGCCATGGGCAGGGACACCTTCCACAACCCCAGGTTGCTCCAAGCTCCTGACCTTGGACACTTCTGTGGAGGATGGGGAGCCTGCAGACAAGCCCCAGGCTCTTCCAGGGGAATTCTGTGGTGGATATTTCACTTTCCTGGCAGTTGCAAGTCTTTTAACAACGGTTCACGTCTGTCACATTAAGAAGAATAAATATTTGCTAGGAAGAAGGAAGCCCTGAAGACCAGCTTGCTGACCAGCAGCTATTATTTCTCCTATTATTTGTACCTAATAATGAAGAATTTCCTCCCGTGACTGGTCACTTCAAGTCACAAATATTTGAAAAGATCTGCATTTCACCTCCTTTGGGGGGAAGGGTTTGAACAGCACATTCAACTGTTCAAATGCAAAGACTGAAGATAAATTGGACAGAACCAATCCATGTGCACTTATTCACATTTCCCACACTTCCCCAGCTCACAGGTGGATTTCAAGTTGGTTTTTTTGAGTGCACCACCCCAGACAGCTCAGGGGAGGAGAAAGAGGAAGATCCCCTGCACAGAGCAGGGAGGTGACAGCTGACAAAGAGCACCTACAGCACACAGAGAGCTCTTATCTCTGAACTCACTTCCTCCCAGCTTTCTGCTTCACCTGATCAGAACCTCTGCACAAACTCCCTTTTTGCTGCCCAAACAAGAACACAGAGTAAGAGAAAATATGAGACTGTTTGTCAGAAAGGCCCCAGACCTGGCTGAACTAACTGGAGTGTCCAGCTTTGTGCAGCACCATCCATCAGCCTCGTTTCCCATCCCCTCACACACTTCCAGGCGCCTCCTGCTCCAGCCCCAGCCTGGCCTCACAGAATCACATTATCCTGAGTGGGATGGGACCCCCAAGGATCATCCAGTCCAACCCCTGGCCCTGCCCAGACACCCCAACAATCCCCCCCTGTCCCTCAGAGCGTTGTCCAAACCCTCCTGGAGCTCTGGCAGCCTTGGGGCCGGGACCAAACCCTGGGGAGCCTGTTCAGTGCCCGACCACCCTCTGGGGGAAGAACCTTTCCCTGAGATCCATCCCGAGCCCTGACACAGCTCCAGCCCTTCCCTGGGCTCCTGGCCCTGCTCCCAGAGCAGAGCTCAGCCCCTGCCCCTCCGCCTCCCCTCGGCAGGAGCTGCAGACCCCGAGGAGTCTCCCCTCACTCTCCTCTGCTCCAGCTGAACCAGCCAAGTGCCCTCAGCTGCTCCTTGTCTGCCTCCCCCTCAAGGCCCTTCCCCACGTTTGTAGTCCTGTGAAGGCCTGCACAGGCCGGGAAGGTTTGGCAGTAAATGTTGTGTGAGGAGCAGACTCTCACACTGGGCAGGAAGGACACGCTGCCATTTCCACCCTTCCCGGCAAAGCCCTGCCTTGTCCAGATGGAGACACTTCTGTCCTGGGCACTGCTGAGACCCTGTCCCACCGTGGTCACAAGGTGATGGAGAGACAGAAATGCCATTCCCATTTGGAGTTCCTGTCCCTCTGCCTTGTTAACCAGCTCAAAACCTTGTTCATACATCAAGTAAAGGATAATTAATATATCATCTGATTGTGAAACTGTCCATTACCAGCCAGTAAAACCCTCTGAGCCCATCCCACGTTCCATCAGCACTAAGCCAACCCACACATCACCACGAAGAAAGCCAAGCAGGGAACATAAAAAGGATTGAAGAATCAGGGAATCACAGAGTGGTTTGGGTTGGAAGGGAACTTAAAGCTCATCCCACCCTCTGCCACAGGCAGGGACACCTTCCACTGTCCAGGTCACTCCAGCCTGGCCTTGGACACTTCCAGGGATGGGGCAGCCACAGCTGCTCTGGGAATCCTGAGCTGCCCACCCTCACAGGGAAGAATTTCTTCCCAGTATCCCATCTAACCCTTCCCTCAGGCAGTTGAGAACCATTCCCTTTCACATTAATCTGGTCCACAGGAATTGATGCTCCACCACATCAACATCCACTCCCCTGTGAGGAACAAAACATGGGAAATCCAGACGCAAGATGCTCAGGTCAGTCTGTGCCATTCCAGAAGATCTGCATCCATCATAAACAACCTTCTGAAACCAACTGAACAGAGGAACTCCTTCAGCACTGCACTGAGGCCATCACTGTATTGTGCTGCTGGGTGTCTGCACATCATCATAATAAAAATTAAATGCTCAGTGTTCTGATTTCCCTAATGCCTTAGAATTGTTTTAGGGGAAAAAAAGTCCCTGTAAAGTGTCCCGCTCTGTCCCTGCTCAGCTGCACAAGGACAGGGCCAGTGCAGGGGTTTTACCTGTCAGTGTGAGGCTCCTTCTTCTAAAGCCCACAGGACTCACAGCATCCCAGAGCCGAGGAGAACGAGAATAACTAATACAATCCCTGAGCAGGGTGAATGTTTGATCAGCTGGGTGTCGAGCCAGAAATTCTCCAGAACAGTTCCAGGGTTGTCATGGTGGCAATGGGATCTTAAGCTGATACTAAAGAACAGTCTGACAATGACTAACCAGGTGCTGCTTGAGGAAATTGCTAATTCTGCTGAGGTTGTTTGCCTATAATCATTCCACCCCCGCCTTTCCCCTTCTCTCCTCTTCCCCTGATGTTTCTTGTCAGTCTTAACTAGTGACATTTCCAAAAGAGGCATCCTTAATTACGGGCTCCATTCAAGGGGACCCTTTGCCTTGCCTTAACCTCAAACCACGTAATCCCAGAGAAATTCCTGAATAACTGCTGTCTCTCCCGCACAGATCCAGCACTGATCTGATCCTTGTGCTTCCAAAGGAGTCGGACACTTAACAAAACTCAGCTTTGGAGACAGAATCATCTCTCTCTTCACACGCGGGTTCACTTGTGCTGGGTGGAGTTCACAGGGATTCACCCAACACGCCGGTAAATGGGTTTGCAGCACACGGCTGGGCTCAGCTCCCAGTGGGAAAGGGAAAATGTGCCCTCCAAAGCTGCTTGGGAGAGAAGTAAATCCATCCAGGAACCTGTTCTTTAGAAGGGATGGGGGAAATACAATTTCACATGCAAACACAGAATCACAGAACGGTGTGGGTTGGGAAGGTCCTTAAACATCACCTTGTTCCAGCCCTTGCCACGGGCAGGGACACCTCTATCCCTAAACTATCCCAGGCTGCTCCAAGTCCTGCCCAACCTGACCTTGGACACTTCCAGGGATGGGGCAACTACAGCTGCTCTGGACAACCTGTGCCAGGGCCTCCCCACCCTCACAGGGAGGAGTTTCTTCCATATATCCAACCTAAATTTCTCCTCTCAGTTTGAAGCTATTTTCCCTTGTTCTGCCACCCCAGCTCCTGGTGAACAGCCCCTCTCCAGCTCCTCGCAGGCCCCTTCAAGCACTGGAAGGTGCTGTGAGGTCTCCAACACAACCTTCTCTTCTCCAGGCTGAACATTCCCAACTCTCTCAGCCTGTCAAACATCTCTGTCTGTGTGTGACACCAAGGGTGACCAAGGCAGGAGGCAGCAGGACTAGAGACAAGTTTGCTGCCCTATAAAACCTGGCACTTATTGCCACTTCCTCCAGTACCCCCCACATCCTTCCTGTGGGGGCAGCTGAGCAGGGAATGAGGGGATGATGGAGAGATGCTGCTACATGGTGGCATTCACAGAAACCTTTTGCCTCTGTTTTGCTTTGTTTCTGGTCACGTTCCACATTATCTTAAGGATGAGATCTTAAGGGATCAGGGATGCCCTGAAGAAGTCAGAGCACCAAGTCCCCCTGTCACAGAGATGTGTCCCAAACTGCTCCTCATCAGAGCCTCCAGACAGGGACCTGCTGGTGTTTGTCCTCACACACAGCCAGAAATTCCACACGTGAAGCCAGAGAAAAAAAACCCTCAAAGAGAAAAATGTCACTTCTGGAACCTGGATGGTCAGAATATGCACCAATGAACTGAATGATTCACCAGAGGAGAATAGATCTGTAGTCAATGCAATTATTACTTCTGTCAGCTTCTTGCTGGGGACACTGAGGATTTCCCTCTGATTTAGGACAAGAAAACGAAAAATCTTTTTTTTTTTTGCCGTTTCTTTATATAAAAAGTCACCATTGGTGCAGCACTCTGTGACTTGTTTCTTTGACAGCAGCTGCAATGTTCAGCCACAAATCTCTTGCAAAACATCCTCACCACAACACTTGTAGGATGCTGAGACTTCCTTGGCATTTCTTAAGCTCCGAAATTCCTAAGAGAAATCTAACTTGGGTAAAAACCCCGAGCTTATCAATTACCTTTAAATTACTTCTCAAATGCCTTCACTTGGTACTTGTAGAGCTCTTCACTCCTGTGTAACATCAGGGAACACCCCAGGGAAGGGCTGGAGCTGTGTCAGGGCTTGGGATGGATCTCAGGGAAAGGTTCTTCCCCCAGAGGGTGGTCGGGCACTGAACAGGCTCCCCAGGGTTTGGTCCCGGCCCCAAGGCTGCCAGAGCTCCAGGAGGGTTTGGACAATTTGGGGATTGTTGGGGTGTCTGGGCAGGGCCAGGGGTTGGACTGGATGATCTTTGGGGGTCCCTTCCAACTCAGGATATTCCAGGATTCTTTGTTTTCTGGTTCAAGGAACTAAAATACCTTATAAAGTTCTGTCTCCTGTTGCAATTGAAAATACACCTTGTAAGTTGATTGCTGGTCAGACACTGCCTATGCCCTGCACTGACAGAAAGGAGCAGGAATGTCATCAGAGGAGGAAGATTTTGTCATTCACTAACATGAAATCACACATCTATATATAACTCTGTAGTGTTTTAACAAAACAGATGAATTGAGGACTTTGAAACTTTTCTAAGGCTTCTGAAAATGCAGAAATTGTGCTGTTTCATTACAACATCACACAAAACTGACAGTGAGTTTGTTTTTTTCTCCCTTCTCCCTTAACTGGAAATAATTTGCCAACTAATATGCTCTGAAAAAATTTCTGAAATGCAGCCATTGCCATGTTTCCTATAACACCATCCAAAGCTGAAAGTGGGTTTGGTTTTTAATCCTCTCTCCCCTAACTGGAAATAATTTGTGTATTAATGTGCCCTGAAATAATTTCCTCTGTGCTTTGTGATTGACTGTAGGTAGTGCCACATACAGAAGGGTCCTTCTTTGCCCATTGTGTTGAGGGGCTCATGGTTTGTGCTGAAGGAGCATTTTATCTTTTATTAGTGTATTTCTGGATCATCATTCCACAAGCTCCTCGCACAGAAACAACCCCCACGTGAGAAAACCCGCACGTTCTCAGACGATAAGGTGGATTTGCCAGTGTTTGAACAAAGGAATAAAGAACCTCCAGCAAAAACAAGACCAAACACCGGAGTCTCAAAGTGCAGATTAAGAGCCACAAGACCTTCCCTGTGTGTCAAACACCAGCGGCACAATCCCAGCTTGGATTGGGAGGCGATTCCCTGCGAGCCCTGGCACGCTGGGCTCCAGCTGGCCGGGCTCCAGCCCAGAGCCGTGCTGGCATTTGTTCCGAGGGAGGGGAAAACTTGGGTTTAAATATAACTCGGTAGCAGAAACTTGTGGCTGGGAAGGCGAGCGGCGAGATCCGCCTGTTGAATCAGCAGCGCCGTGACTCCGCAGGACGCTTTTAGCTCCGCCAGTGCTAAAAGGGAGCGGGGGAAATATGCTGGAATATGTTAAAGCAGCTCTGTTTACAGGCCTGTATTAGCAGGGAAAACATGTTGTGATTAGAAGGAGCAGCTGTCGGTGCTCCGAGGTGTTACAAGCAGGAGACTATTTAAAGACAATGACTGGCGCCGTCTATTCTGTGCGATGGGGCTGGGAAAGGCTGAGGCAGCCCCAGAGGGATTTTGGTGACAGAAAGTACTGAGGTGACTTTTCGTGGCCATGAAAACTGGAGAATTCCCCTCGACGGGACACAAGGCAGCAGTTGATGTCACTGGAGGTGCTGGTGGCTCGTGTCTTCAATGGTTACAGAAGCACAGAAATGGTTTGGGTTGGAAGAACTCGGTTGGATCCAACTTTGGTTGGACGAACTTAAAGGTCATCCAGTGCCACCCCCTGCCATGGACAGGGACACCTTCACTCTCCCAGGGTGCTCCAGCCTGGCCTGGGACACCTCCAGGGATGGGGCTGATTGTGAAATACACGTAAAGCGTATTTCTGATGTACCTTCATGTAACACTCGATGTAACAGTGACTCTCTCCAGATCACACCCAGCCTTAACTCTTGAGATGGGCAACCTCATCCCTCCCTCCCAGCTCTGCTGTGGAGGCTCAAGAGGACACGGTGCCAAGTCCCTGGGTGAAGGGGGGGCCTCCATTTGTA
The DNA here is from genome assembly GCA_013390025.1 of Pitta sordida. Taxonomy (NCBI): domain Eukaryota; kingdom Metazoa; phylum Chordata; class Aves; order Passeriformes; family Pittidae; genus Pitta; species Pitta sordida. The sequence continues at coordinate 167,513 of WEKX01004072.1, read as the reverse complement.
GGCCAAATCCGCAATTTCAGATGCCACGTCTACAACTTTAGATGCCAAACCTACAAAACGCTCTCTGAGAGGGCAGATCTGATGCTCAGGGAGAACCTGCTGCACTGGGGCGCGGCCACAGCCCCCCTTTATGTTTCCTGCAGGTCTCACCCCCTCTCCAGGTGCTGCAGCACAGCACTGGGAATCCCCAGTGGCTCAGGAATTCCCACTGTTCCCTCCTTCCACAGCGAACTGAGTTGGCACACGGGGCCCCAGGACAGGGACACGCTACTGCGAGAGGAATTCATGAGATGCAAATGGCACAGCGGGGAGATGCAAAGCAGGGACTGTCTGCGGGAGCCCCCGGTGAAGTCGGAGGGAGCCGGCTCTGCCGTTCCTCCCGGACAGCAGATGCTCTTATTGCCATCCACAAACGCGCTGGGATCATTCCCAGTGCGCAGGGACAAAGAAATTCCAGCTTTCACCCTCCAGGGCAAGATCCTGTTGTTACCTGAGAACTCAAGATTCCGAGGAAAAAGATGAGCACGTATTTCCAAACCTCGCCACTACGAGAACAGCTTTGAGAACATGAACTCCAAAGGCTTAAAACAACAAATCCCCGGAGTATGCCCACAACTGTAATACCCGAAGGCAAATGCAACACGTCTCTCAAAATTCCAAAAGATTTCCCGTCCCTTGGGACGGTGCCACTGAGAGGTAAAGGGGCAGCTGGATGGATTGGATTTCTTCAAATACAAACTAAGATTTTCAAAAGGAAGCTCTCAGGTATCTGGTCCTACAAAGTCTTACAAGTTCCTGCCTTGGGGGGTTTTTCCTCGCCGGACTGGAGTCCTCTGGAAGTTAAACTTTGTTCATCCCAAACTCCCTCAGCAGATAAAATCAGAGGCTGATTCAACCCACCCTGAGCGAAGTAACCCTGAAAGAGCCTCCCCGAATGCCTCCCCTTCCACAGCGCGCTTTCTAAAAAAACCTGTCACTTTAAAATAAAACCCGAGACAGAATTAATCCCAAACCGACTGCAGCCAACTCAGACAGAAAAGTGAAACAAGCAGAGGCAGAGAAGGAAGCCCGGGAGCACAAACTCGGTATTTTGAGCCTGATTTTTTTTTCTTTCCTTTATCTAAGCCAACCCGTTACTCTCTATTCTCAAATGATTTGTAACCGAGATAGAGCTGAAAATCTGGGCACATGCAGATGAAAAAAAACAACCCGCTCGACTAAATGACTCCGAAGCTGAGGTCTTAGTTTAACCTCACTTTAAACCCTCAGTTCAAGGATACTCCAAAGGCAAAAAGGTTAAAGTAAACCTAATCACATTTAACAAAATCATTATTTATCCCGGTCTTTAATTAGTAAGACTCGACGCTTTCAATAGCAAAACCAAAATAAAAGACACCTCGGCGTGGTTTCTAAGTAGAAAGAATGGAAAGATTTAATCAGCCAGCGGGAACTCACGCTCGAAATAGGCACGTCAACAAAATCCCACTCTACCCGGAGCTGAATCTTGATTCACAACATACTTTATTCAAAACAAACAGGAGAAACCAAGTCAAGAATAGGCGGCAGATGCATAAAAATAGCTCTCGCTGCGATTTTCGCTCGATGTAAGACCGACACGACGGCGAGCGCTGGGATCCCCGAGCTCCGGCAAACTCCAGGGACGAGCCGGAGCTGAAACCACCCCCAGGAGGAGGAGGAGGAGCGGCCGGGGGGGGGGAACGGGGACAGCAGAGAACGGGGGGACGGCGACAGAGGAGGGGACAGCGGGGAAGGGCTGGGGACGGAGGAGGGGACGGGGACAGCACAGAACGGGGAACGGGGACATGGGGACAGCACAGAACGGGGAACGGGGACAGCA
>WEKX01004072.1:116646-165331 GCA_013390025.1 Pitta sordida | reverse complement strand
GGGGGGGGGGAGGAGAAAAAAAGAAAAAAAAAAAGTTAATTTTTCCCCCCCCTCCTCCGTTCAATATTGAAAAGGGGCCGGCGCACCTTTTCTCCCATTGCCGCCTGGTTTCTTCCCCTCCCTGCCCCCCGTGACATCAAGGCGTTGCCATGGCGACGGACATGACGTCACTGACAACGCAGGGCCGGGGGTCGCGGTTTGGGGCGGATTGAGGCGATATCGGTGAAATGGGGCACAGCGCCCCAGAGCCCGGGGCTGGGCTGAGGCTCCGGGAGCGCCCAGAGTTCTGAGGGGAAGGAACAACAACATCCCCCCCCGACACAGAATGACCCGTGTGAGGGAGGGTCCGGTGCCGCCAGCGCGGGGGGCTCAGCACCACAAGGATTTGGAGCTGCTGGGGAGAGTCCAGAGGAGGCCCCGGAGATGCTCCAAGGGCTGGAGCCCCTCTGCTCTGGAGCCAGGCTGGGAGAGCTGGGGGGTGTTCTCCTGGAGAGGAGAAGGATCCAGGGAGACCTTGGAGCCCCTTGCAGAGCCTAAAGGGGCTCCAGGAGAGCTGGAGAGGGACTGGGGACAAGGGCTGGAGGGACAGGACACAGGGAATGGCTTCCCACTGCCAGAGGGCAGGGACAGATGGGAGATTGGGCAGGAATTCCTGGCTGTGAAGGTTTCCCAGAGCAGCTGTGGCTGCCCCATCCCTGAAGTGTCCATGGCCAGGCTGGATGGGGCTCCACTCCCCACATCCCATCCTGATTTGTTTTGTCCCAGTGAGTTGCTCTCGCTTCTCGTCCGTGTTGTTTGAAGGCAGGTGCTGCCAAGGAAGCAGCGCTTTCTCAAAGCTTTATAAAATACCTCAGTTTGTGGTGGTTTTATGGGGCTTCCCCCTCAGTTAAAGGCGGCAGAATCACTTCTCAAAGCTTTATAAAATACCTCAGTTTGTGGTGGTTTTATGGGGCTTCCCCCTCAGTTAAAGGCGGCAGAATCACCACCAGTGCTTTTCAGTTGCCTAAAAACAAAACCCCCCGTTAGAAATTTCACGATTTCCAGGGTCACCTTATTGACATGCAATAAAAAGCTTTTACGATGTATTTTTTTCTGTAACGTTTTCTGAAAAGTATGTCTCAGCCTAAGCCAAGGAAGTGTGTGGAATTTGTCCCCATGGATACTCCAATAACACAGCCCGCTCCAAACACCACAGGATTATTCGTTTTCTTACCTAACACATTGGGAAAAGACTTACTGGAAAAGGAAGAGGGAGAAGTGCCTGAGTGAGGCAATTTAAATTGGAGAGACCGGACTTGCTGGTTAGCCTGTGGTCCATCAGCTTTGGGGTTAGTACGTCTGGTTTTGGTAAATTACCATGAGAGTTACACTGGCAAAATTCCTGGAAGTTGTGTTGTCTGAGCACCACGGACACACCAAGTGAGCTTTTGAGGAGCTCCAAAGAAAGAACAACTTGCTTTCTTCATGGTTTGTAGATGCTTAAGCCGTGGATATTTAAAATTATCGACATTTAGGTGATGGTTCATAAACAGTAAAATAGAAAATTTAAGATGGGCTATTGTTGAAGAGTCATCTAATACACATAAACATCCACCTTTACCACAGGAAACAGAAACCAGAGGAATACATTTTCTTGATCCTCCTGATGTGTTTGAAGGTTGTTCTCATTCCTTACATCAAGTTCTTGTTTCATAAATTAAGCAATCCTCTGGTTTTCTTATCAGAAAAATCCCAAGTGTTTCCTAAGAAACACGATATATATAGTTTAATTTTTGATCCTGCACTCCTGTGGGCTCTTATTCCTGCTTAAATATCGCTTGCATTTGGCCATGTTGAGTTGGAGTCATCACCCCCATTTACCAAGAGCTTCACAAAATCCTTCAGAGGTGCCCGAGTCCCCTTTGGTGTCACCTACAGTGTGGTGTCGCAGTTCTGCTGTCAGTTTAATTTTTAGGGCAGGATTTCCCACTGAGTGGCACCTGTACCTCTGGAAAAGAGATGTAAAATACATTTGGATGTGCTCTCGTTCTTCCCAAAGTGCCAATTATTGTGTGAAACACAAAACACACCTTCTGTGAATCAAAGAATCATTAAGATTGGAAAAGCCCTCCCAGATCACCCAGTCCAACCATATCCTGGCACTGCCAAACCCACCAAAATCCACGGCCCCAAAGGCCACATCCACACGTTTTTAGACCATTTGATAATTCTTGATAGTGCCCAGCACAACACCTTTGATAAAATCCTGCAGGTTATGGAAGTTGGTCCCCTGGGATCCTTGGAAATCATCACAGCACTGATATTTTTAATTAGGGACCTGTCACCTCTCGTGTCGAGCTGATCACTGGAATTGATGTTTCCTTGTTTCTTGCAGCCTGTTCATAACCCAGATCCTCTGGTGCAGCATCGGGGAGGTCTGGGGGAAGGAGAGTTGTTGGTAAAGAAAGAAAAGTTTGATTTTTCTCTCTTCTCACAGAGGAGCGCGTTGGCTGCAGCTGTCACTGATACCCACAGGAGGGCACGTTCCTCAAAGCAAACTGGAATTCAGCTCAAATCCAAGCCGGCTCAAAGGATCCGATTGGCTTGATTTCACTAAAGGGAGATTTGGACAAAACCCGGTCTCTTGACAGAAACAAATTCCTTGCAAAATCCTTCAAAATTTCATGTTCATCCATGAAAAATACTGTTGTTTTGAGTGCTGCTAATGAAACTTTACACGAAGCTATTCCCTTGAATTGTTCACTGAATGAAAAAACTCCCAGAGGATTAGAACCAAAACAGGCAAGAAAATTGCTTTTGGTATTTTTTGCTTTAAAAAAAAGAAAATCTGCTTGTTTTAAAGGGGAGAATCCCTGTTTTTACACAGCTACCAACCCACACAGCACTTCCCTCCCTGAAAGCTTTCTGTCTCAGGCTCCCCCCACCCCTGCAGGTGTTTTCCAGCCTCAAGAATTCAGTGATTCTGTGATCTCACCTGTGCTGTGTTTTAGTGCTGAGTGAGTTCAGTGCAGCTGGTGCAAAATATTGGGAGCCTGAACTGGTCCCCCCTCCCACAGTCGCCACAGCACCATCCCAGGCAAGTTATGAGGATCCCCTACACTGGGATGATGGATTCTCCTTTCATGTATCAGCAACAAAATTAAACCTCACCATCCCTTTCAAGTTGTGGCGCAGGTGGGGTGGGTTCTGGTTTTGCAGGCAGCTCAAGACAGGCACTTGGGAACAGACTAAACCTCCATTCCAGCTCCTCCCAAGGAAACAAGTTCAAGTGGGGCTGGAGAAACCGAGCAGTGGCTTTTCCAGCGCAGAGCTGCCGCATCCCTTGAGCATGGAATGACAACCCTGGCTGAGATCCTGCTCCAACCACAGCCCCAGGAGTGTGTTTCCTGCATCCCAAACTTCTGACCCTGCTGCTGGTCAGACAACAACATTCTTCAGTGCTGTTGGCAGGCCTGAAGAGGATAAATCTGAGTGTGGTTGTGCCAAGGCCATGCTGGAATTTCCCAGCGGCACCATACCCCATCCTCCTCTGCCCACACATCTCCTGGGCAGGAAAATGAAATCCAGGCTGTGGCTGCTCCAGAGTTATGGGATGCTCTGTCTTTGGCAGGATCCCAGGGCGCTGCTTTCCTGCAGCCTTGCCCAGCCTGACAGCAAACGGGCGAGTCCTGAAGGTGGGAGAAAGAGAGGGTGGTCAAACCTTTTTCCCTGTTGGGTGGCAGCAAATATCCCAGCAATCCCTGACAAAGGCTTCCCTGCCTACCTGGAATTTGAAGAGGTTACTCTTCGCAACCTCATGTCTTCCCCCTACCAAGTTTTTAGCACAACTAGAAACCCAAATGGTCTCTTCCCCCCTACCCTCGAAATTTCCTTGCAGCACAATTAAAGGACTGGGCATTCATCTGGAGTGGTATCTGTTAGGTTTGGCTTTAGCTGCCTGGAAATCCTGCAGGAAAACACTGGGTACAGTCACGGAAAAAACTAGTGCCTGTGAGTTTTTGTGCCGCTCCCCGCAGGGAGCTGCAGCCTCCTCAGTGCACAGAAACTGGAGGAAGATGTGTCCACAACCTGGACACAATCAAATGCAGGCATATTGATAGAACTAATTCAACACAGCTTATTTCGACACGGCTTTTGCATGGAGGCAACATCTGTGTCATTAAACTCTCAGTGGCTGACTGGCTCCGGTGTAAGGTTTAAATGGAATTTCTGGACAAGTTTTCTGCTGAGTGAGTTTAAATGGGGCTGCTCCTGCTTCCCAGGTGCAAAGGATGACAGGGAGGGAGACAGGAATCAACATCCTGGGAGGGAGGGATGGATGGACAGGATGAACAGGTGATGTGATGGGCTCACAAAATCATCAAAGCAGACACAGAGATGTCACTATCAGCACCTGCCTGGGAGGCACCATCATGGAAAACCTCTCCAGGCTGAGCTCCCCCAGCTCCCTCAGCTGCTCCATTCCCTTCCCCAGCTCCGTTCCCTTCCCTGGACACTCTCCAGCCCCTCAATGTCCTTCCTGTCCTGAGGGGCCTAGAACTGCCCCCAGGATTCGAGGTGTGGCCCCAGCAGTGCCAGCACAGGGGGACAGTCACTGCCCTGGTCCTGCTGGCCACTCTATTGCTGACACAAGCCAGGATGTCACTGACCTTCTCAGCCACCTGTACACATGGCTGGAAGCTTGAAACCTGAGTAGGAAGCAGAAAAGTTCAGCTTGTTCACATGGAGAAGCTGGACCTGCTCGTGGCTGTTCTGTAACTGTTTCACCAGGTTGAGCTTATGTTTAAAAAACCCCACAGAAAAACACCAAGTGGCCCCGTGGATTATTAACATTTCAGGCTGAATTGCAGCTCAGTCAATCAACCATCATCAGCAACTTCTCAGCTTGTGTTGTCTCACAGCCCACACCTGAGCTCGGTGCCACCAAGGGACATGTCTCCCTGTCACTATCTCCCACTCTGGTTACACATTCATCCCTTCCCTGGTTACAACACAGCTTGAACCAGCAGGGCAGACAGGGCACAGCCTTTTTCTGCCTGGTAAACATTGTGACACCACTGCAGCAAAGTCCCTTGGCTTGGGGCTGGGGAAGCATCCTGCTGTTCTCAGCCTGCAGCAGGGAGGGAAAAGAGAGAATTCCATTTTCCTTGAAGTTCTGGAGATGAAATTGGGATGATTTTTTTTTTTTTTTCTGAGTTGCTGGAAACGACCCTTCTCCAAGTAACTTCTGTATCCATCTCATTTTAGAGGCAAATGGTTTCCATGAAAATCTTTTCCAAAAGTGGAATTGCCCGTGGGCACAGACAGCACTGAAATTTGGTTTTAGCTTTAATGCTCAGAGGATATAGGCAAGACTTCCAATGAGAGGTGATATCTAACATCAATCTAAATTATTATCTAGGCAAAAAATGTTAATTCTCCACTGCTCTCACACTTTATAAATGCACAGCTCACATACTATACTTTGCACGTTGTGTACAACCATGGACAGCCTTTCCCTACCCTGTATTGTTTCACAATCCACCAGTGTGCAGGTTTTAATTACTCAAATAAAATTAAAAAGGAGTTTGTGCCCATGACAGGCAGGGTAAATACGTGTTGCCCTGCTTTACTAATGAGAATTGCAGAAGAGTCATTTAATCACAGAGACAGATAAAGGTCAGTTATCAGCCAGAGTGTCCTGCTGACGACTCCTTGGCTCTGGTGGTTTATGACAGCTGAGGGTTGGATATTAATCTAGAACTTCATTTGGTGGAGATTTTAGTGTCTGTGCATCTCTTTTCCTTGCGTCTATGGGCTTGTGGGGTTTTTTTTCCCCCCAGTTTTCCCTACAACTATTTCCTGTAGACCCTTTCACATGATCAGGAAGATGTTGCAAGTGCTTGATGGGAAGGACACCATGACCAGTTTAAGTCTGGAAATGACTGTGGTACAAACAAGACTCTTCTGTCTCCCTTCCTGCCTTGTGATCACGTGTTTGCCAGGCTGTTTCCTCAGCAGGTTCACTCTCCTCATGTCAAGATTCAAGTGGAAATTGCTGAAATAGTGTATTTTCCCCACACCCCAGTCAACGTCCTGAGGTGCAACTCCATCTGGGGTTGAGTCACTTGCTACCAGTGACTCTGGAGTTGGAAATTTGGGAGTGTTATCTGAGGAATCCCAGCCCAGAATGGCTTACAGATGCACTGCCAGGGCTGCTGACAAAAGTGAAAGGTTATGAAACCTGTCTTGGGTAATTCAGACGGGCAGAGGGGGCTTGTTCTGCCTGGGGAATGATTAAACTGGAAAAGAAACTCATTTCCACTCTGTCCACAGCTGCATGAAGAGCTGATTTGTCATCTGAGGTAGGAAAGAAGGTGCAAATGGAATGTCTTCTGTCTCTGATGTTCTGTGGGGGCACAAGAAACCTGTGGCTGCGGTGAAGAACAGAGCCCTGAGCAGCAGCCAGGCTGTGCCTCCCAAACAAACCAAGCCCTGTCAGGAAGGAGCCTCTCCACCAGCATCCCCAACCACAGCTGAGTGCTCTGACAGACATGAAGTCCCACAGCCCCAGTCTCCATTTATCCTGGGCCTTTTCACTTTTCCTGCTGCTCTTGTCTTGTGAGAGACACCTCTGTCCTTGATGGCACCTTTCTTCACCTCAGTTGTGGGAAATGCCTGAAACTGTCAAGCTGGGATAGAAATATGAAGGAACATGCAATTACTTAGGTTGGAAAAGACCCTTCAGATCATCAAGTCCAACAGTGAATCAAACTCTGCCAAGCCCACCAGTAAGTGCCACATCTGCACATANAATCAAACTCTGCCAAGCCCACCAGTAAACCAATGTCCCTAAGTGCCACTTCTGCACATCTTTTAAACACTTCCAGGACTGTGTCTACAATCAGGAAAAGGGGAATAATCTCACAGAGAAAACAAACTGGAACATCCCAGGCGTGGCCAACCCAGATGGTGCTGCAAGGATCCCAGCAGACTATTGACTGAAGGTTTTATGGGTATCCTCACCATAAAATTTACCAACAGGAGCAGAAATGGGTTCTGTGGAGTTTTTTGGTTCTCCCTCCAAGGTCGAGCCTGTGTTACCAGCAGAGCTCAAGGCTCTTACCCTGCAGCCATCTCCCAGTCTTGTGTCATGAGCACAATTTAACAAAGTTTGAAATTATGTTTAAGAGTGACTCTGTAGTGGAAAGGCATCTTCAAAAGGGAAAGATTTGGGGGGGTTCAGCATTTATTCCATGCTCCATGTTTGCCCAGTATCTTCTGGAAACTTGATCCACACTCAGCCTCTGTAACCAAGAATTCTTCCCCACCTCTCACTCTTCTTGACCTGCCTTTTCTCAGGGCAGCAGATGTGACAGTTCTTCAAGCCTGTATCCATCTAAAATCATAACTTTATACCAGTATTTGACAACTTATTTGATTTGGATAATCTGAATTAACACAAAGGTGGGCTGATCCTTTGGACAACATGGCAGTTGTTCAGTCAGCTTTACAGAGCCAAACACCGAGGCACTGCATTGATCTGCAGCTTTCCTGTGAAATGCCCAGCTTTGCCTTGGATGTTGATCTTGGCAGGGAGCACACCAGGGGCAGAGCTTCTCCTGCAGAGCTCTGGGCCTTGGCAGCAGATGAGAAACTGGCCTTCGTTCCCTTTAAAGTCCCAGAAACTGAAAATGTCTGTGCAGACAGTGGGTGTTGGGCGTTTCACAGAGGGGATCTCTGGAGATCACCCAGTCCGACCCCCCTGCCCAGGCAGGGTCACCCAGAGCAGGTGGCACAGGGACACATCCAGGTGGGTTTGGAACGTCTCTAGTGAGGGAGGCTCCACCCTGTCCATGGGCAGCTGTTCCTGTGCTCTGACACCCTCCGTGGAAATCAGTTCTTCCTCATGTTGGGGTGGAACTTCTTGTGGTTTAGTTTGTGCCCATTGCTCCTTGTCCTGTCACTGAAGAGTCCAGCACCATCCTCTGACACCCCTTGGAGATATTTGTATGGATTGATGAGATTCCCTGTCAGCGTCTTCTCCAGACTAACCCAAATCTTCTTTGTGGCCTCTGCTGGACTCTCTCCAGTAGCTCCTTGTCTTTCCTGTCCTGAGGAGCCCAGAACTGGACCCACCATTGCAGAGAGGCCTCACTAGGGATGAGTAGAGGGGCAGGATCCCCTCCCTGTCCTGCTGGACTCTTCCCAATGCCCCCCAGGATCCCACTGGCCCTCCTGGCCTCAGGACACGCTGTTGGCTCACAGCCAGCTTGTCATCCTTCACCCCACAGCTGCTCCCCAGTAGCTCATCCCCAGCCTGTACTGGGACTGGTTTCCCTCCTTGGACCACCCTGCTCTTGGTGCCTCAGAAAATGAGAACCCAGTGACTCCAGCCCAGTTAATTCCCAGTAAATACAGACCCAGCAAAGGTTCTGTTTGACCAGAGGTGCATTTGCTATTTCAAGCTTAACAACTCCACGTTTGTTTATGAAGGGCTGAGCTGTGCTATCACCAATCAATAACCCCAAGGGACCAACTGATCCCTCCAGGCAGTGAAACAGCTCCTCTCCTGCCTCTGGCACAGTTTCCTGAGGACTATTTGTGCTCATCCCTGTTCTTTCCTGGTCCTTCACCATCTAACGTGGATCCTTTGGACCCAGAACCAGCAGAAGTTCATCAACCACCACAGGCTCTACTGTGGGAGTGACGCAACCTCAGTCTGACGGACAAGGACACAGGAAGCACAAAAAAAGCAGCTCATCCAAGGTAATTTGTTGGCTCAGGGAGTCTCCAAAAATAGATCTGGTTACTCCTGCCACTTGGATTAACCTTTGGGCATGCCCCCGGATTTTTTACTTGGTTCACTGGGAATTACGTGCCCCTTGTCAGATACTGGCTAAGGACCAAGGCAGGCTGGAGGACAAGGGTTGGGAGCCTGGATTTTACAGATCTCACCAACTTTCAGGCTGCTGTTTGTACTTTTTGCTCTTCAAAATAAATTTCCCATCCGAAGGTCGTGGTTTGATCCCCACAGGGAGAGCTGGACTCGATGATCCTTCTGGGTCCCTTCCAGCTCAGAATATCTTGGGATTCTGGACAGGCTGCAGAGAGGAGGAGGGAGAGAGGGGAACACAGAGGAGCTGCCAGGACAGGCTCAGGCTGCAGGGGATGGCAAACAGCCGACACAGCAAGAACTCAGGGGTGCCTGGGCCAGACAACACCGTGCAGGGACTGCCTTGGAATCATCATCTCACTGTGCTGACGCCGTTTTACAGCTGCAATATCCCCAGCGCTGCTCTGTCCTCTGGACCTGCTGCTGCTCCAGCTGTGGCCCTGACCTTCTGGCAGGAGCTTCTCTAATTACGTATTCCTAATTCCCTAATTACGTATCCCTCATCAGCTGAATGGCATGAGCCTTACCCTCCCCTCTCTGTGTGAAGGGAGAAGGATTTGCAGGGAAAAAAAACCCTCATATTTAGGAATATTTGGTCTGCACCAGCAAAACAGCAGCAATAATTAATGTGACAGACACAGCTGTTTTCCTGAGAGGATAAACAAAATCCTGGCTTTTCTGCAGCTTTATCAGCCACAAACAAGTGAGAAGAATTAGAAGATCCATCTTGGTTTAACCGTGGTGCTTGTGGGTTTGATCCCTCTCTAGGCCACTCACTTAAGAGCTGGATTGGATGATCCTTGTTGGGTCCCTTCCAACTCGGAATATTCTCCGATTCTCCAAACTCTGTGATCATAGCGTCTAAAAATAAATAAATTAAATAAATAAATAAGTACTGTTGGGCTGCAGTTTAAATCAGCAAGAGCCAGGAGGGGCAGGAGATGGTGGAGGTGTCACCAGGCCACTGGTTGTGCCCCAGGCCTGGTGTCCTGGTGCCACCGGAGCCACAACTTGTGCCTGTGGGGCTGCTCAAAGGGTCGATGTTGAGTTTTCCTTGGAGCTCCGTGCCAGAGGCTCCAGGCAGGGCCATTCCTTCCCCCTGGCTGTGGTCAGAGCAGGTTTTACACCTTGCCCTGCCCGGGGTGGTCTGAGGGCAGTGGTGTGAACGATTTCCTGTTTGATTTGGTCAAAGGGTTGTTGTTGTTCAGGGCCCCATTTGAAAATCCTTCTTCTTCATGGAACCACAGAATTTTTAAGGCTGGAAAGGACCTCTGAGAACACCAAGTCCAACCATCAACCCAGCCCTGCTGTGGTCACCACTGAACCACATCCAGGGATGGAGATCCACCACTGCCCTGGGCAGCTGTGCCAGGGCTTTACAACCCTTCCACCGAAGAAGTTCGTCCCAATATCCAACCCAAACCCTCCTCTGGCACCGCTTGAAGCTGCGTCCTCTTATCCAATCCTATTTTGCCCTTAACCCGACTTTGCTTTACCCCCTTTCCAGAAGGATCTGGACAATTTTCCTCTTCAGCTGTGTAGCCGCACTCCCGCCGCGCACTGCAGGTGTCCCAGAGCTGCGGGCGTTGGGGCACAGCCGGGATCAGCGGGAAGGGGCTGCGCTCCCAGCCTGGCACGGCCCGTTCCCGCTGTGCGGGTCATCGACCGCGGGTAACCCGCGCCACGGGGGCGGGGCCTCGCTGTGACTGACAGCTGCCTCACCCAATAGCGTTGCGATGCGCCCTTCTTTGGGCTGTGGGTGTGGCCTCGTTGTGATCGACAGCCCCGCTGCCCAATGGTGAGAGTGTGCGCAGCTCACTGGGATGTATGGGCGGGGCCTCGGCGACGTCTCGTCCAATGGCGTGTTTTGAAGCGGGTCATGGGCGGGGAGGAGGGCGATGACCACGCCCCCCCTCGGTGCAAACGCTCTAAATAGGCCCCGCCCGGAGGCACGCGGCAAATGCTGAAGCTGCCCCCGGGCCCTGAGGTAATGCGCGGTCCTAAAGCCCGGTCTGGGTCCTAAAGCCCGGTCTGGGTCCTAAAGCCCGGCCGGGTCCTGAAGCCCGGTCTGGGTCCTGAAGCCCGGTCTGGGTCCTGAAGCCCGGCCGGGTCCTAAAGCCCGGGCTGGGTCCTGAAGTCCGGGCTGGGTCCTGAAGCCCTCCTGGCGTGTAGGAAGGGGCTGTGGGCTCTGGATGTGGGTGCGAGTGTCGTGGCTCCCCACGGCCCTCTGGGTGTCCCGCCTGGGAGCTGCTGTGGGCGGGATGTGTGACCGGGCCAGCCCATGGCGGGGGTTTCTCTGTGGGATTCGCCTTTCCTTGCATCTGCTTCTCCCGATGTCCCGTTGCCGGTGGATGTCTGAGGATTGGGGAGTGTGTGTGTGTGAAATTTTAGGGGGGGTTGTTTAAATAAACCCCTGCCAGGGCGGCAGCGCTGGGGGCTGAGGCGGTGGAGGGTCTGAGGAGAAGGTCTGTCCCTTCCACGTGTCCCCTGTGTCCACCGAGGGAACGGGGTATGACCTGGGATGCTGCATTAGATCAGCTCGGGGATGCTCCACGAGGTGACCCGGGAGCTCGGGGATGCTCCACGAGGTGACCCGGGAGCTCGGGGATGCTCCATGAGGTGACCCCGGAGCTCGGGGATGCCCCATGAGGTGACCCGGGAGCTCGGGGATGCTCCACGAGGTGACCCGGGTCCCTGCGATGCTCCTGTGCCGGTTCCCAGTCTGGCTGAGCTTCCAGCAGCCTCGGTGCCGTGTGTGGTGGAAACCCAGGTGATCCACCCCTGAAAACACTTCCCTCGGCTTCCCTACCCCTCCTCGGGAGGGGATTTCCCTCCCTCTGGGGAATGTGCAGATGGTGGAGTAAAGCAAACAGCCCGTTAGGAAAGAGGAACTCTGAGCAGCCTCCTGGTGACTCACATTGCCGGGGAATTCACCGAAAATATCCCGGTGTCCTGCAGTCTGCATGAAATGGAGAGTTCTGTGGCTGAGGGACGGCGCTGGTGCCAGTGCCCTGCCCCGGGTCTGGCTGGTCAAGGCTCTCACTCTGTGCTGTGGCGGAGGCAGATCCCTCTCTGCGGTCCTGACAGTCGCTCATCATCCCTAAGGAGGCTGGAGTCCCTTTTCCTCGTGCTCCCTCTGCTCCTGCAGGACATCAGGTAATTTCCCGGCAGAGCCCAGTGGTGCTGCTGAGGACAGAACCTTTAGTGCTCAGGAGGCTTTTATTGCTGCCTGTGTTAAAATTACAATTTAACTAAAATAGGAAGAGTGGGTTGCTCAGCTTCTTCTTCCTCGCTAAATCAGTCTTGAGAGGAAACAAAGGAACGAAAGTCCAGGTTTCAGTTTTGGTGGGGATGCGCAAAGGCAGCGAGATAATGTGGCGGTTGCCTAAAGCTGCTCTGGACTGGAGTGGGGTGACTTTACCAGAGGAAAAGATCAGCCCCAGAAAGCCAACTGGGCTGTGCTGGATAATGTCACATGGCTGATAACGTTATCAGTATGTAATTTGAATTTGAACTTGGTGGTGTTGAAGCTCCGTGTGTGTTTTAGGTAAAAGAGTGTTCAGGGCCTGTTGTAAATGAAACCTCCCCTCATGCCCTGTCAGGAGGTTAAATGTTGTCAGATCTGTGTTCTGTTTGATCAGGGAAGCTCTGCAGTGGTTCCAATGAAATTATTAAACCTCCAGCTCCTCTGGGACACGGTGCTCCCTCAAAGCACAGTGTGTTTTGTATTTAAATGATTTAAGTAGTCACACAGGCTTAATTAAAAGGGAGGTTTCCTTCTGCAGGATTGTTGTTTGACTGTGTGTTCTCCACGTTCCTGAACGTTTGTGGGACATTACAGTGTGGTCACTCTGGGAACAGCGTGGGACAGGAGAGGATCATTTGTGATCTGGGCACACCTGGCTCTGGTGAGCCATGGAATGGTTTGGCTCGGAATCCCAGGATGGTTTTGGTTCGAAAGGACCTTAAAGATCATCCAGTTCCAAGGCTGGACCGTGTGTGTTTTCCAGTGGCTGGCGCAGCGTTGCTGTGTTTGTCACTGAGCGCCAGGGAGGGAAGGGCTGAGCTGCAGAGCTGGGGAGAGTTTGTGTATTGGGAAATTTCGTTGCTAACCTGAACTTGTGTAAAATGCCTGACTGGTTTGGCATCCGTGTGGCCGGTGTTCACAAGGCAACGTGCACAGCCAGGTTGCACTTGAGCTGTTCCTGGTGCCCCAGGGCACTCCATGAGTTCTGCTGCTGCTCTGGGTGGCATTAACATCCGTGTTCTCCTTGAAGAGCCCATCCCACTGGATGTGATGGTGACAGCTCCTTTTGGAGCGAGTCCAGAGGAGACCATCAAGTTGATTAACGGGATGGAGCATGTCTTCTGCCTGGAAAGGCTCAGGGCATTGTGGTTGTTCAGCCTGGAGAAGAGAAAGCTTTGGGGTGACCTAATTGTGGCCTTGCAGTACCTGAAGGGAGCTGATAAACATGGAGACTGTTTACGAGGGCCTAGAGAGACAGGACAAGTCGGAATGGCCTCAAACTGACAGAAAATATGCTCAGATTGGATATCAGGAGGAAGTTCTTCCCTGTGAGGGAGGTGAGGCCCTGGCACAGGTTGCCCAGACAAGCTGTGGCTGCCCCATCCCTGGAGGTGTCCAAAACCAGGTTGGAGCAGCCTGGGATAGGGGGAGGTGTTCCTGGGGGTGGAACAAGATGAGCTTTCAGGCCCCTTTGAGTTGTGAACAAAAGGAGCTGATTGAACAATGGCATTGAGGTTGACTCTCTTAAGTATTACACCAATTAGCAAAGATTGGCAGCAGGATGTTGGAGATGGGCTGATATCAACCATGCCCTTGAACAAAGGACCCCAGGTGGGGACTAGGACGCATTTGTAACTCACCTGTTGAATATTGGAACTCACCTGTTGAATATGTGTAACTCCGTAGCATTTAAGGCACTGCCAGAGCAGCAGGAGGTAAGCGAGTTTGGTAAGGATTTATCGCCCTCGCTTCGCTGCTAATAAACCTATCTCAGCACTCCTATGAGCTGTGGGGTCTTTTTTCAGCACATCACCTTCCAACCCAAACCAATTCATGATTCTGTGGAAGCTGGAGTGAGAACACCTCCACCTTCTCCCTTGAAACTTGCTTTGTGCATTAAAGCACAGACAGCACGAGGGAGGCTGGAATTAGTGCGGAGCTTCCTTCAGGGCCACAGAGAAGCCCTGAACCCTTTCGGGGTGCTGGTGGGTGCAGCCTTGTGAAAGGGGGTCAGGCCGAGTCAGCCCCTGGGGTTTGCCCCTCCTGGGCTCCTCCTTGAGCGAGAGCGGCCGTGGTGACACCTCGGGTGGCACCGCTCGCTCTGGGATCCCCCGGTGCTCTCCCCACGTGTGGTTTGAGCTCCTCGGGGCTGGGGAGGGAACTACCCCACGCCGGGCAGGTCTGGGTGGCTGCTCTGCAGAGACAAACACCCCTCCTCCTCCTCTCCCAGCTAAACTAAACCCCGCGGAATAAACCGCGCTGCTGTTTCACCCCAGAACGGGCGTGTTGGGCAACGCCCGCCTGTTATCTCGGCGCTTCAGACGGTTTGGGTTTGGGGTGGTTTGTTTTTAGACATCCCTTTCTGAGCTGCTGGTGAATTAAACTATCGGTGGCGTGGTGGCTGTAGCAGAGCGTGGCGTGAGCAGCAACGTGTCCTTGCGGAGATGAGTAAGCGGAAAGGGGGACGTGCTTTGTGCCTGGCGTGGTTTGCAGCGCTCCCGTCAGAGGCTGCAGCGTGGCCAGGTCCGATTGATCACTTCGAAATGGCTTTTTCCTTCCTTTCGTGTCGCTCGTCATGGAACGCGCGCCTCGCATCACCCGATTTAAACGCGTCGGTCTAAGGCAGGGACAAAATAGCAGCTTAAACCCCACTTCTGAAAGAGATCGGGGGTAATGAGATTCGTGTCCAGCCAGCTCGAAATCCCTTGAAACTATTAAAGCTCAGCCTGGGAACTCGTGAGCATCAAAGGTTTGTGATGAATGTGAACCTTGAATAAAACCAGCGTTTGGAAAACGCTTTGTTTAGGTGATGAAATCTCCCAAGGAAAAGTGCTGAAAGCAGCGTAGGAGCTACAAAAAACCCCCCAAAACAACAAACCCCAATAACCCAAGTGTAAAATCTCTGGGTTTTATGAGAACACGTTAAATGTGGGGTGTCCAGGGCTGTGTCCCCAGAGAGGCACCCGAAATCCCCGGTGCCGGGGGCTGACGGGGCAGAGCCTCCTTAAGAGGCGGCGGTGTGGGGTGACGAGCCGCTTCCAATTGCGAGGCAGCAGCACATGACATAAGATGCTCCAGATCTGCCTCCTGGCGCTCGTTTAAAAATAAAGGCTATTGCAGGTCGGGCTCGGCGCTGGGGCGGGGAGGCTGCGGGACGGCGATGCGCTGTAAGGCGGGAGCCCCGCGGGATGGGGGGGTCTGGGGAGGGGGCATTTGGGGCACGGGGAGTGTGGGATTTAAATTGTTCGGCTGGTTTTGGGGTGTGGGGTGGGTGAATTCCCCGCGTTTCGTGCAGGTGCAGCGGGTTCGGGTTGTGCCTCTGGCGTTCGGCTCCATCACCAGGAGCTGGTTTGCTGTAGCGTTTGGCCGTATTTTGATTTTTAAACCCTGTTTTGCCAGGGACGATGCTGTGTGAGTCAGAGGCGGGGATGGCGCTTGAGGAACCAGCCCCCGTGGGTTATTGTCATGCAGCTGCTCCGGGGAACTGTGAGTTGTCACTGGATGATCTGCTCAACTCCTCACCCAGGTCTGTCTAATTTAAGATTTTATTTAATCTGTAGGTATAGTTTGTATTCGAATCTTGCTTAGATTAATTAAAATAATTTTGGAAGAGCCCTGCTCAGGGCAGAGCTCAGCACTGACACTGATCTCCACCAAACTCCTGCTTGGATTTACAGACTAAAGACCAGATTAGTATTTAAGGGTTTATATACCCCCACAGCATAATGGGATCTAGCTGAATAAAACCTCTTTACCTAAATTTTTTCAGGCTGCATTGAATTACATGTCGTCAGGGGGAGGAAAGGCTGATTTGATTGACTGTGAGGGAAATAGCTGGGGCTTCTTTGCTCGTATTACTGGGTCATTTGCATGCTTTGATCATAAAAGCTGGTGGAGAAATGGTGCAGAACTATTGCAACTGAGGATTAATTTGTGCTGAAAAATGCTCTCAGTAATGAGGAGGGAGGACGTCGCTGGGAACGTCTCGTAATCCCTTTGGGGAAAATAAAAAACATTATTTACTCAGCTCTGGTTGTTGGCTTGGAGATTAGTTCAGAGAAGCAGTTCTGCTTTTGGACAGCACATGGACTCAGCCATGTCAGATCCTCTCTGTGCCTTAAAACCTGTATTCCCAAAGCACCAAGGGGTGACTATTCCCTGGAAAATCAGAGCAAGCATAAACCAGAGGGAAGGGATTTCCTCCTTCCACTGAAATTCACACAGTGGCTGTGCTGACCTGCCTCTCTCTGGTCAGGCAGAAAGGGAGTAAAATGTGGGATTCAGAGGGAGCCCACCCTGGGTTAGGGACCAGAGGAGCTCCCAGCTCTGTGTGCAGGTGTGAGCTGATGGTCACAGGCGGAGTTTTGGGGCTCCTCTTTCCCCCAGAGCTGCCCTTGCAGAGTGTTGGGGTTATTGTGATGTCAGGGCCCTGCGGCCCTTCCAGAAGATCCTGGAGTTGGTGCTGCAACCAAAGGTTGTCCTGGGGAAGGGCAAACACTGAGCACTGGCCTGGAGAAACACCTTCCTGATGGCCTGAAGCAAAGGGCCCAGGTAGGGCAAGGCAAGATGGGAATTTTTGGTGTCTGAAGTATCATCTTGGATCAACTAAAACTTGGATTTAGTGCCATGCTGATGGTGCAGGCTGGGTATTGCCCAGGACAGGGGAAGAAGCAGCAACTGCCTGGTTGGAGGGTGCAATGTCCTTCTAGAGACCAAATCTCAGATCTCAGAGGGTCTGGCTTCTAACTCCTGGTCTCAAGTGGGACCTGAAACTTTATTATCTCATATATTCATCTCATGTGAGAAAGTCCTTGGAAAGGGCTGAGGAGGAGAATTGATTTGCAGCCACAGACCGGTGGTGCTTCGGCAGATCTGGGGGGGGCTGGAAGGGAAGGGACCCTGAGGACATGGGATGGGCCTGTTCCCATTCCTTCCCAGACATCTGGTGGGAGCCTGATGGCTTCACTGGGAATACCCAAGAGCTGGATTTCCTATGAAATCAATTTCCTGCTCTTGTGCAGGAAATCTCCCTGCATTTCCCCCCGGGATGACTCGGGAGAGGCTGCAGGGCCTTGGACTCACATGTTGCAGGCAGGAGCTGAGCACCAGATCCACGTGCCCCTTCCAACCCCTCCTCTTCCTTCTCCCAGCTGCAGATTCTTTGTTTCAAGCACCTGGAGCGGACCTCTGGAATTAAATGATTCTGCAATTAGGGCAACATCCATGTGTTCCAAAACAGCCCTTGGACACTCTGAGGGACCTGAGCCATGCAGGGTTAGTAAATTCATAAAGTCACCTGCAGGACATCAGGAGCCACTTGAACCTCCAAGGACACAGTGAAATGGAGGGATGGAGCAAACCTGCCCACAGGGGATAACTCATCCAGGGGTAAATGCTTTTGCCTTGCAGAACTGCTGAGCCCCACAGCATCGAGCCAGGGGAAGATTCCAGCATGGAGAGATGTCAGGTGAACTCCCTTGAACCCAAAGGTGAGCGGAGAGAGGTTTGGTTACTGTGGGATGCATAAAATTATTATTGGAGAGAGACACAGTGATGGAAGAAGAAACTCAGGTTGCAGCGTGGGCTGTCCACAGGGGTCTTGAACTTGGACTTCAAAGCAGAGCTGTGTCTCAAGGAGTAAATAAGTTGTGTCAGTGCCTGCTGCTTGTTTACCAGGGACCAGTGTCCTGCTTTCAGTCCTCCTTAAAAGAAAAATATGAAAACTGGCAGAGTATAAGATGCAGGGAGCTGCCACCTTCCAGTACAGCAGCTTTAGGGCAGCAGAACAGGTTGGAGAAGGTGTAAGTGTGAAATGTTTAACAAAATTTGAAAGTGCTTTGAAGGCTTCCCGTCTAAAATACTGATGGTCCTATGGCAGAAGAGAAGGCCTGAAAGTGGATGTGGGAGGGGGTGTAACAGCATTTGATTTTGTGTACTTGATACTTGTATTTATGTTGGTGTTATGGCAGCAGGAGATTTCTCAATCTAAGATGCTGAACCCTTTTCTTTCCAACCAGCCTCCTCCTCTCCTGCCTGCGGAGTGTGGACGACACGTCGGGATGGAGAAGTGAGGCTGAGGATGGAGGAACAGGGAATAGGCAGTGAACCACCCAAGACTGTTCACCAGCTGTTCCAGGAGGCTGTTAATAAATATGGGGACTATTATGCCCTGGCATCCAAAAAAAATGGCCAGTGGGTAAAGCTGACATACAAGATGTACTATGATGAGTGTTGTAAAGCAGCCAAAAGCTTTCTCAAGGTAGGGTTTTGTTGAGTTCTTGTTCATGTTTGTTGAATTCCAGAGTGGTCTGGGTTGGGAGGGATCTTAAAACTCATCCCCTGCCATGGACAGGGACACCTTCCACTGTCCCAGGCTGCTCCAGCCTGGCCTTGGACACTTCCAGGGATGGGGCAGCCACAGCTGCTCTGGGCACCCTGTGCCAGGG
Source organism: Pitta sordida (assembly GCA_013390025.1). Classification (NCBI taxonomy): domain Eukaryota; kingdom Metazoa; phylum Chordata; class Aves; order Passeriformes; family Pittidae; genus Pitta; species Pitta sordida. Next base: position 146,763 of record WEKX01004072.1, on the reverse strand, counting down.
CCTCCCCACCCTCCCAGCCAGGAATTCCTGCCCAAGATCAGATGTAAATCTCTCTTTTAGTTTTAAACTCCTCCCTCTTGTCCTGCCACGATGTAAAATGTTAGTTTAATGATCACTCCTTTAAGTGCTGGGATGGCTGCAGTCAACCAAAGGTGAGACCTGCACATCCTCTGAGTGTTGGTGACAGGGAAGTGCCTGGGCATGGACACCTTGGTACTTTCCACAGGGGTTTTGTTGGAATCTCTTTCGAGTTACTCCCACGTTGAACTAAAAAGAAGTGGGTAAGGAAGGGATATTTATGGACCAGACTTAAATGTCTTTTTTGCCGGTGCTGTTGGGATTAAACACCCAGAGAAAGCTGCACTCTGTGTTCTTACTGTTTCCATGAAATCTTATTCCTTCAAGTTAAGGCCACTCTGTTTTCACTCCTTTGGTGGAATCTTCCAGTCTGGGAGAAAACCAGAGGGAGGGTTAAAGGTTGGGATTCCGAGAGCTGGAATTTCATGTCAAAGTGTCTCTGACTGTCACTGGAGCTTGTTGCTCTTGTCATTGCTGATATCTGATACATCCAACCTGTATTAAATGTCTCAGTAGGTGTTGTCTAACTTCACCTCTTACCTTCTCATTCCCAAAGGGAACTGAGAACTCCCTGGACTGCAGGTTTATGTTGGTGTCAGTGAATCAGCCATTCCAAGCACAGACCTCAGCAAATCCATTTTTTCCCTGCCTGATGTGACACTTCACTGGTTCCATCCTGGCTCTTGGGAAGTTTTTTTCAGTGGGAATCACCCTGTGTAACACCACGAGCTCTTCCCTCAGCCTGGTGCTTGCAGGAGGGATCTGTAAATGAACTCTTGAGCTTTGTTCAAAGGGAAAACAAGGCTGCTGTAATTTCATCTCTTGTTTACAGCTGGGGCTGGAGCGTTTCCATGGAGTGGGCATCCTGGGATTTAATTCTGCAGAGTGGTTCATTGCTGACATTGGAGCAATCTTTGCAGGGTAAGAGTCTTGTCTCTTGCCATGAATTTTGGCACTCAGTAATTGCAGTATCCACATGAGTAGCAGGTTTTCATTAACCTCCCTCCCCCCTCAAAACAAAGCACAAAAAAAACCCCCTCACATCCAATTACTTGTATTTGAATGGAATGAAGGAAACTTTAACCTGAACTCTTGAATTTGCAATGGATTCATGTTAATCCATTAATAGTTAATACTGGTTTTAATGTTTTTTTAGCCAGATGCTTCTCTCAAAATGAGATGACCAGTAGGTTAATCCAAAAGAATTGCAAATACTGTGATTAAAAATATGGTGAGAAATGCCAGAGAATCCCAGGCCTGGATTTTGAGATCTGCCTTCCGTATGAGACATTCTGGTCCCTAAACCACTCTGACATTTCCCATGCCCCAGATCAGAGCCTTTGCTCTTGGAATCAACCCTCCATTTTTTTTGTTGTCGCTTTGTGGGATATTCTTCTTAAAAGCTTTTCCCTCTCAAAATGTCTGAATTTTACCAGCGACTGCTTGTCCTCTCATTCTGTGTTTGCTTTTCTGTTTTGTTTTTTCCCTTACAGGGGATTTGCTGTTGGGATCTACACTACAAACTCTCCCGAGGCCTGTCATTATGTAGCAGAGAACTGCAGTGCCAATGTTATCGTGGTGGAAAACCATAAACAGCTGCAGAAAATCTTAGAAGTAATTACATCTTTTCTGATGTCTGGGGGTTCCAGCATCCTCTTGACAGATGTGAGAGGGTATAATGGCATAACCTGAGGGGAGTGCTGGCTGTGAAAGCAGCGGTGAATTGGCTGAGCCTTCTTGGTGCCTCCCAGCCCCAGCCAGACAAGCTGCCCCTGGTACTGAGTCTCACAGGAGGTTAAGTGGTGGTTTCACCTCTTTTAAAGCCTTGAGTTTAAAATGTGAGGAGCCAAAAGGAGCAATTGAGCATCCTCCAGGTTTTCTGGCAACATCCATGTTTGAATTGTGAGTTTCTAGTGAGGCTTCCCTGTTCTTTCACTGGCACAGATGGGCTCCTTTTGGCTTTACATGAAGTGGCAAATAACAGGAGCAATGTCAAGAGCTGGGTTGTGTGGCCTGGAAGAGACAAGCAGGACTGATTCCTTCTCATGAATGTCCCTTCTTAACACAGATTGAGCATAAACTACCTCATCTGAAGGCCATTGTCCAGTATGGGGAAGAGCTAAAGGAGAAGAGACCAAATCTGTACTCGGTGAGTGCTGCGCATCCTCCTGGCCTGTGAGTCCTGGTTGTGTTCAGTGTCACCTTCCACGGCTGGTGGGTGGGATCCCTGCCTGTGGCAGAGAGGAGGAATGAGATGATCTCAAAGGTCCCTTCCAACCCAACCCACTGTGGGATTCTGTGCCTGGGATCCCATGGCTCATGTTGTGCAAACCTGGAGAATCCCTGTTGGAAGGAGGGGGTTTGATGACCAACCTCTGCAAGGCAGCCTGGGGTCCCACAGTTACCCCAGTGAGTTCCAGGGTTGCTATGGAGCTGTAAAGCTGCTCAGGGTGGGCCTGTCTCCTTTCTGCCTCTCACTGTGCCCTCTTGGGGCAGCCAGAAAACTGGGGCGTGACAGTGGGGTGACCTCTTCCAGAGGTTTGGACTTAGAGAATGGCTTCCTTCCCCTGGTGTGTAGCAAAGGGTTTAATTTTTCATGTGAAAGATCACAAAGTGACCGAGCTCTTCTCTTCTGTGCACAGTGGAGTGAGTTCATGGAACTGGGCAGAGATGTCCCAGACACTCTGCTCCATGGGGCCATGGCGTCCCAGAAGCCCAACCAGTGCTGCACACTCATCTACACCTCGGGGACCACGGGGCAGCCCAAGGGAGTCATGCTCAGCCACGACAATGTGAGTGTCTGCTTGTCCAGCTGCCATCCCAGGAGCTGGGACCTCGGGTGGGGGCTGAGGGAGGGCAGAGATCAGCTGAGAAAAACAGAATCATGGACTACCTTGTGTTAGAAAGTACCCAAAAGGATCAGAGTCTAACCCCTGGCCCTGCCCAGACACCCCAACAATCCCCCCCTGTCCCTCAGAGCGTTGTCCAAACCCTCCTGGAGCTCTGGCAGCCTTGGGGCCGGGACCAAACCCTGGGGAGCCTGTTCAGTGCCCAACCACCCTCTGGGGGAAGAACCTTTCCCTGAGATCCATCCCAAGCCCTGACACAGCTCCAGCCCTTCCCTGGGCTCCTGTCCCTGCTCCCAGAGCAGAGCTCAGCCCCTGCCCCTCCGCCTCCCCTCGGCAGGAGCTGCAGACCCCGAGGAGTCTCCCCTCAGTCTCCTCCAGCTGAACCAGCATGATGAGTGCCCGATGTTGAGGTGTCAGGACGCTGTCGCTGTGTCTGTCCCTGTGTGCCCTGTGCTGTCCCACCCTGGAGGAGCCCTCACAGCTCCCTGTGTTTTTTGCAGCTCACGTGGACGGCGGCGGCGGCCGGGCAGTTCCTGCTGCTGACGGAGGCCAAGGACAGGCAGGAGCAGGTGGTCAGTTACCTGCCCCTGAGCCACATCGCGGCCCAGATGACGGACATCTGGTCAGCCATGACCTTTGGAGTGCAGGTTTTCTTTGCCCAACCAGATGCATTGAAGGTAAAAACAGCACAATAATAAACCTACACCCACCCACCTGCTTGGAGCTGGGGTGGGCGCTCACAACAAGGTTATCCCCGTGGTTCTGGAAGCTTTGCTGACTTGGGTTTATTTGCCTGGTGTCCAAGTGCCCCTGTTGGTTTTGGAGCCCTTCTGCCCTTTGCCTTTTGACTGTCACAAGGTGGGCGAAGCTGACCCAGCACTTCACAGCTGGGACCTGCTGAGTGTCTCACCTGACACCCATTCCCCACCCCGAGAGCTGGTTGAGCAACAGCTTTGTGTTTGCTCTGCCCACATTTCACAAGGGCACTGGTGAGATCTGTGACCCGGGAAAAGGGTTCTCCTCCCAGTGCTGTGTCAGCATCCAACCCTTTGTGCCTTCCCCATCCCCTGGGATGCCCTGGGGGTTCCTTTCCACTGCAGGAGATGAGCAATTCCTTGGCAGAGTCCCAAGTTTTTGGCTGACCTCAGGGTACCAGTGAAGCATTTCTAAAACCTGCATCAAATTCTGCTTCTCTCAGGGCACCTTGGTGGAGACCCTGCGGGAGGTGAGGCCAACAGCTTTCCTGGGGGTTCCTCGAGTCTGGGAAAAGATGGAAGAGAAAATGAAATCCATAGGCATGAAATCCTCGGCCTTCCGAAGGAAAGTGGCATCGTGGGCCAAGGGAGTGGGGCTGCAGACCAACCTGAAGAGGATGAATGGGTAATTATGAGCTGCAATTAAGGGATGTTAATGAGCATTAGGACAGTCTTGCTTTGGGGGGATTATATTCCATTCAGGGATTATTTTTATCGACAGTAAAGCCAAACAAAGCAGTGGGACCTGAGGGTGAGCAGCAAGGAGTGGAGGGGAAATAACTCTGTTTTACTGAATAAACTAGACCAGGATGAGGAGGAAGGGGAGAAAGTTGTATTGGAAACTGAGCCCCTGTGCCCCTTCTCCTCCTCCAGGTATTCCGAGGTGCCGATGAACTTCCGCCTGGCCAGGCACCTGGTGTACAGGAAGGTGAGGAAGGCCCTCGGGCTGGACCGCTGCACCAAGTGCTACACAGGGGCTGCTCCCATCACCAGAGAGACCCTGGAATTCTTCCTGAGCCTGAACATCCCTGTGTTGGAGGTGTATGGGATGAGCGAGAGCTCTGGGCCTCACACAGCCTCTCTACCTCACGCCTTCAAGCTCACCAGGTGAGCCCCGTCCTGGCACAGGATTCCCCTGATGCAGCTGAGCCCGAGTTCTGCTGCCTGTGAAGGGTCACTGGGGGGCTGGTTCCTTTGGGCACCCCTCACAGACGAGGGGATCTGCCAAGGGTTGCTGAAGTTGAACTTGGCTGGATGCTGTGGCAGCAGAGGAGGAAGTGAGGGGCTGGAGGGAGGAAGGAGGAGTTGGTAAGTCCAACCTGCCCTTTAATGGCCAATGACTAAAGGCAGCAAGGCTGCTCTGTGCCTGTTCACTCTGCACAGTGAAAGTTTGCAGCCAGGGACATAAATCTCCTCATTCAAAGCTCGGGTGTTGAGAACAAGGAAAGTAAAAGCCCAGGTGTGTGAGCACTGATCTCTGCTATAACAACTTTTTCTGAGCAGATGCCTTTTAACCTCCTTCCTGAAGCTCAAAAACTGCTGGGCTTTGTTCAGACTGGGGTGCTGCTGTAATTCTGCTTGAATTGAATTGGAAGTCAATTAATGCCGTGGCTCTGTGCTCTCTTCAAGCTGTGGGAGGGAACTCACAGGCTGCAGGACCCTGATCCATAAACCAGACAAGGATGGCATTGGGGAGATCTGCTTCTCAGGGAGACACATCTTCATGGGCTACTTGAACATGGAAGAGAAAACCAAGGAGGCAATCGATGAGGATGGGTGGCTGCACTCAGGGGACCTGGGCAAGCACGATAAAGATGGATTCCTCTTCATCACGGGCAGAATTAAAGGTAACTCAGCCCCCACTTTGTTTTCTTGATGTTATGGAGTCACAGTTGTTAAGCTGGGAAAGGCCTCGTGGAGTCCAGCTGTTCCCCCAGCACTGCCAAGGGCACCACCAGCCCATGTCCCCAAGTGCCACATCCACGTGTCCTTTAAATGTCTCCAGGGATGGTGACGCCACCACTGCCCTGAACATCCATTCAGTGAAGAAACTTTGCCCAAATCCAATCTGACCCTGCCCTGGTGCAGGGGAGACTCTGCTGGTTGGGTGGTTGTGGCCTGCACGGATTATTTCAATCCTCCTCCTGCTGGGTTTTCCCTGTGGATGTGGCTGCAGGGTGTCCTGGCTCTGAGCAGGTGACACAGGGAGGAGAGGGGTGGCCTCTGGAACCAGAGTCAGGGAGAAACCCTCTGATTTCAGCAGCAGCACTGTAAGCTGTGTGGGTTTGTTTTACCACCAGTTTCGCGAGTTTTGCTGGGTGACTTCCAAGGAAAACAACGGCTTAACACTGTTGTGCAATGGCTTGTGGCAATGTGGCTCTTGGGACACCACTTGGAGCTGCCCCAAACAAACCCAGCAAGGCTGCAGCCCTCAGAGAGACTGGGATGGTCACACGAGGGGCTGCCCTAAGAAATCACAGGGAACTGAGGGGGGTGGGCTCCCCTCTGCTCTGCATCACACAGTGACCTCCAGCCTCAGCAAATCTGCAGTTTATGAACAATTTAGGTGCCAGTTTGGGCACCTCAGAGTCTGTGGTGTCAGTGCCAGGGTGCTGAGGGCTCATCCCGTGTTCCCAGACTGCAAACACCCCTGGAGCTTTGAGGCAGCTCCCTCAGGGCTCTGTGTGTGCTCAGCTCCAGCTCCTCTCTCATGGGCTCAGCATTAAGGCTGGAAAAGCCCTGTAAGATCATCGAGTCCAACCCGTCACCCAGCACTGCCAAGGCCACCACGTACCCGTGTCCCCAAGTGCCACATCCACACACTTTTAATGCTTCCAGGACTGATGATTCCACCACTTTCCCAGTCCTGTGAGCTGTTCTCTGCACGTGTCCCCTCACAGAGGGTTTGATCCAGCAGATACGAAGGAGCTGTTGAATTGTCTCAGACTGTGGGAAGGTGAGAAACCTCCCAGCTTTAATCAAGGCTTGATTGTTTTCCAGAGCTCATCATCACTGCAGGAGGTGAGAACGTTCCTCCCATTCCCATCGAGGACGCTGTCAAAAATGCTGTTCCCATCATCAGCAATGCCATGTTGGTTGGGGACAAAGCCAAATTCCTGGCGATGCTTCTGACCCTGAAGGTAATGGAAAACGAGGGGAGTCCCACCTGTATTGCTGAGTGTGATTAATGCCGAGGAGGAAGAGAATTGTTGCACATCTTTAGTGTCCTGTGGAGCTCAGTTTGCTGTAGCTGAGCTGCAAAGAGCAGCTGTAACCACAGCAAAGTTGTCACTTGCTGGTCACTTGTTGGGTGCTGCTGTTGTTCAGGGCGGCTGTTCCTGTGGCACAGGAGGCAGGAAGGAGCAGAAGGGAAAGGCCTAAAAGTGAGGCTGAAAAAGGAAACCCTTCTAGACTCTCCCAGGGCAGTTTGGGCAGGGATTGCTTGGGCAGACTGGCATGGAGCTCCCCCAGGACACCTCAGTGGTGACTGTGCTGTGTCCAATCCTGGGCAGTGCAGGGGATTTGCAGGAATCGCTCATTAGTGAGGCCTGAGCCAGGCCCTGCTCTGCTTGTCGTGGTGGGCTCTGAGTGTGACTTCCACGACTGTTCCACTGCTGGGGCTGTAGGAAAGTGAACTCTGCTCCAGAAAAAGTCTGGGAAATGGCGATTAACTTTGGAAAACCCCGGGGGGAGTTTGTCAGACTCTGTGCCCTGTGTGAGCCTGGGCATCCAGGCAGCTCTTGAGCAGGCAGAGCACAGGGGGTTTATCTGTGTCTTGTCCCAAGTTTCCATTGGCAGCTGGGGTTTGGATGAAGCTGCAGGGGCAGTGGGGTGGGAGGGAACCCGGGCAGTGTCCCAGGGCAGTGTTTTGGGGCTGGAGGTTCCTCAGTGCAGAGGGAACCTGGTGCCCAGCAATATAAAGTTCCCTGGTGTGGCTTGTCCTGCAGTGCAATGTGGATGTAGAAACGGGTGAGCCGGGAGATGATCTCACTCCAGAGGCTCTGGAATACTGTCAGAAGTTGGGCAGCAAGGCCACGAAGGTCTCTGAAATCATCAGCAGCAAAGACAAGGCCATCTACGCCGCTATCCAGAAAGGGATCACAGCCGTCAATGAGGGAGCCACCTCCAACGCCCAGAGAGTCCAGAAGTGGGTCCTTCTGGAGAAGGACTTTTCTCTCTTTGGTGGAGAGCTTGGTGAGTGGGGGGTGAGGCATCTGGGACCTCCTGCACCCCTCCCTTGGCTACTGAACATCAACACAACCAGCACCCCGTACACATTGCTGCCCCTGGTCTCTCCTTGCTGCGGCTTTGCCATGTCACATTTTGGGGGGTGGGATGGTTTGGGATGGTTTCCCATGTCTGCTGAGCAGGGCTTCCCTTGTTCTGAGATGCCTCTTGCAGGATCGTGGAATCCTGGAATATCCTGATTTGGAATGGACCCCCAAGGATCATCCAGTCCAACCCCTGGCCCTGCCCAGACACCCCAACAATCCCCCCCTGTCCCTCAGAGCGTTGTCCAAACCCTCCTGGAGCTCTGGCAGCCTTGGGGTTGGGACCAAACCCTGTTCAGTCCCCGACCACCCTCTGGGCTGTTCCTGCTCACATGGAAGGAGGGAGATTCTATTATCCCAAAAACAATTTTAGAGCTGGTCCCTGTCCCTGTGTTCTGCCCCTCCTTCAGAGCTGCTTCACCCCAGGACTGATTTGTGCTCCCAGTGGTTCCCTCATCATTAAACCTTGTGCTCATTTTCCACAGGCCCAACCATGAAGCTCAAGAGGCCGGTGGTGGCACAGAAATACAAAGACCAGATCGCTCAGTTTTATGCAGATTTGGACACTCCCAACGGGGAGCCCTCGGCCCGGCCGTAGCAGGAGCCAACCCGGAGCTTCCCCAGCTCCCCGGGCAGGATTCCCTGGATTCTGTTGGAATAAAGAGGCTCAGCCATCCCCCAGCCCCTCTGCCCTGCTTTGCTGTAGCTGTTCTGGCCCTGTGCTGAGCGTGGCCATGCCCATCTTCTCCTGTCTGTGTTCCGTGCTGAGATAACCCAAAGATCTCAGCTTTGTATTTTTTATTTCCTTTTTTTATAAGGGCAATGCAATGTTTACCTTAAATCCATGTGAGATGTTACGTTTTAACCAAAGTTTTGTTTCCTGAGATGAATGTAAAAACCAGGAGCTGCAAATCAGGAGCTGCACTTTCCCTGCTGGGGGAAGAAGGGCAGCTCTGATTTCCCAGCAGTGTCCTGGTCCCTTCCCTCCGCCCTTTCCCTGCATGCTGGTGGCATCCACGTCATTTTAAATCTTTCCCCACAAACCCCGAGGTGATAAATGCTGTGTGACTACACCCACCCGTGGAGGTGGAATGTCTCATGTACTGGGTTTGTCTGTGCAATATTTTTTTCCCTCTTTTTTTATCTTTTTGAGTTATAATGAAGCCATAACTTGTATTGTTGAAGTCGTATCCATGGCTGGTGTTCTGGAAGTGATCTACTCCAGGGACTATTTATAAGGCTTTGTACAATGTGTGAAATCTTGTCTGTATCTTACAATCCAGAAATGTTGTGGTGTCTGAAACGAGGAAAACTCCAGAGGGGTTGAGGTTTGTACCTGTGCCTGGGGAGAGGAGACAGGGCTGGGTCAGAGGAGGTTCTTCTGAAGGTCCTTCACTTCAAACTCACTGAGTGTGGGACACAGGAGGAACCACCTGCAAAGCTGGGGGACAGAACCTGGAACCAGCAGCAACTCCTGGGGCTCTGCTGAACGGCTGCCCAGTGCTCGGGGGGACTGGGAAACCCAACAGCAAGTGAAGGAAACTGTAAAATGGGTTATTTCGAACCAGAACTCCTGAGCTCAACTGGGCAGCCCAGCTCTGAGTCCATGGAACAGGAGCAAGGGCAGGGGGTGGGTGCAGGTCTCTGCTCTGGGCTCAGTGAAGCTCCACCTGCCCCTGTGGAAAGGCACTACTGGAACTGCTGCTCCTCCCCTGAACTGTGTGCCCTGAGCTGTCTGGATGGGCCTTGTCTGCAGTGGTTGGAAGAGGAATGTGTAATAAACTCTGCAGTTTGTGTCTGTAACGCCTCAGTCATTCCTGGGCTGTTCCTGGGGCAGGGGGAGCTGCAGCCAGAGCTGCTCCCGGGCACTGGAGGGTGAGGGAAGGGCTCACCCTGCCCCGGTGCTGAGGAGCTGCTGCCAGAGCTCCGGGCTGGGACAAGCGAAGAACCTTTCCCCATCCCACGGGAGCAGAGGGGGAGTACCTGCAGCTGCCCCACGCCCAGCCCTGCTCTGTTCCTCCCACATGAACCACCTTCAAGGTCTGACCGTTGAGGGGCACTGGAGCCTTCCCCCACCATCCTGTCCTTAAAACAATTCCCTTTTTCCACGGCCTTTCCCCTCCCAGGCCCTGGCACAGCCCTGCCTGCAGCCCCGGGCACTGCCAGCTTTCCTCATGAGACATTTTCCATGAGTTGCCCGGGGAAAACCACAGTGTCATCCATGGAGAAGCAACACAACAACCAAAAAAAAAACACGTGGGAGTTTTACTTTTCCATCTTACTTTATTTCACTTTTTCTAGCAAATTCCTCCATAGTTCCACAAATTTTAACAAAAAGTTTAAAATTCAGGACAAACAATCCTGGAACGTATTACAAACATGAGTTTTGTGGGGGTTTTTTTATTTATTTAATTTTTTTTTTAAAATCTTGCAGTTAGTCTTGGGCCGGCTGCATTTCTTACAGCTGAGTGAAGAACTCCTGTCCCAACCCAACTTTTAAAATCCTCAAGTGAGGAGGTATTTAATACCTCGGCTCTAGGCAGAAATACAATTAAAAGTTCTCTAGAAGTTGAAGTACTTACATTTTTCTTTAGGAGTGCAAACTCATCTTGTCAGTGTTTTGATGGCTATTTCACGCCCCAGGAGAGCAACACCGAGGGGATTTGGGTCCTTTGAGCACTGACACCTGCCCAAGGTGCACCAGGGCTGTCCCCAGGGCCACCAGGGCTGTCCCCAGCACCACCAGGAGCCCCATCCGGGCTCCAGTGCATCCCCAATGGAAATCTGTGGACCCAGAGCGACTCGGGGCACCTCCGGCAGGGACGTTTCAACCTCTCTCACCATCAAACGCCTTCCAAGGTCTGACAATAAAAACCTGCTTCTGGATTGTTGCATCCATTGCTTGGCCAGTTGTGATGCTCCCACGGGTGGCAGAGTCATTGCACTTCCATGGATTCAGCCTCCGAAACTCCTCAGCCGGGCTCTGGGCCCAGCCAGCCTTGCCTTGCCTTTCCTCTTTTTTTTTTTAAATTTTATTTATTTTTTTTTTCCTTTTTTAATACATGTCAGTAATCAAAGCCTCAAGGCTTAATACATCGCAGACCAGGACCCCAGGACAACCCTCCTGGCCCCTCTTCGCCCTCGGAGCCGACGGCCAAGGACGAGGGAAGAGCCGAGTCCTGATCTCACCTCCCACACCATTCAACTCACAGCGACTCTGGAGGCCTTCGAGCAGCCCGGCACCTCTTTGTGCCCTCAGCAACACCACGAAGGACACGGGAAACTACCAGAGTCCTGTCCATTCTCCTTGGAAAAAACCATTATGGCTACAAGTCAATTTGGGATTCTTTTTTTTCTTTTTCTCCTTTTTTTTTAACAACGCAAGCTACGACACATCCTCGAAGAGCTGAGGCAATGCCTGCAGCAGCACTGCCCCCTCCTTCCTAGAGTACAATAATCCATCCATGCTCTCAAGAGGGACACAAGAACAAACACTTTATCCACAAAAAAACCTGTACAGGGCCTGTTCAGAACAGCGTTCAGCCAGCCTAGAGGGGATCTACACAGGGAACTCCAAGGGGACACAAGATGAGGCCCAAATCCGACCGTCCTTTGTTTGCAGAGTCATTCCTCCTGTGCTCCCCGACGCTACCACATACCCCAAAAAACAACAACTCTGTAGAACAACTAAGTACTTGCAAGAAACCTTTTAGTAACAAATCAGCATGTGCACACAATGGAGAACTATTGCTGGGGAACAATCCTACCTGGGGGGGTCTCAGGGAGATTATAAACAGTCTAAAAAAATCCATGTGTAAAATACTTCTTATAAAAACCAAACCAAACCCCCATCAAAGCTCAGCACACTTCGCCAAGGAAGTCGCTTCCAGGACAGGACGATGCCACGGCCGTCAGCCCCCGGCGCCTCCAGCCACGTTCAGGAACACCCTCCATGTTCTTGGACTGGCTGGGAGCACTGGGAGCGCTGGGATGTTGACAGGAGAAGGGGCAGGAGGGAGGTGGCACCTCTGACCCCTCACCGGGCACCTCTGGGAGCTCCGGATAATCCAAGTGCTGCAACACGGAGCTGTGGGAGGAGCGACCCGGGTGGGCAGAGCCCTCGGGAGGGCTGAGGTCACCAGCCCTGCTCTGGGGACAGCACAATGCCACCAACCCCCCTGCCACGGGGTGCCAGTGTGGGGCACAAAGGTGCCTCCTCCACGCCACAGGCCCAGGGGACACACGAGGGGTTGGCAGGTACCCACCACAGCGGGTCCGTGGCCACCGTCCTCCTCTTGCCACTGTCCTCCACCTGCTCACTGCCCTCAGGGCTCTGTCCAGGCTGGGCATCGTCCATCAAGAAAGAAAAGAGCTGAGATCACTGGCGTGACAGGGTTTGCACCTGGCATGAGCTTGAATTTTTATATATATATATATACACACACACACACATGACACATGAAAGATGGTACAAAGACAAAAATTAATGGGAATCGGGTCAACATGACCCAACTCAAACAAGCTTATCATCATATTGCCACTTCAGTTGATTAGTTGCAACATTTCCATGATAAAGAAAGGGGTAACCCAAAACAAGGGACAGCAAACCCGGCGCGGTGCAAACCCCCGAGACCGAGGGACTCCCCGGCACCGCCGCCCCCTCACTGCCTGTGCCCCGGGGACATTTGGCAACAGCTCACAGACCCCTGGGAAAGGAGCAGTTCCTCAGAGAATACTGAATTTGGGGCCCAGGAGTGTAACACAGCTCCGAGGGAGGCCCCCCTGGACAACACTTGGAGGTCAATCCTAGTTTAACTAGAAATAAAGGAAAGGTTGGGGATTAGTGTTTATGTTTCCTGCCTTTTCCTGCACAGGCAGCAGCGGGAGAGGGAGGGGGAAACAAACCTGACTCCGCTCGTGTTTTACATCAACATCTCCCCCCGGGGTGTGTCCAAAGATCGAGTTCTCCCTTGTTTTGGTTTTCCCAAAGTACAGCCACTACTATAGGGGCCACTGTAGGAGATTCCTCTTTGAGAACACAGAACAAAACCAATCACGTGTTTTGGCAAAGTCATCAAACACTGACAAATGGAAAGACGAGGGGTGATGCCTGGAGGTTGCTGTCCAGCTTCCATACACTACAAATCGTCCACAAGAGGCAATTAACAAACGAGTCAAATCTTATTAAGCGCCTTCCCCTGCCAGAGCCATTAAAAAAACAACAGAAAAACACACCCTTAAGATCATCAGACCCAACTAGGCCCTTCTTATACATACAGTACATACATATATATAATATATATATATAAAATATACAGCTTACAGTTTTGGAGTCCTATTACAGTTAAAGCAGACTGAAAGGAGTGGGACTTTGTTTTAGGAGCTCAACAAACAAGACACCTCCAAAGCCCAGCGTGAGACAGCAGGTTCCAGAGGCCTCTTCAGCGAGCAGGGAGTGTCTCTGCAGGGAGTTACAGCAGCGCTCTGGGCCCGGCCCTTCCTCTCCTCTGCAGCGGAGCAGCCGGAGCCCGGGACGCCTCCTCTGTCGCCAGGCTCCCCGCCCAGCCTCGCAAAAGCCGCTCTGCTTCCACAGCCGCGGGGCGGAGGGGTCGGGACGCGCCGGGAGCTCTCCGAGGTTTCGCTGAAGGAAACGTCGTCCACACTTGCTCGGATCTCAGAGACGCCTGAAAATGTGCTCTTGAAACACGAGTTGCTTGAAGTAAAACCGAAGTGCAGCACGTCTGCTCTGCTCGGGGAGGGCAGACCCAGCGAGACGGGCGCGTGTTTGAAGCCTACAAGAAAGTGCAGCTGGCTGAGCATTCCTAGAGCATGGCTGGTCTCTAAGGCAGTGCTTCGGGTGAGGCAGGAGAAGAAGAAGGCCTAGTTCCATGGGTTTGTTTCCTGGTACCAACAAAGGGGGGTTCTGGTTTCCTGCTTCCCAGGCCCAGCGTCATGTGGCCACTGCCTCCAGGTAGCTCTGCAGCTTGCGGACGGTCGTCTCATCCAGGGAGAAGAGGTCAAAGTCAAAGGTTGTGTTGGTGACGTTAAAATGCCCGGTTTCCTCAATGAGATTCACGATCTGTACAGGGAGGAGATGGGAAGGATGGACAGAGAGCCCACACCAAGGGGGGAGCACAGCAGAGAGGGCAGCAGGCATCAGGAACCCGCCCAGGGCTTTCCCATCCCTTTGGAACGGCCTTGGAGATGAGGATGTCTCGCCACGGGAGGGGAATCCTCTACCAAAAAAGCAAACCAGCTTCTGCATGCCTGACTATCTCAGTCTGCACAGTGATGTGGGCATGTTCCTTCCCTTTTCATCACAGAATCTCCTGACATGGACCCACAAGGATCATCCAGTCCAGCCCCCGGCCCTGCCCAGACACCCCAACAATCCCCCCCCGTCCCTCAGAGCGTTGTCCAAACCCTCCTGGAGCTCTGGCAGCCTTGGGGCCGGGACCAAACCCTGGGGAGCCTGTTCAGTGCCCGACCACCCTCTGGGGGAAGAACCTTTCCCTGAGATCCATCCCAAGCCCTGACACAGCTCCAGCCCTTCCCTGGGCTCCTGTCCCTGCTCCCAGAGCAGAGCTCAGCCCCTGCCCCTCCGCCTCCCCTCGGCAGGAGCTGTCAGTCAGACCAGGCTGTCAGTCAGACCAGGCGATCCCAACTCTGGGATTGTTGCCAGGATGGAGAGGGAAGTTGCCCACACCACACTCCTGTAATCATTCCAACAAAAACACTGCATGCACAGCTGATTTTTATATTCATTTATATCTCTGGTTTCAAAGCAAAAGAGAACCTCCCAGGAAGGGTCAGGCATCCCTGGGCTGAGAGCCTTGGACACAGAGATTCCCAGGGAACCGGAGGACAAGGGTCTGTACCTGCTGTAGCACGTTGCGCTCCCGTAGTGCCATGAGCCGCCTGTGGAGCTCCACCAGCTCGTCCGTGTAGGCCTGGACAGGAACAGAAACAGGGACACACGGGGTGGGGGGGGTTGAAGGCTGCCAAAGGCACTTCCCTCGTGAGGATCAGAGGAACCTGAGGCCCTTTCAGGCATGTTCCTATCCCCAGCTTTCCCCTACACTGGGAACTGCAGGATCGTTCACACGCTCAACATGTTTATTGTTCTTACATAAGAGTGGTTTGTTGGGGTTTTTTTTTTACGATATGGGTTGGAAGGGACCTGAAAATTCATCTTGTACCAAGTCCCTGCCATGGGCAGGGACACCTTCCACTGTCCCAGGCTGCTCCAGCCTGGCCTTGGACACTTCCAGGGATGGGGCAGCCACAGCTGCTCTGGGCAACCTGTGCCAGGGCCTCCCCACCCTCACAGGGAATAATTTCTTCTTAATCTTCAATCTAAACCTGCCCTCCTGCAGCTTAAGGCCACCCCCCACTTCGCCTTTCACCCTCGTGAAAAATCCCTCTGCAAATGACACACCTTGTCATAGGTTCCCTTCTTCAGGATCTTCTCTGGCTTGTTACAAGACTCGGGGCTTTTCCTTCCAGATGCCTGAGGGGAGAAGAAACCAACACAAGGGACCAAAATGAGCTCAGACAAAGGGGTGGTGTCACAGCTTGAAGTGTTAACAGGGAGGAATTACCCATATGGGGACAGTGGAAGAGGGAAAATTTGGTGCCAGTGGGAACGAGGAGTGCAGGATGGGCAGGGGAGATGGCAGTGCAGGATGGGCAGGGGAGATGGCAGTGCAGGAGGGGCAGGGGGGATGCTGTACCTTGTTGTTTGCTGGGGGCAGTTTCTGCCCAGGAGGCGGCTCTCGGCTGGGCGGGCAGGAATCAGCGCTGTTGTCACTGTCACTGTCACTGAGGCTCAGTCTGAAAAACCAGCAGCACAGGATGAGCATCGCCAGGGAACAGCAAACTCACCCAGCTGCCGAGTGAAACACTCGGAGCTTTGTGAAAGTCTCTTCATCATCCCAGACTGCTGCATTGTCTGGAGGAATTGGTCAGTCTGTAACTTCCAAGAATCCCTTGTTTCCCAGCTGTCACCATCCACTCCCCGGGCAGGGGTCCCATAGTGCAACTCTGTCCCTTAGAACAACTAAGCACCACTTGATTCTCACAGAGAGCAACTGTTCATTGCAGGAATTCATCCCCAAACACCAAGTACCTGCAGGAGAGGCTCAGCAACACTGAGCACACAGGCATAAAAATGCACTTAGTGTCACTGGTGTGACCTTGGAGATGAATTCTCACTCTTTCTGTGGCTACAGCAGGTGTCCTACCTGTGATGAGCCTGAAAAACTATCTAAAAAAATCCCCTTTAAAGTCTCTGCATTGCTGTTTAGTTGATGATGACAAGTGCAATAATGGATATTTGGTTTGTTGAGCACCGGCATCACTTGCAATTCGCAGCTGCTCTCTGGGCCAAGCATTTCAGTGCAAATATTCAGCCCAGGTTTGGGGTATAACAGCATCTCCTGAGGGGGAGAAAGATGAAATTCAACTGTTTTCTGGGAACTGAAGCAGGAAACAGCTGCAGCTGAGTCCCAGAGGGGCCGAGTAGCCAACACATGGTGGGCAGAGAGTGACTCCTCAGCTGTGCCTGTCCCAGGCAGCCAGAACACCAGACCCTGCTCTAATCCCTGCACATCAAAGGGGTCACACTGGGCTCACAGAGATCTGAGGCTCACAATGAGGTGACTGTTGGAAGGGGCTCACTCACTCACTCACACCTGTTCCCAGTGCCTTCCTCACCCTTCTCTGCTCTCACCAACAGTGACCCCCACATCTGCCCTTCCTCCCCTCTCACAAACAGCCCCCAGCCCTTTGATTCCTCCCTCCACCCAAAACCACCAAATGCAGAGGGTGAAAAAGCCAAACAAACATCTCTCTTCCGGGTTTGTTACCACCTGGAATCCCGGCTGACGGGGTTTGCTTTGACTGCTGCCTCCTCCCCAGAGGAACTGTCGTCATCATCCGACTCCTCCGACTGCAGATCCTCCACCATGGAGCGCAGGGGGCCTGGGGACACAGGGATTCAGAGCCAGCACACACCAACTCCCTCCCAGCTCCCTGATTATTGATTTATTATACATTAATTATAGAATTACTGGGGTAATTACTGAGCTACGTGGTGATTTCCCAGTAAGATGTCACTGGTTTTATCACTTTGCACAAAGCTGGTGGGGAAGGACACGGAGCCCCAGGCTCAGGGCTGACAAACTTCACAACTCCCTCCCACTCCCCTTCCCAAAGGAAAACAAAAGGACACATTTTTTCATGCGTTTGGGGCTGATTTAAATGTCACTCCAGAGAGTATTTGTAGCAAGGCAGCTTTTGTTCCAGTCAGAACATTTCCTATTGCCACGGTTTATCTCTCTGGGTTATCAGTGGAGGGATCTGTGAAAGGAGCCGTTACACACTGGCAAAGTGATGAATGGCACATTTAGAATTTTTAATAAAACACAGATGAGATTGGAGAACTGTTCTGGTGACTTTACACATCAGGCAGCAGCAACACATTTATAAACCGAGGCAGAAACCAAAGCCAACAGGGAAAGAACCAAATCCACAGGGATTCCCTACTCATAAATTAGCTGCCAAAAGAAGAAAAATACTTGTTCATGGTTATGTTATGATATTATTGCCTTTTCTTGCTGAAGCATCACAGTTCCAACACATGGCTGCATGGAGGGAACTGTGTTAGCCTTCCCTACGGTGCTGGGAAAGCAGATTTAATTCTCTTGGGCCTTTTAAGGTTATGCAAGGAAGGTTTTCATAAATTGCATTTCTTGCAACACACCTTGACTGTGGTTCTGAGACGGCTCGAAATCAGAGTCAGAGCTGGAGTCGGAGCTGGAGCTGGAGTTGGAAGGGCTGGACTGGACAGACTTAACCCCCCATAAAAGGGAAAAAAAAAGAAAAAAAGAATCTTAATCTTTCTAATCCAGAACACCTGAGCACAAAGCACAGTGGGACAGGAGAGTCTGAACAATCTACGACATCAAACGTAGCTGAAGGCAGTTCTTGGCATCACAGAAACAAAGCCATGAAGGTTTGGCAGGATGGAGATCAGCACTCCTGGGAGGGCTCCCACCAAAAACCTTCAAGCCACGAGTTTCAAATACCCTCAAGTGATGAAATACAGCAGCTGAAAAATGTTTAAGTGAAAACCCCTTACTGTGAAACGGGAAGATGACCAGCAGACAACCCTGAAGAGCTAAAAAGTGTTCATTGTACCCACCAAAGTTCCCTCTGAGCACCTCGGACTGATCACTGAACATGGAATCATGGAATGTTCTGAGGTTGGAAGGGACCTTAAAGCCCATCCAGTGCCAGCTCCTGCCATGGGCAGGGACACCTCCCACTGTCCCAGGTGGCTCCAACCTGGCCTTGGACACTCCCAGGGATGGGGCAGCCACAGCTGCTCTGGGAAACCTGTGCCAGGGCCTCCCAGGGAGGGATATTTTCCCAACATCTGATCCAACCCTGCTGTCTGTCAGCTTGAAGTGATTCCCCCTTGTCCTGTCACTCCAGCCCCTCCATCTTTCCTGTTGGCCCCTTCAGGCACAGCAAGGCCACAATTAGGTGATCTCAAAGCTTCTCCTCTCCAGACTGAACAACCCCAATTCTCTCAGCCTCACACACATGGAGAGATGTCTGTCTCAACAAGCTCACTTGACTCCACAATTAGTACTAAATTATTACAATACCCCCAAATCAGTTGTTTCTACACCAGCTTCAGTGTCGTGTCGTTCTGGTTTCCATAAACCAGCAGAACCCTTGGAGAACCAACTCTCCTGTCAGCCCTCAGCAGAAATGCTTGGACCATCCCGAGGGGTGAGAGGGAGTGAAGAGATAAATAAACTACTGATAACAACAGCATCCAGAGAGGAAGTTTGAGCGGTCGGTGGGTATTTAATCACAAATCAATATTAACTGCGATCCCCCGCGGGACCGCCAGGGGACAGCAGAGGCCACGGCAACTCCTCGGGCCAAACCGGCTCCTGAAAATCCCCCCAAAGAGGGGAAGGGTTTTGTATTTAAAAGGTTCCAGTTTAAAGACTCTCAAGGTTCCGTAGTACCTCGCCTTTCTCAAAGTAATTCCCTGGGAATTCACTAGGAATCCACCTGTTACTTCCACCACCACATTCTGATGCTGGAAGAACGGCACATTCCCATTGATCCATTAACTGTGTTACAGGAAAGGTTAATGCTACAAAAACATTGTGACAGCTAAAAGGAGCAGATCAGGAGCTACAGGCATTATTAACTGGAGGTGGCAGCGAGACTTTCCCTTCCAACACCAGATTTCCCTGTAATTTATCAGAGAATCCCAGAATCATTTCTGTAGGAAGAGACCTCCAAGATCCCCACCTTGTCCCCCAGCCCAGGGCACCGAGTGCCACATCCAGTCATTCCTTGGACACTCCCTGGGCGGCCCCTTCCAATGCCTGACCACCCTTTCCATGGAGAAATTCCTCCCGCTGTCCAACCTGAGCCTCCCCTGGAACAACTGGAGGTCGTTTCCTCTCCTCCTGTCCCTTGTTCCCTGGGAGCAGAGACCCCTCTGAACCTCCTTCTCTCCAGGCTGAGCCCCCCCAGCTCCCTCAGCCTTTCCTGGTGCTCCAGCCCCTTCCCCAGCCCCGTTCCCCTCCCTGGACATTCTCCAGCCCCTCAATGGAGTGAAGGGCCCAGAACTGGTCACAGCACTCGAGGTGTGGCCTCCTCAGTGCCCAGCACAGAGGGACAATCACTGCCCTGGTTCTGCTGCCACACCGTCAGCCAAGGATTGACAACAGTGTCCTTAATTCCACTGTAAAAGTGAGGGAAATAACCCTTGGGAATGGTTCAGGAGCGAAGGAGAATAACTTAACACTGCCTGTATCAGCTCTGCTGGCACATTGCAGCAGCCCTGGGTGTTTAGAGAAATTACAACACGAGAACAGAGAGAACAGGGTGCCCAGAGCAGCTGTGGCTGCCCCATCCCTGCAAGTGTCCAAGGCCAGGCTGGAGCCACCTGGGACAGAGGAAGGTGGCCCTGCCCATGGCAGGGGGTGGCACTGGAAGGGCTTTGAGGTCCCTCCCAATCCAAACCATCCTGATCCTGTCAATATTTCCAAAATAAGGAAGCACAGCTCTTGTGTCTGACCCTCAGATTCAACACTACATCCCTCATTCCTGTTCACCTGCAAGTCTTCCCTTAAAGTGACTTAACAGGACGTCAGAAGCACAAGTTGGAAGTTTTAGGGACACCATTTCTCCTTGTGCCATTAACCCCACCGGCTGTTTCAGCTGCTGAGGGGGATCCAGCTCCGTGTGCTCCCACTGTCCCCGGGACGGGACAAAAGCAACACACCGACAATGGAAAAAGAGCAATCCTGCCTCCCATCCCAACCTCCCCCTTCTGTCGGCATTTAGGCAGCCAAGCATGAGGCCAGTGCAGGGAACTGGACTTCATGGAGGAAGGGGGAAAAAAAAAAAAAGGGAAAAAAAAAAGAAAGGAGCAGTAACTTCCATCAGGAGCTGAAATGGCAGGAGAAACTCCTTCATCCTACCCCAGAGTCCCCGGAGCACAAATGGGAGCAGGGCTGCTCCTTTCCACAGCAGCCTGCAAAGATGTCAGCTCGGAGCCTCCGTGGAGCTGCAGCCTGGAGGGTGTTGCACAATCCCTTGGCTGCAGCAGCAGAGCTGATTTAAGAGTTTCCGGGCCCTGCTCCACCTCCAGCTGCTCCTTCACTCCAGGGCTGTGGCTGCACACACAGCGCCAGGACAAACCCGGGAGCAGAGAGAACCCTCAGGGTGGGGAGGGAGCTCCAAGGGCTGCTCTGCTGTGCCAAGGCATCCTGCAGTGGTGCCCCTGAGCTCCCAGTATCCCAGCACTCCATGTCCAGCACCCACCAGACACAGGAGCTGGTGCAGGGGAGGACGAGGAGGCCCAGGGAGCTCGGGGAGGGGGCAGGACAGGGCTGTGCAGCCCCAGTCTGTGGTTTCAGGGCACAGCCTGAGCAGCACTATCAGCTTTCAGGGATCCCGAGGGGATGGATGACACCTCGGGAAGAACGAGGGATCAGCAGAGCCAGGGGAGGGCTGAGTATCTGCAGCTGAAATGATGGACCTGCTCACTCCAGGTTTAAGGCTCAGAGTGGAGAGGAGCTGCCTCTTCTGGATGCCCAAGATGCACATTCAATCCATTGGGGGAAAAAAAGCCATAAAACCCCAGAATGGTTTGGGCTGGAAGGGACCTTAAAGCCCATCTCATGCCCATGGGCAGGGACACCTTCCTCTGCTCCAGGCTGCTCCAGCCTGGCTTTAACACTTCCAGGAATGTCACTTCTCTGGAACCAACAGTTCCTCAATAAAACCTTCTGCTGGGAATCCTGCAGCAAAAATCCTTCCTGACAAACACACACTTGCTGCATCACGGAGCTGATTAAATCCTCGTACAAATCATCCCTACAGAGATTTATTTTAGTTAAAAAAACCTTTCTAAAAGTGGTCAGTAGGAAGTTGTTCCAAAATTCCTGTGACATTTATCCTACTACAAGATATATGGTTTCTTTATAACAAATACACAAGGAAAAAGGGTGAGAGTTTAGATTTAAGTTGCCTTTCCCCCTCCTACTTTTTTTTTTTCCCTTCTTTTGGAAAATATTTTTTAGAAGACAGAGGATGAGGAATGTTCTCAGTTGTAAAAAGGAAAAAAATATTTAGACAGCTTTTAAAAATAGTAGCACAAGAACATAATTTGTTTTATGTTTTACAACACAATTTATTTAGGTTTGGTGGCATGTGGTTGTACTTTGAGCTTAGGCCAATGGCACATTTCTTACAGGCCGTGTCAGGAAGAGGGGCTTTATTTACATTTTAATACTTTTGGATACAAAAATGTAATTATTTCCTCCCTTTCTGAACTAAGGCCACATTCCAAAACATTCTGTTACCATAAGCAGGTACAAAGTGTCTCTGCTGAGCTCTGTAAATGTCTCTGCAAGGGAGGAATGAGGGACCAGAACCTTAAACTCTGATTTTTAGGTAACTCTGCCTGCAGATAAACCTCAGTGGAAGTGTGTGCCTGAAACAGGAGGGAACCCAGGTAGGGGGAATGATTAACACTGGCAGGGTTTGAGCTGAGATACAGCCCAGCCCGAGCATTTCCTAACCTGGTTCTCTGTCTTCTCTGAGAGTATTTTTAACGTCTCTTCCATGCAGGGATTTAAACAGCACCTTCCCAAATTCTGATAAAGACAAACCCCTACTCACCTCTGACTTGAAAGACGTTTCATCCTCTGAATTCGACTCCTCCATCTCCACAGGCTTTTTGATCTCCTTGGCCTCACTCTCAGATTTTACCTTTTCCACTTTGGCATTCATCTTCTCCTTGGTTTGTTTCTTCTCTGGGTACGAGGAAGACGAGGTTCTGGGAGATGTCCCCAGGATATTCTTTACCCCTTTGGAGCTACTCTTTTTCTGTTTTTTGGCACTGGGCTTTGGTGACTCCACGTTGGAGGGTCTCTTGCTGGAAGACTTTAACTCCGGCTGTGGCCCCCCCTTTGGAGAAGTGTTCTCCAGTTTGGTCTCCTTCACGGCCAGTTTTGGTTCCTTGAAAGCAGCTTTTGGAGGCGCCTTCTCCTCCTTAGGCAGTTTGTTCTCGGTTGGTTTTCTGGAGGAGTCCTTCAAAGGCTTGTTTTGTTCTCTCTCAAGGTCTTTGGAGGAGTTTTTGCTCTCAGAGTCTTTCCTGGGCCTCTCCCGGTGCTCCTTGGTGACTTTGTGTGGTTTGGATGCTTTGCTGCTTTCTTTGTTTGCATCCTGAAATTCAGCAACAGAAACAGGCGATCTGGGCATGAGATGGAAGAATGTAACACACATCCTCAACAATCACATGCAAGGGGTTTGTGTCATGCACAAATCCAGCCCCTGGTGCCTGAAGCACTTCTGTACCTCCCAGACAAACATCCCCATTGCCCTAAAGCTGATGGACACAAGCTGACAGGGGGAACTCCAACATCTGCATCAGGACAGGACGGAACACCTGCCTGATCCTTTCCACAGGGTCTCTAAAAGGTCTAGAAACACCTGCAGATGTTTAGTTCAGATTGAATCTGAATGCAAACACACATGAACTCTGAGGGCAACCTGCAGGAAGAGAAGCAGGAGGATTTTGTGCCTTCAGCTCCTGGCAATTTTCACCAGAGCCCTTTATCTCTCTGCAGCCTTCTGGGTTTCCTAATGCTTCATTCTTGACCAAAATTAAATCAGCCACTAACAGGTAAGTCATCCTTCTTCTGTTTCATAACATCAGAAAGAATGACCAAAGTGCCAGAAGTGTCTGGAGCCCTGAAGGACATGGATATCAAAATTGAATTACACTGTAAAATGAATTGTTGTTAATGTCTGTGACTGCTCAGGCTGAGAAACTCCAGAACTGCTCCAGAACACACTGCTTGGGGATTGTTTCTCCCATGTAGAATTATACAAAAATAGCTTCAGTACAGAAGTGAAAACAAGCAAAGTTAAGGTTCTTCAGGAGGTCTCAAGAACTGGCTGGATGCGAACACCAGATCTGGAAATCACCAGTCTGCCCAAGTGCAGCACATTTTGTGTTTTTCCCAGCACTGCCTCGAGCAGTTGTAAGGACAGAGGAAGGGCTGACTCTGCTCTCAGCCCTGCTGCCGAGAGACCCAGGGATCCAGAGCAGGGCTGGACATGCCACAGAACTCACCCTCAGCACCAGAGAGGATTTCACCCAAGCAGATCAGGAGCAAGATATGAATCACCAAAAACTCCCTGACTTGGACATTTAATTTCCTTATCAAAACTTCCCTGGAGAGAAGTCTATCAAATCATTAAAAAAGCCTCCTAAATGATGGCGAGTTCCAGGCCATTAGCTACTGAAGTGCAGAGCACAAGAAGGTTTCAGGATTGGAAGCAGCCAGAAACAGCTGCTAAACAAGCTCTGAGCAGCAAGTCCTGAAAGATTCCTTCACCTCGGGGTGACCCAAAAGTGTGCTGCGCTGACCTTTGACCCATGGGAGGGTTTGGTCTTCTTGGGATCGGAGAAGGCAGAGAGAGGGATCGTGGGTAACATCGGGTAGTCAGGACTCGGCCTTGAAACAGTTTCTGCTCCTTCTGGCATTACCATTACCTGGGAATAAAGAGGAGAAAAATGATGTCTGAGTAAAGCTGCACGGACTATTAACTATTAACACATGATTATGTTAAGCTACTTGCTCAATTAACACATTATTATTCATCTTTAGAATGGTTTTCCTTGCCTTCCCCCCCCTTTGCTTAAAGGCCATAAAAAGATACTGCCTGTGGAATGCTCAGTTCAAGGCAACTCCTCAAATGCAGCATATTAAAGCCACAACAAATGAAAGGCAACAAGCAATACCGAGTATCTTTCCCAAAGGGAATGCCAATATTCTGAGCACAGGCAGGCAATAAAGCTCTGGACAAGAACTGCGTGTTTTGCTGCAAATGCTCTTACCCTGAAAAAAGGGTAGGGAGATAAATCTGGAAGGAGCGAACAAGATTTCATCAGTTTAGGAGAAGCTGAATTCAGGGGGAAACAGAAAAATGAAAAAAGCAGGGCTTAGGTCTCTCCCTCGACAAGCTCTTAACACCGAGCACCGAGATCCTTGAAACGATTCCCTTCTTCACCTCCCCGACAGAGTCAGAATAATTCTGTGGGAAACTTCCACTAGATAAACTAGATATGAGTGATTCACAGCTGAAACACCTCAGCACACAGGGAATACAGTGGTGAAATCCCTAGACAGCAGAACATTCCAGTCACCCTGGGGCTAAAATGCCCATTCCAGAGAAGCATGAGGAACAGCTCCTGAGATCTGCTGCTCACGATCTCCTTCACAACTTGATGACTTTTTCAGAAGACAATTTTGCCACCAATTGACACCATCCTGAATAAAATCTTTGAACAGAACACTATGCATTGCTGTATATGAGGGTGCCTCAGAATACAGGCAGAATGACAGAATGGTTTGGGTTGGAAGGGACCTGGGCAGGGACACCTCCCCTATCCCAGGGTGCTCCAAGCCCAGCCAGCCAGGCCTTGACATCCCCTGGCTGATTAAAACCTTCATGCACTTTGTGGTTTTTACTGATTTGCCCAGATCTTGTAGATATTTAAGGATCATTCTTTAGCCTGTCGCTGCATATCACGTTCCCAGATGCAAAAATTCATCCACTGTAGCAACCCACGACTTTTGTGCCTTCAAGGGTGTGTCTGTTTTTCCCCCTGTACACCTGTTTCTACTCTATATTCTAATATTTTTCATTAAAGCCACAAGTAGCCAACCCCAGGTTTAGAGGATGTTTATTGACCAGGAAGCACCAACTATTAAGTTGAATAAAACGAGTAAGGAGGGAACTGGAAGCTTCTCTTTTTCCTTGAGCTTTCCTGTACTGATCCAGCTGCAGACACCAGGAAGCTCCCAGACAACTGCCTGACGGGCAGCCCGCACCATCCACATCTCCATTTCCAGAGAGCTTTTAGTGCTTTGATATTAATGGTCCCATTTAAATTGAAAAATGAAGCGTCACCAATCACACCAGCAACGGGTTTGCTCTGCTGCAAGTGCTGCAGTTGCATAACCAGGAGTAAAAAAAATCGGCCTGGTCATCCTTCAGATGAACCCAAAAAACTGCTTGAAGGCTTTAAAAGAAGGCTCAGAGCCAAAGGAGCTCACTCAGGATCCCAAATCCCTTCGGCACTTACCCCTCCAGCCTTGATGAGTTTGCGCCTGAATTCCTTGGTGGGGTTGTTGAAAGTGAGTTTCTCACAACGAAGGTGGTTCACAGGTGGATTCCCCTCCAAATTTAGGAACAGGTCGTATGTGAAACAAACCTTTTTCGGCTCCTCCTATAAACAGGAAAGACTTTGGGAAACTGGAAGGAGTTTGGCAAGCACACTGAATCTGAGGAGTCAGACAGTCACTCCTGAAAATCCCCCCCCAAACCACAAAGTGTTGTATTGGTGCAGGTTTTCATCGTGAGATCAGAGAGCTGGAAATTAAACTATTTGTGCCTAAAGTTCAGTGTTCATCAGGAACTCAGGCACGAGGCTCCCCACTGCAAAAGCAACATACAGACATGAATTTTGATTGAAAATTCTCTATATAAAGCAGGCCGAGTCTCCCCAGAAAAGCAGATACACGAGCTTTATCCACTATTCTGTTGCCACCAAAATTCAGATCTTATCTCCTTTGGGAAGCAACACTTAAGTATCACCATTAAGAAAAGCATAATCCTTTTTCAGAGCAGGAACAACTTCTGAACTCCCAGGATCTCTGCGGGTACCGAGAAAAGATTAAACGCAATGGGAAAAGGATGACTTGGTTTGCAAAATCCTTTTCAATATGCATATTGCTGAGGCTGAATGGGAAGATATCCCAGGCTTTTGAACTTTCCAAGGGCACTTTCACCCAAGCAATCCCCGACGTGCATAAAAAGTCGGGATCATCTGCGCCTCACTGCCTCTGTTCCACCTGCTGCGTTTGCAGCACAGAATGGAAGAAATCTCCTCCTTTCCCCCTTCCCCTCCCATCTCCTGAAATTGCAAATGTATCTCAGACTCCTCGTGTATTACAAATATCCACAGGACGCTGCCTGGTGCTCTCTGGTGTTCCAGCATTTCCAAGCTGGAAGCTGAATGTGGCAAGAGAGACTCTCCTGCAAAGCCCAGCAGTGCCCTCCGTATTTCCATGAATGCGTCCCACATGCCTCATTCACTGCGCAACATCAAGCAGCTGCACAGCAGCCTCTTCCAGAATTCCTATCCAGCAGCTCGATTTCCTGGTGCAGTTGCATTGTTGGATGGGAACAGACGCCGCAGGCTCCCAGCCCGAGCCATTAGATTTGCTGAAAATAGGCTGAAGCATCAAACGGCTCCAGACCACCCCGGTTCCTGCCGTCGGCTCCAGGGACAAACTGCACCTCTCTGAATACACGGGGTGGTAACTACACCTGGTTCACATCAAAGTCAGTACCCTGAGCTCATCTGGGAGTCGTGGTCTTGTGTCCTAATCCCACAGGGACAGGCAGAGGAGTGTCACGTTTACGTGCTGCCAACCCCAGGGTTTTCTTCCCCTGAAGAATCCTGAAAGGGTTCAGTATCTACCAAAACAGATAAACGGGAAGAAAAAAGAAAAACCCTTGCAAATTGCACCGCCCTGTCATTTCCCTCCTTTCCATGACCGTTCTCATTAACAGAATCATTAGCGAGCTCGGCATGTGCAGTTCAAACGGCAGCTGCACAGGGTCCCTCAAAGTCTAATAAACTGAAATGAAGGATGAATAGAAATCCGAATGTGGCCTAATAATGGTTTCTGAAATGCTTTTCCTGGTTTACAACAGAGTAAATAGATCTTGGATATATTAGCAAACGCAGGCTTTGGTCAAAAGCTGTTTTGCCATCCCATTTCCAGCTCTGCTTTGTCGTTTGTCCAGTTGCTCTCCAGGCAGGACAGAGGCAGCAGATTCCTTTCCCTCTCCCCTTAGGTATCCCCATTTTTCATATACGCTCACAAGCAGAAAACCACTCAAATATTTATCACGTCTCTGTTGAATTTTTACAAAATTGCGGCAGTTTCTCAACGTGGTTTTTCTCCAGCTCGGAGATCACGACTGCCCTGGGAAGGAGCCCCAGCCAAGTGCCCCGATCATTAAAATCCCCTTTGTTTCCCCCAGGCCATGAGGAGCCTCCTGCCCCCCCCACCCCCCAAAGAGAATAGCTGAGATTACAACACTCCTAAAAGAACCATCACCAAAGTCTCAAAGCAAAAAGCTGCAAATAAACATTCTTTCCTTTACTGCCCTCACTGCCCAGCTAATGATTACAGCTCAAGCCACTCCAAAGCTTAATCCATCCGGTCCNGGGAAATCTCTCCCAATTGAGCCAGGCCTCCCCATCCTCTAACTTGAAATGGAAAGCCGGGATGAACCCGCACTTCAAAGCCTTTCCAAGGACGATGTTTGGATGCACACATCCTGCTGTTGGGGCTGCAGCCCCGGGCAGGTACTTTGTCACTCTACACACTTCGGTCCAGACAGTCCCACAACATCACTTTGTGTTCTCCTGCTGGAGTAGCTGCCAGACAGCAGCCAAGCTTTACTTGTAGATGATTCCACCTTCTGATATTCAACCCTTTCCAACCCCTAAAACTGAACAGGGGAGAGACTTTCTGTGGATGTTTTGCTGCTTTTCTAAAGGCTCCCAAGAAAAACTTGAGAGAGACGGATCACACCCATTTCTGACTGGTAAATATCAGCGTTACCCACATTAAAGCACAACGGCCGATTTGGGCACGAAATGGTTAAGCTGGTACAGGGATGTCACAGCAAGGCACCTCAGAACCTGCATCTGCCCCTTAAATCTCAGGCTGCCAGAGGAGTAAACTACAAGTGTGGACCACAAAGCCAGGGCCAAGCTTTTATTTGCAGCGGCTGTAAACTCCCCTTCATGCCGTGAATCCCCCTCTGCCACCTCCAATCTCCCGAGCAGGGGACATTAGGTTTTATTTTTACTGCTTCCTGTCTGCACCGGCTGCCACGGCGCTGCGACGAGCGCTCCGGCTCCTTGATTTTCCCTTTGAGTCCTGAAGTAACGGGTTAACGTCCTTTTGGCACTTTTCTTAGTAAGAGGAGGAATTTTTCAAAGTCTTTTGTTAAAATTTCCTTGCCTTGTTTTTAAGGGAGGGTGTGCCCTTTGCCACTTAACACAAATCAAAAGAATTTCACTCGGTAGCGCGCATAAAGCCTATAAATCACTTTTAGAAAGCCATAAAACAAAATTATCTACAAAAAAAAATCTAGCACACCAAGGAAGCAGGCTCATGGTTATTCAATAACTATAACATCTAACAC
Organism: Pitta sordida; assembly: GCA_013390025.1. NCBI lineage: Eukaryota > Metazoa > Chordata > Aves > Passeriformes > Pittidae > Pitta > Pitta sordida. Next base: position 117,963 of record WEKX01004072.1, on the reverse strand, counting down.
CACTTCCCTTTTGCCATAGATCCAGCCTGACAGAGTCATTTATCCGGAACGTCTGGATAAATGAAACCCCCTTCCCAGGCTTGTACAACCCGTCTGACTGGTCTTCCACCCGCTGCCAGACAGGGCATTTAAAAGTGAATAGCCCCAGATTCAGTTTTTGAAGCAAGTGGCCTCATGTTCTGCTCGGGAGCCCATGAACCACCCGCCAGGGTTAAGTAAAATAAGAGAGAACAGTGATATCAGAAGTCATTCTTTGTTAGAAAATTAGGTTTTCCTAATATATCTTTTAATACTCATTGCCCCAAGACAAGCATTTCATAATCTCCTAACTCTTACAAATACACGGTGTGATGCTGCCATCATCCTTGCCAGGCACTGCAAATATATATATTTACACACACATATATACGTTTTCAGCATATGGAGGTGCCACCTGAATGGCGACTGAAACACACACACAGCCCAGAGGTTTTGGGCAGGAAAGCCCAGCTCAGATGAAGGAATGGGTAAACTGGTAATAGGTATTAATTTCTGACAGGAAAAGGTAAAAAAAAAAAAGATTCACTACTCAGCAGCAGCACAAAAGGAAGTGCTGCAGGCTTTGGCAAGGAAGATGATACAGAACAGACCTAAAAAATGTGAGTGACAAATGCTGCCCTTAAAGGGCAAATGACAAGTTTTACTCCTCTCCCCACAACTTTTAGCAACGCTGAGTAAACACCAAGAGGTTAAAGCTACTCAAACCTGGGCAGACCCTGCCCCAAGAACAGCAACTGAAGTAAAATCAAATGTCTCGTGCAAACACGGGCTCTTCAACCTTCCCTAGGAGCATGTATTTCCCAGGCCAATACTTGCCACAACCTTCCTTGGGAATATTTCCCAGGCCAGTCCCTTCCTGACGGCACAGCCCTGACACCAGTTGGAGCTGATCTGGTTTCACCTCCCCTGCCATATGTGCAGCCCACCTACAACGTCCCCACCGAGCTCCTACCTGGGAGACACAAAGAATTTTCCCCTTCTCCAATATTTCTCTATTTATTTTCTATCTCGCACCTCTATAAAACGTGCATGTTTTTCTTGTTTGAGCCTCACTGGAAAAATCAAACGGATTTCTCCGCTTTCTTTGCTTATCTCCTCCTCGCTAATAGGAAAAGCCCAAGTTCTGTGTATCCATTATGTAAATCCTGGAAGGCTTTTATCTCGAGCACTGAAATTGGGAGGTAGCATCTTTAAAGAGACTTTAATACAACATCTTATCCGTGTTGCATTAATATCATCTGCCTCGTATCAGAGTAACATGAAGACGCACTAGACCTT
>WEKX01004072.1:103807-116606 GCA_013390025.1 Pitta sordida | reverse complement strand
GGGTTGATCTAATTTGATTAGGATGCAAAAAATGTCACAGGGGATGAATACCAAAGTCAGACTTGTATTACAGTCTCCAGATCACAACGTGTTCCACTGTAAGAGACTTATTTGGAGACAACAATGAAAAAAGCCTCCAGACTGATGAAACTGAGGGGGAGAGGGAAGGGCGAGAGCAGGAGAAAAACAGCCACGCATTTGTTGTACCCGGTTTGTATCGATCTGAGCACCAGAAGCCACTAAGAGCAGCCCTCGTTACAGGAGCACAAAGGATTTCGAAACAAAAATAGCGCACCAACATTTCCAGCCCAAATGATCGGCTGTCATTAGTCAAACCTGCTTTCAAAAGCTTTATCAATCAACCTGCTGAGCCCCTGCCATTTGTTTTTCAGGATCAGTTACAGCAGCAAAGGCTCCACCGGTATTAAAGGAGCGAGTGCAGCGGCCACACGGCCACACCAACTGCCCGGGCTCACACAACACTCACGATTTATATTCTGTAATTCAAACGACAAGGCTGAGAAAGCACCGACTTCTGGAGGGATTGAAGTGCAGCACAGGAAGGACAAACACAGGGCAACGACGTTTGCCGAGGAGAAGAACAGGCTCTTACACCTTTTTTTATGCTCTGCTGACACTTCCCTGTCTGACAGAAAGGCACCAAAAGCTTCAGGGGGCCAAGAGCCCCGACCCTGCTGCTCCAAACACACAACAACGACCAGGGAGTGCTCCAATACAAAGAGTTAATGGGCAGTTTCATGCCAAGTTGCTTAAAAAATCCCTGATGAAGCTCATTGAAACCATTCTTAAAACTGTTCCTTCCCAGAGCACAGGTCGGTGTTTCTGCAGCCAAAGCAAAGAGCACCCGGGCTCTGACAGCCAGGATTGACCGTTCCAGGAACAAATGGGAATTTTCCTTTCCAGGGAAAGGAAATGGCTAAGAAAGGAGGCTTAAACTATGGAAACAACTCCAAAAACATTTCAGCCAACCATGGCAAAGATCAATGTCCCCAGATTAGTTCACTCCCTCTTTAAATCCTTTCTCCTCTCACCTCTACAAAGCTGAACATGCATCGATAAACAAACCCCAAACCTCTGCAGCCCCCGTTCCAACCCAGGACACACAACAAGAACACGTCAGAATGTGGGAGCACATGGCCAGAACACCATTCCAGCCCAGCCACCTCCAAACAGCCTTTTCTCCCCAGTCCCAGAATCAATCCATGACATCTACTTGAAGAGACTTCCTGCAGGATGAGTCCCAGTGCTGGAATCAATTCACAACAATAAATGCTCCACACACAGCAGCTGATCCCCACCAGTGCCAACAGGTTTACACAGATCAGTGAACACATGGTCTGGAAGTACTGAAGACCTGGATTTATTTGTTGATTTGACAACACATTTTTTGATTCAGGAGAACCCAGGCTGCATCCCAAGCCTGTGCTGTTCCTCCTAATTCTCTTCCCCTATCTTTTTAATTTCTACATCCCAGTCTTTGCTTTTCTACCTTTGCAAAAACATTTACCTGTTAAATTTCCTTCTACTTCACTCACTGAAAAGAAACACAGCTCTTGAATTCCAGGATATCATTGTCACTGGGCAATGGTGGATCCAAGAGCCCAGTTCTTTATATAGAGTCATGAAATATCCTGAGTCAGAAAGGTCCCACAAGGATTATCTGTAGAGCCCAGTTCAGACACCCCAACAATCCCCCCCTGTCCCTCAGAGCGTTGTCCAAACCCTCCTGGAGCTCTGGCAGCCTTGGGGCCGGGACCAAACCCTGGGGAGCCTGTTCAGTGCCCGACCACCCTCTGGGGAAAGAACCTTTCCCAGAGATCCATCCCAAGCCCTGACACAGCTCCAGCCCTTCCCTGGGCTCCTGGCCCTGGTCACAACCTCAGCAGTTTCTGAGCTTCCAGCAATCACAACTTAGTTCCTGGTTGAACCTGGGAAGATTTCCCTGTTCAATGATGTGCTGTAATATGGATCCCACCACCTTTTGCCTCAACCACTGCTTGTCCCAATTTAATAATGAGAAACGCTCCCTGAAACTCCTCAATTAGCAATTTGTCCATCAGCTTAAAAATGGAAAAGAGCTTTTCCAGCACACACTCAGCCAAAAACCAGGGCAAAGATGAGGATTTTGAAGATCTGCAGCTTTGAAAACAAGAGCGCCACTAAACCTGTTCCTCCATTTATTTGTCACGTTTCCCAAGACCACAATGTCAGAAACAAAGTGCCTTCTCCAGAATTAACTGCTCCTTCCATTGTTTCCAGGGAGAACAGAGCCCACCTATTTCCCTTATTTATAAAAGCCACCCCTGTGCTCAGTGCTGGGGAACAACTCTGCAGTCACGTGTGTGGAGGAACAATGAGAAGGGATGACCCTGGTGGGTGTGAAACCAAGTTCCAGGCAGAAAAGCTGCCAGTTCCATATTCTGTAAGAAACACGGGAATGCAAGGGACAGAAAAAAACCAAAACCCAGGAATGCAGAGGGAAGTCAGAGCAAACAAGAGCACCTACAAAAAAAAACCCACACAGAAATGAGAGATCTGAGGATTTGTTAAGAGACTGTGGGGAAAAGATCAGGGTGAGGCAAGAAAGGGAAAATAAAAGGTAATGGTAGAACTAAAACAGTTCACCTCTCACAGTCAGAGGTCTCACTTATAAGGAATCGGTGTGGAGAAGTTCACATTTTTCTGCTCTTAAATGTAAAGGACTTTAAACCCGACTTAAGCCAACACTCAGTGCAGATGGAGGGTTTTCTGATTCCCATCTAAAACCTCAGGAAAGCCACCAGAAGTCACATTACTCTTAAGCTTTCGAGGGCTTTTTTTTTGCACTCAAGTCCTGGTTTTCAGTGTTTGCAAAGCTGCTTTTAACAACAGCTTTCACCTCCCCACCCTCTGATTGCCATTTTTCTTCACAGCCTTTTGGCTTCCCCGAAACCCCCCCCCCCCAAAAAAATAACTTGTGGGCAAAACATTCCCAGGTTTAGGAGCCCAGTTTGTCTTCCTGTGGTTCAGTCCCATTATCTGGCTCATTACTCTGACTCATCAAGTGGGGTCAGGGCAACGCAACAGGCCGAAAAACCAAACCGAAATGCTAATTATTCACAAAATGACACTGCCAGGAGAGTCTCCTGCCCCTTTCCTGAAGAGGAAACTACAGACAGATGTTTGTGGGAGGTACATGGAAAGGAGGATGGGAGGCTAAATAGAATTAATTATACATATATATATATATATATAGTGGTCTGCTGTGAACACATGTGGGGCATTGCCTTGTGCTCGGAGGGCTGAGGGGTTGGGTGAGAGCACAAATCACAGTGATGAGGCTCAATGGTCACATTTTTTAGGTTATTTTATCTAGGTTCCCTCTAAGGGATAATAAGAAAAACATTATTTTTTATTTTATGATTTAAGCAGTAATCAAACCCAGCAAGATTCATTGTTGGTGTTTAACAAAACAGTTGAACTGCAACTGAGGTAATACGAACACAAAAGCCCAATTCCCTGTTTTCATAACCTTCTCCAAGTCCTGCAGCACGTGACCTCTGTGGTAAGACTTAAAGCAAGCAATAAATCCCAAATTTTTAACTTTCATACACTCGTTGGCAATGCATCTTAAGACTTCAAACCTTCAGTGCTTTCTTTTTGTAAGAGCAGGGAATCAGAGAGAGGATATCTTTAACAGACCCCTAAAGACTTGTCCTAGACGTGCAAATGTGTGTCTACAAATTTCATACCTATACAGTTAGTTTAAGAAGATTGCAAGTTAAAAAGTAGATTTTTGTAATATATATTGACAATACTGTATTTACAAAATCAGCTGTTTCTGTTTATTTACTTCCATATGTACCTAAAATATTTGAAACTGCTTTAATGTTCTCCACGTTAAAGGAGCTGCAAGTGGTACAATCTCAGCTCAGAATCTCTGGGACCATCCACTGTCCTGACATCACCTTTCTATGCAATTCCATTTCTGCCAAAAGCTTTCTTTTGAAGTCTGGCAGGAGCTTCCAACTCCCAGTTAAATTCTATTTATTAGACTAATAAAAAACACACACATAAAACAGTCACATAATTTAGAGTCTTTCTGTCAGGCAGTTTCAGGCTCTGGCACAGCTCAAAACAATTACAAGACCAGAAATCAGATTCTACCTTATTTTTGAAGTGCACTTCAATGGGCATAATGAAGCCAGCGTAGCCAGACTCCTCCACCTTGTAGGGGGGCTCCTTGCACACTGAAAGAGAACAAATAAATGTGAACTTGGAATTCAGCACAACTTCATCCGAGCCAAAAAGGAGCTGCGAGAGGAGAAATGGGCCCCTGAGAGCTGAGGACACAGTTAAAACACTGACCTTTGCGGAGAAAACCACACAGAATAAGATGGTGGCCACAGGGTTAGTTCAGAACATGGAAATCTGTTCTTAGCTCCTCCCATGGAAAGGAAACATAAAATAACTCCAGGCCAGAGTCTCTGTGAGATTCTTCCCCCACTCTGCAGGGAGATACAATTACATTTCTGGGCTGTTCCACAACAATGCAAACTGCCAGTTCCAGCTGCCTGGAAAGAAAAGGCCAAGACCCACAAGGTGGAACAGCCCAGAAAGGTAAAGTTTACTGTGGTCCCCACCTTTACTCATCAAAACACAACAACACACAAGCAGAGGATTTATTTTTTTCCTTGAAATACTCCCCTGCAATCCTCAATCCTCCTAATTAGGTAACAGGCTCCCAAACCTGAAGGGCAGGTGAGTGCTGCTATTTATTTCTCACACAAGGAAACACAAGGAGGAAGGTGAACCACTTCACCGCTAAGGTCAGAGCTGCTCACTGCAGAAACAGCAATTAGAAAAGTTAATTGCTTCAGAGAAATGAATCCGTGTGTCTCCTGCCTCAGCTCCCCCTGTCCCGCTACCTGCTGGAGCTTCACCCTCCCCAGTCCTTCCTATTACCCAGCACTGCATTTTTGGGAGAGCGGCATCCAAAGGATTCCAGGATCATTTCTCTGGCCATGACGCAGCAGCACAAAACAGCTGCCGGGAGAAACATGAGACACAGATATTCTCCTTCTCAGGATCCGGATGCACTTGCATGTAATTTATGCGCTACAATATATGTAAATAAAGTCAATTAAGTAATTAGAGGAATTCAGTGCAAATCTTTGGAGTTTCTCCTAAGAATTCCAAGTAATTAATATGATTAGGAAACAGTACATCAAACCTAAAAGCACACAAATTATTTTGCTTTAATGTAGATGTTTTATCCCCAGCTCTAAGCACCTCTGCCATCATTAAGGTGCTGGAAAGCAGCACTCAAACTTCAACTGTGGAAAAAAAAAAAAAAAAGGCATAGCTAAAAATAATAAAAACCTCTAGACTTGCTTTAACTTGAATTTTATGTAAGAACTCTGTCATTTAGGAGGGAAAAACCCCAAAGCAAAGAGCAGTGCCAGTATGGCAGCAGGAATCTCAAGCCTGTCTGCCAAGCAGCCTTTGTTCCTCCGCCACCCTGTTCTGACAAATTCCAATGGCTCCAGGAGTGACGTGCCAACAGCACGAGCCCACCTTCAGCACCAGGATCTGCTCCAAGTCAGAGGGAACCATCTGAAGGAACCCTCCAAACAAATCTGGGAATAGGATGCACATGCCACAGCATTGATGTACAACATGAACACACCTCGGGGAAGGCACACTGGCCTTAGGAGAGAGCTCAGGGAAGGATGGAAAACCCAGGGATTGGGAGAACGTATCCCTGCAAAGGTACATGATACAGAAACCCACTGAGCAAAGGCCGTGGTTTTGAGCTGCCAGAGGGCAGAATTCCATGGGACACTGGGAGGAAATCCTTCCCTGTGAGGGTGGGGAGGCCCTGGCACATCCCTGCCCCATCCCAAGGCCAGGTTGGAGCCACCTGGGAGAGTGCAAGGTGTCCCTGCCCATGGCAGGGGGTGGAATGAGATGATATTTCAGGTCCCTTCCAAGCCAAACCATTCCAGGATTCTATGCACTATCCCAACAGAGTTGTTTGTAATAAATTAATTACACCAGATGATGAGAACTCTAACCCAGAAAATTGCAACTTTTATTCTCAAATTAATTTCGGCTCAGTACTGCACTTGCTTATCAAGCACCAGTTTTACTCCATCAGTTTGGAGGAGACATTAACACAGAGACTGTATTCACATCCTTGTGAGCTGAGCACCTTGGAGTCACTGTGGACTCTCACAAACATCCAATGTCACAGGTTGTCCCAGGACATCCTGAGCATCCTTTTTCCAAAGCAGTATTTCCAATTATTCACATTACAAAGTCATTTAAAATAATACTCCCAGGCAGCTTTTACTTCTTCAAACAGTAACAGTGTGGCTGCAGTTACACAATCTCACACAGATGTAACTGCTCTGCTGCTCAAAAGGGCAATTCCTGCTCCTCCACCTCAACCTCCTGAGGTCCTGCTGCCCTCCACCAAGAACAAGGTTTGTTTTGGTACACAGTCAAAAAATGACACTGCAATGTGTGTTGTTATACTCTCCCCAACCACACTGACTGGAACAGAGAGCCAGTGGCAGAGACACCATCACCCTCTGGCATTTTGTGCTGGGTTAATCCACCTGAACTGGCACCTGAGAGTAGAAACTGCAGGAATGCACAACCAGTACAAAAGGCTTCACAGCCCAGTGTGCCCAGTCCTTGAGCACCACTCACCCGTCAGCTGCTTCCAGCTTCTGCTGCCCAATTCTAACAAATCAAACCCATCCTTCCCACCCTCTACCATGAATTATCTTCTGCTGTCACTCGTGCCTTGAGAAGCTGATGCTTAAATAAGAGAAAGCACCTCACCTCCTGCCCTTTCACCAGAAGAAAGGTCCCATTCTCCCTGACCCTCCTCAAACACAGCGCGGAAAGGTTAAAGCCGGAGGGCACACAATGGACATTTTATAGAAAAGTGACAGTCCAAGACAAGCCTTAACTTGCAAAATGCTCCTTCCTACAGAGAACAGCCAAGAATATTCATCTTTAGCCACGCACTCACCTCGCTTGGGTTTTGGGAAGCTCTCGTGCAGCCGGAACACCACCCTCTCCACAAAATGCTGGATGTCACACTGCTCCGGGCCACGGACAAACACCATCCAGTCATGGGTGAACCCTTCCGTGGTGGGCTTCTTCCTCAGTTGGGCTCGGTGCCCCAGCTCCAGTTTGACTTGCACTGTGCACTGTTTTAGGACAGAGGCAGGACCATGAGCAAAATGAAACAGTTTATTTTATGTCACAAAACGCCGGCAGCAGCCCCTGGGTCAGCCAGGGAGGAACTCGCCATGGAGAGATCCTGAAAAGCAGCGCTGTCAACACAAAAGGTATCACAAAAATAGTTCCCAGCACCGTTTCATACCAATCTTTCTCACAACATCAACAGTGCAGAGAAAGCAGCTTTAGAAAAGGGATCAGTTTCTCTGCCGCACTTATCAGTGAAATTGTCAAAGTCCTAATTGCGGAGTCTTTATTTCTAGAAAGTGTCAGAGACAGAACTGGCTGTTCACAGCTTACGGAATTCACAGCACTGACAGAAAACTAATCTTGAAACAGGAAGAATCAGATCATGAATTGGTGGTTTATGATATTCTCTAAAATGCATCACCTGCCAGAAAAAACCCTATTGTGCTTCCTGTATTCTAAATATATTTCATTAATGCACTTTCAAAGACCAAGTCACCGTATCTGCCTGCACAACGTCCTGCACTAAACTGACCTAATTCTCATTTGCACTCCCGAATCCTGCTCTAATCACAAACAGAGAAGGTGCATTCTACATCTTGCTGAAAGCACAGAAATCCCGTTAAATGTCTCAGAAGCCAGATGAAATTAATGGTGAAGACCCACGTATTATTGCAGACTTCACAGTCAGGGAAAAGGAAATGAATTAAACAGATGTAATGGAGGAAAGGCAAACGGGATTCAGGCACAAGATAAATCATGGAAATCTTAGGGCCAAATCTGTAGTCAGGGAATAACACTCAAGGTATCTGACTTTCGTGCCTATTTGTTACACAAACCAGAGCACCAGCACAGTGATTCCAAACTAAATCTACCAAAATCCAGCTTCAGCACCAGGAGGTTTATGGAAGAAGAGGCAGTTTTTAGTCCCTACCCCCTTCTTCACCTCAGAAGGTTTGAAAATAAGTGTCTTGTCCTTTTGGCAGGTCCCAATTACCATTGGGAGAGGCAACATTATTTGTCATTACCTACATTACATGTTGACCTGGAGCCAAACCAAGGGCATTACAGACAATGAACATGGAAAGGGAAAGCTTCCCGAGCCCTAGACAAATGTTTAGGAAGATTATCAACCTTATTTTCCCTCTGATGAACTGCAACAAAAAGTGTGGTCACAATTAACGCTCAAAGAATATTTTGCATCTCCAACCTGACATTTGTTTTCAGAGCATGGTGCTGAAAAAGCACAAGTCACTCCACCTCAGCCCTCTTGTCTTTGTAAAACCCTCTCACAGGAGGTCTGCAGAGCACCAGGCATCAAAGCCTGACCTCCCAAATTGCGGTCCAGTTCCAATTTCACCCGTAACCCTGAACACACTCTTCCAGGCAGTTTAAATCCTTACAGCAAAATACCTTCAGCCGCCATCCAAGGCATCGATTCTAAGGCTCGGGGACAAACTCATCTAATGAATTCCTTCACTGGTACTGCTGCAGCATTTCTTTGGGATGCCTCCCCCTGCAAGTTCCCTTGGCAGGCCATTTTCCCCCCACCCCGTTCTTAAGGCTTATCTACACGGGCTCCATCTCGAAGGAGCAGGGCCGGCTGTTCTTTCATGTCGCATTAAGGGCTGGAAGAAAGGCAAGGTGTGCAGAGCAATCCCTCCAACGCTGGAAGAGCATTATGTGGGAGAAATGCTAAGCTCCCGTCGGAGTGTGCCTGCAGGCCCTGCTTTATCTGGGATGCTTCCCACAGTGTTCCCATCCCCTGAGCCAGCCTGTGCCGCAGCCTCACGTTATCGATTCCATAATTACCCTTTAAATCCTGCTACTGTTGCCAGTTACTACCCCTCTCCTGAGAAGTGCAAATGACTGTCAGGCTACAAAATCTGCCTTTCCGAGTTGAAACGCCTGAGAAATTGGAGCTGAGAACCAGATGGGGCTGCGTGGAAGAGACCGAAATTAAACATAAAAGAGAACTGTTTAACTGAGAGTGAAAGTTGTACTTGCTGCACTTCTTACACCCCGCTCCAATTAACAATCGCTGAGAATTAAGCCAGAAGTTGAAAACACATTTGAAAACAAGATCTCCCAACACAACCAACGTCCAAAGTTGCTCCGCTGAAAATGGAGGGTTTTTTTTTCCCCTTTTTTCCAAGCGTGTCTCTCAACAAAGGGAAATCAGGATCCTATTCAAACAATTTGTAATAATACAAAGGAGCCCGCTTTCAACTTCTCAATAAACATTCTGAAGGCTGCTCTGGTTTTTGTTTGATGTGCTAATTGCCTGAAAGCCGGCTCCCATTCCCGCTCCTCCGGGTGATTAGCCGGGATAGCGGGGCTCATTCCCCAACCTCAGCCCGGGAGGTACCTGTTACCGGCTCCCGCGCACACAAAAGGCTCCACATCCACATCACCTCAGGTAAACTTCCAGAATCCATCCCGAACCCCCCCGGGCCCGCAGGGACTCTCCCGGTGGTATTAACCCTTCCTGGCACGGCTCTGGGCGAGGGGAGGGGGTCACTGCACCGGCACCTCCCTCCCCGCCAATAATCCCGGGCAGGAATTTGCGGGAATTCTGCTGCTGCCACCCCCCGCGGCGGGAGAGGCCGCCCATGGAGGGGAGAGCGCTGAGACCACCCCCCAAAAAGGGTGGGGAGGAGGTGTGACCCCAAAAGACAGAGATGTCCCTCCCCAAATGTGGGGTGGCAGGGAGATGTGCCCCCCTGCTCCCCAACGGGATGGAGGAGAAGGTGTGCCCACCTAAAAGGGTGTGAGGAGAATGTGCCCCCTCAAATGGGGAGTGGGAGGAGGTGCCCTCATCAAATGGGGGGTGTAAAGATGTGACACCCTAAATGGGATTGGAGAGGGAATGTGGCCTTCAAGTGGAGTTGAGGAGGAGGTGTGCCCTCCAAGAAGGTTGTGGGGAGGAGGTGTGCCCCCCCCCCCAAGTGTGTGGGGAGGAGGTGTGCCCCCCAAATGGTGGTGGGGGGAGATGTGCATCCCTCGAATGGGATTGAGGAGATGTGCACCCCCAAAGGAGCGTGCGGTGGAGATGCTCCCCCACAAAAGGGTCTGAGGAGGAGGTGTGTGTCCCCCCAATGTGGGGTGGGCAGGAGGTGTGTCCCCCCAAATGNATGCCCGCGCGCCGCACGCCGCGGGGCGGGGCCTCCGCCGCCCCCGCTTGATGGACAGCCGCGCCGCCCAATGGAAAGCGGGCGGGCTGAGGAGTGGGCGGGGTAAGGGGCGGGGCCAGCGCTGTGGGTTAAGCGGGGGGCCCCCACACGNAGGTTGTGGGGAGGAGGTGTGCCCCCCCCCCCAAGTGTGTGGGGAGGAGGTGTGCCCCCCAAATGGTGGTGGGGGGAGATGTGCATCCCTCGAATGGGATTGAGGAGATGTGCACCCCCAAAGGAGCGTGCGGTGGAGATGCTCCCCCACAAAAGGGTCTGAGGAGGAGGTGTGTGTCCCCCAAATGTGGGGTGGGCAGGAGGTGTGTCCCCCCCAAATGTGGGGTGGGCAGGAGGTGTGTCCCCCCAAATGTGGGGTGGGCAGGAGGCGTGTCCCCCCAATGTGGGGTGGGCAGGAGGCGTGTCCCCCCCAAATGGGGGGTGGGCAGGAGGTGTGTCCCCCCCAAATGTGGGGTGGGCAGGAGGCGTGTCCCCCCAATGTGGGGTGGGCAGGAGGTGTGTCCCCCTCACACAACACTGGGGAGGAGATGTGCCCCCCAAAGGGGGTATGTAGGGGAGATGCACCCCCCTAAAGGACTATGAGGAGCTGTGTCCCTCAAAAGGGGTGTGATGAGGAGGTGTGTCCCCACAAGGGGTGTGAGGAGGACGTGTGCCCCCCAAATGGGATCGGGGAGGAGACATGCCCCCACCAAGGGGGTGTGGGGAGGAGGTGTACCCCCCGAAATGGGACTGAGATGTTCCCCCCCATACAGGGGGTGGGCAAGAGATGTCCCCCCCCACAATGGGGTTGTGGAGGAGATGTGCCCCCNCCCCCACACGCCCCCCACACACCTCATAGACGCGCACCCCGCGTTTGTCCGTGCCGGGGTGTACGCCCGGTTCTGTCCCCCAGAATGTTCCTCTAAAGTGCACAGCCAACGCCTGGGCAAGGCGTTTTGGGGCCTCGTTTGTTCGCCCGATTCGCCCCTTCTCCCCCACATCGGTCCCACGCTTCCATGTGTTAATCGCCCGTGTGTTAATTCCCGGCGCAAATGAGACGGGAATAAGGGGGAACAAGGGATGCTGCGGCTCCCGGTGCGGCGGGCACGGCAGCTCGGGGTGGCCGGGCAGGGCTCGCCTTGTTCTCCCGCAGCCTCTCTCCTTCCTGCGCCTTTTCCCTCCGTCTCTCCCCGCCTTTACTTCTCCCCGTCTCGTTTTTCCCCTCGCTGTCCTTCATTTTCCCGCAGTGCTCCCCGCTTTCCCCCCTTTTTTATCCCTCATTTCTCCTCAGTTTCTCTCATTTCCTCCTGTTCTCCCCCGGTTCCCCTCGGTCCTTCATCCTCCCTTGTTCTCCCCGTTTTTCTTTTGCTCTCCCTCATTCCAGCTGCCTTCAGGCTTCATTTTCTTCCCATTGCTTTCCTTTTCCCCTCAGTTTCTCTCGTTTTCCCCTCACTCTCCCCTATTTTCTCTCGGTTTCCATTTCCCCCTTGGTCTCCCTGATTTTCTTTCTGGTTTTCTCCTTTTCCCTTTGGTCTCCCTAATTTTTCCTCTCAGCCTCACTCATTTTCTTTCGATTTTTCTCATTTTCCGCCTAACTTTCTCTCCTTCCCCCCCCTCGGTTTCCATTTTGCCTGCCCACATTTTCTCTCATTTCCCCCCTCAGTCTCATTTTCTTTACGTTTCTCTCCTTTTCCCTCAGTTTCTCTCATTTACCCCCAGCCCCGCTCCTTTCCCTCTGTCTCTCTTCTTTTCCCCTCAGTTTCTCTCATTTGTCTCTTAATTTTCTCTCCTTTCCCCCCTCAATCTCCCACATTTCCTCTAAGTTTCCAGTTTCCCCTTGGTCTCCCACATATTTTCCCCTGAGTCTACCTCATTTCCATCAGTTTATCACCTTTTCCATTTGCCCTTCCTCATTTCCCCCCTCAGTCTCACACATTTCCCCTCAGTTTCCATTGTCCCCTTGGTCGCCCTCATTTCTCCTCAGTTTCCCACATTTTTCTCCTAATCCTCCCACATTTCCCTTGATTCTTCCTCATTTCCCTCCATTTCTTTCTTTTTACCTTTGGCCTCCCTCATTTTTTCCATCAGTTTCCCTCATCTTGTTTCCATTTCTCTCCTTCCCCCCTCAGTCTCCCACATTTTCCCCTCAGTCTCTCTCATTTCTCTCATTTCCCCCCTCGATCTCCCACATTTTTCCTCTCCGTTTCCCTCATTTCCCATCAGTTTCTCTTCTTTTCCCCTTCAGTGTCTCTCATCTCCTCTCAGTTTCCATTTGCCCCCTCAGTCTCCCACACTTCCCCCTTGGTCTCCCTCATTTACCCTCTCAGTTTTTCTCCTTTTTTCCCCCTTGGTCTCCCTCATTTACCCTCTCAGTTTTTCTCCTTTTTTCCCCCTTGGTCTCCCTCATTTAC
>WEKX01004072.1:83713-103580 GCA_013390025.1 Pitta sordida | reverse complement strand
CTGCCCCTCCACTCTCCCACATCTCCCCCTCATTTTTCCTTTTGGTCTCCCTAATTTCCTCTTCATTGTTCCCTTCAATCAACCCCCATTTCCCCTCAGTCCCCATTTCCCCTTCATTCCCCACATTTCTCCCCTTTGTCCCTCCGTTCCCCTCATTCCCCCTCAGTTCCCTTCCCGCCTTCCCCCTCTCCCTCCTCTTTCCCCCTTTCCCCCTCTCCCTCCCGGGGGGAGTTTTACCTTTTCTTACGTCTCTAAGTGACAAGTTATTTGGCTCAATTTTGCCAGCCCTCAATGAGCGCGGGACTATCTTTACAAGTGCAATTGGTGACTGTTTCCGACCAAATTCGCCCAGAATTTCTTTTCCTTCGTGCAACTTTCTTGTTCCAAATAGTTTGTTGATCTGTGTGAGGCAGCAGAAAAAAAACCGTGTTAGCCAATAACTCTGGCTGACTGATCGCCACAGGCGAGGATTAATCGGCTCCCAAATGGTTCTAAAGAGCCACTTTACCTCATCAACCTGATAGAGGATATTAGCGAAGCCAAATGTTTAATCGCTTCAGTTAACAACAACAACAACAAAAAAAAGAGCCTGATTTGGGTCCCTTTAAGTGCTCCTGGTTTAATTTTCCATGTTTCTGTCTGATGCAGTCCCAAAAGACATCTCCTTGGACAGTCCCTTTTCTTCTCCATTGAGACGGGGCCTCTTTCTCTGGGAGTTCTCATTGATATCTTTAATTGTGGACATTATTCCCACGCACGTGACTCTTGGGTCTAAATCTTTTATTTTCTCCCTCCCAATCCTGGCTATTCACTCACAGCCTCGTCACAGCCCTCGGTGGTTACGTGCTCTCAGGGCCGAACATTTTCTGGAAGTATCTCCCATCTTTCCCAACTTTGACTCTGCTCTTGCTCTGTTGAATTTCCTCCTTGTGCAAGAGACGCACCAGACCCTGAGCTCTTTTTTTCCTGAAAAATTGCCTGCCGCTTCCTCTGAAACATCATGAAAATTAGCTTTTTATTTTAATTTCCACCCATGACAATCTTTCCATGGCTTTGTTTTTGCCCAGCCTGGTGTTAATGGCTGGTTTTTTCTCTCCCAGTGCAGGGCCTGGCTGCCCTCCTGCCTCAACACAACTGTCTTTACTTCTGTTTTGGACGCTCCTCTGGCTTTCAGCTGCTCTGTGGCCTGAGGAGGGATCTGAGCAAGAATCTGGATGCTTCCAGGGTGGGAAATCCAGAGCCAGGCAGCTTGGCTTCCACACTGGCAGCCAAAAACATGGACATTAAACCATATTATACCAAAGAATTTGGGGCGCCCCATTCAGGGTAAGAACCTCATTGTATTGTTACCTCAGGGCTCTCTGCTGGGATAAGTACTTTGGAGTCGGACTTTGCTGATCCCTCTGGATCCCTTCCAACTCTGGATATTCCGTGAGGTAGCATGAATGGATTAATTTAAAATGTGCTGGGATGGCTCTTTACATTCAACTGCGAAAACACTCAAGGAGAGAAATTCCTAGAACTAGCCTTTGCTCCGCTAGCAGCTTCCAGTCTGAACAGTTTCCAGCACAAAGACTGATCAAACTTACCCCGATTTCCTTTTCAAGCTCCCCTAAAAAAAAAAAAAAACACCAAAAAAACCCCACAGCCAAGGGTAGAAAATCTGCCAGGCTCTATGGGAAGGCGTTGGGAGTTTTGGGTGCTGGGGATGCTGGAGCCAGCAGCCATCCAGGCTTCTCCAAACTTCTAATTTTGCAGGGAGATCTCAAGCTAACGAGCTGTCAGCTGAGTGCCTTCGCACCCGAGGCAGCCGTGGGCTGAGCTCCTGGTTCTTTATACCTATTCCAGCAACTTCTGGGCTTCGCAATAAGCGTCTGCAAATCCAATTAGCGTCTTTCTTTGTGGCACTGGATGCTGGCAGAGATCCGCTGTGCTGCTGCCATCTACAGTAGGGCCAGTGCCAATGGATAAGAAACAGAGCTTGTTTGCATATTCAAATATGCAAATGAACCACGACAGCTCGTCTTAATTTTTGTTTGGTTGGGGTTTTTTATTTTCCTTTCCAGAGTCTTGCCTCAAAGATCCTTGTCTTGGAATGAAAGGTGTGTGTTTAATCTGGCTTGGCCCATGGTAGGGGACTGTGCCAAGGGCTGGTTCTGTCCCGTGGGAGTTGGGGATGGTGGAGAATAAAGTGGAAAAAAGACTTTGCACTGTGCTTATCCCTCTCTTGGCCAGGGACAGGAAGGATTTCTGGGGTGTTTTCCCAGGTTCCAGCCCTGGGAAGGGACAACACATCTTTTCTCTCTCCTGCCTGTACAACCCATGGCTGTTTTGCAGGCAGAATGTGGCTGTTCTTGGGGGATGGAGTGAAGGAGGCAACAACTGGGGTGTTAAGAAGAGGGGAGTCCTAGTGCTCCAGTGGGAATAGCCATGTCATGTGTGAGCTGGGACAGAAACAGACGTTTCTCATGCAACCCAAGATGCCTGAATTGCTCATTTTTCAGCGGAAGTTCTTTCCTGGGATGGTGGGATCTACATTGGCTGTACATCCACTCTAAGTCTCTGTCATGGTTTTATATGTCTGTGTCTCTATGTTTTGTGGTTTGCTCTTCCTGTCCCTGGAGAAACAATTTTATTTCACTGTTTTTCATCATTCATTATTATTTTCTCATTACTAATTCAGTTGCATCTTCCCTGTTTCCACTCTTGAACTGAAGACCACGACTTCTGTGGTCAGTCTGGGCTCTGAGTGGCTTGGACACCAGCCAGGCAACAAGCAGGGCTGATTCCAGCACTGAAAAATGATCATCCTGTAATGGCTTTAAGGGTTTAAAGATTAAGACACAAACCTCACATCTGAGCAAGGTTTCTCTGAGAAAATCTGTGTCTCCACTTTGTCCACGTGCAACGTGCCTGAGTGGAGAGACCCCCAAGCTCTCCTGGATGTCAAGTCCCTTCACCCCCTTCTCCTGCAGCTGCTAAATGATTATAGTGGCCTTCTACCCCTGCAAAGCACATTCCATGAATTTCCAAGATGAACAAACCTGCAATCAGGACAAACCACTGATGGTGTTTAGGTAAGAAGGGGCAGATACCACAGCTTTGTCAACAGTGTCCTGTCCTTATGTGAGGCCTCAAAAAACATCCTGAACCTGAAGTCAGGAGAGGATTTGGTTTCTCTGGTGGGACCTGGGTGCTGCTCTGGTCTGGGTCTGGCACAGGCTCAGCACGGGGTGCCAGGGAGAAGAGCTGGGAGTGACAGAGAGAAGCTGAGTGAGGAGTGAGTGAGCTCTGCAGCACTCTGGGGTAGGAGGGCTCCTGCTTTGCTAATCAGCATCGGGATCCCTGCAGGAAAACGTGCCTGTTCCAATCAGCTGTTAATCCCAGCAGTGTGGATTCTTCTAAAAATGATTTTCTTTTGCCTGTTCTCTGCCTTCCCCTTCCCCACTTCACACTCCACACTCCAGTGTTCACAGAACATATTTAACACCAGGCAAGTGTAGCCAAAGTCCAGATTGTTAATAACCAAAAAAATTCAGATTGCCAAAAAGATACTCCTAGCAACTACCAGCTGCATCTGGGAAAAATTACAGACAGCTTGGAAATTCTTTCGTTCCCTTATTAATGAAGGACTTCACAAAAAACCCCCAACCCACACTGCAATACAGTTTAGCTTAACTAAGTTCTTTTGTGCCTGAGGAAAATCTAAATTATAGCGTGCTATAGCTACTGAAAAATGCAAAAGGATTTGAATGTGCAATAACCCTCCAAACCAGAAGGAAGAGGGAAAATTTTCTTAGTAAGTGGGAACACAATGAGAATTTATTTTATTCTTTCTGGGTATTTAGCGCTGGTGAAAAGAGCCAGATGAATAGTCACAAACACGTCATGTCCCTTGCAGATGCAACATGGGCAGCACAAGCGTCCCCAAACTGCCCCGCCAACGTGATTCAGTTCTGAATGAGCAGGACCAGCTTTCTGGGGGAGAAAGGAGCCCGTCTCTATTCAGCCCCTGACCCCTCTGCTCAAGGCTGTTAATGAAGGGGGGCCTCATTAACACCAAAGGTGAGGTTGGCATTATAATGCGCTGCCGAACTGACACCCATCAGTCCGTGTCTGGTGGCTATTGAGCTGCCAGCGGGGTGACAGCACCTTCCCCTTGTGCTCCGCAGGCAGAGGTCGGGTTTGGCCAAGTGATGTCACAGCCTGTGTCGTGCCAGCGCTGTCCGGACCTGCCACCAGGAGCGGCTCACAAACTGCTGGCACGGGTGCAGCTGGAGGAGACGGGCCCAGGCACCTTCTGTGGCCACTGGAGCAAACACAATCACGGTACAATAGGAGGGAGTGAGATTCACTGCCCAAATTGGTGTCTGCTTTGCACAGGGCTTTTGGCTGCTGCCAAACTCTTTGAAAGGTGCTCATCTGCATGCTGAGAGAGAGGCCACCTTCTGACTGGGGACTGTCACCCCAGGCAGGGGGACCTTTAAGCATCTAAAAAACACCAGATGGGGGGAAAAAAATAGCTTGAAAAATGGGACGTAGCAGGAGGAGATCAGTAGGGGAGTCTGAGCAGCGCCAAAGAGCCTGTTCTGAGCTGTGTGTAGGAATTACTATTCCAGGTGGTCCAGAGAAGATGTGGCTGCTCCATCCCTGGAAGTGTCCAGGGCCAGGTTGGAGCAACCTGGGACAGTGGTAGGTGTCCCTGCCCATGGCAGGGGGTGGAACTGGATGATCTTTCAAATCCCTTCCAACCCAAACCATTCCATCATTCCACAAACACACCATCTGAGGTACAACCTCTCCCAAGGCATTCCCAAGGCTCAGTGATCTTAGGGGTCTTTTCCAACCCGAATGATTCTGTGACAGGATGAAATTAATACGAATTTCTGATTTTGTGGATTCTGGGTCACCTGCTCCCATGAGAGACTCCAGCAAACTGTTTTTCTGGAATGGAGTGAAGGCAGCTTTCACCTGTCTGCACAGAAATTGCAGGTGAGGTTGCCACATATGTACATGTATGCAAACCACCCCTGATCTGCCAGCTCAGATAATGCCCCACACTCCAGGATGGGCTCTGCCAACGTGCCTGTGACTCAGGGAATTTGGCTGGTCCTGCCAGGCTGAAATTCATCCCACTGAAACTTAATCATTATCACTGACATCGTTACCTGTGGGACGATAATGTCCCTGATTGCAGCAAAGTCATTTTTTAGCAGAGTGGCACATCTCAAACACCCTGGAGCTGGATTTTGTTGCACAAGGGCACAGCCAGTTCAGTTCCAAGGAGTCAGATTGGAATATAAAGTGACAAACACCATTTTGACCAACATAGGGACAACTGAGAATTGTCACTGTGAGGGCAGAGCTGTAACAAATTCTTCCCCTTTGTTACTCATCCACCAAAATTAGACAGGTAATACCCTCTCACGAGTGAATCCACTACACACACCCACTTACAAACCCTCAATATTTGAGCTAGATGAAGAATACAATCCATTTGGACACATTTCATGCAATTTTGGAAATGAACTATGTAAACACTGCAGATGCAGGGGGCTGGATTCCAGTGCCTGGGCGTTTTTATAGGCCGGGAAATCTATTTTAAAGAGATGCTTGAAACGTGTCACGAAACATCTGACATGTGAGGAAAACATATTCCTGCACCTTCTGGGCAGTGTGTGAGGTCTCCTGTGAACAGCTTGAAACCAGCAATCATTTGCATGTGGATATAATGCCATTTATTTGGTGATGCCCTCCCAGGGGAACAGGGACGTATCCCAGTGTCCCACATCCCTGCGACATCAGGAGGGTTGGACTCGTGGGGAGGAAAGTTATGAGAACAAATGCAAATGTTGGTGCCTGGAAATCTTCATCTGTTCCTCATAACGGGGCAATTCACAGAGTTTTGTGGAAGGAAAGGGGCTAAAAGATGAAAAGAATGTTTTTATTGATCCTTTGCTGTATGATATTTTAATCATTAAGAGTCCCTGGATATCCTGAACTGGAAGGAATCCACAAGGATCCACAACTCCTGACCCTGCACAGGACACCCCAACAATCCCACCCTGTCTGGGTTTGGGTTAGAAGGAACATTCAAGATCATCTAGTTCCAAGTCTAAGGGAATTAATCAGTCTGTCTGTCTGTCTGTAAGGATGGTGAAGATTTTTCAGTGTTCCCATGAGTAAATCTTGAAGTCTGATGGGATGATTCATGATGAGCAACACGTTCAACTTGTTGCCATTTTTGCTCTGTTTCACTGATTTGGGTTTGATTTCACTTGTCGGTGCTCTGGTAGATGTTAATACTTGGCAATATTAGGATAGTAAACAGTAAAATCTCACATTTATTAATTTTTGCATTTTCACATGACAGTTCCTCATTGATTAATTTTTAAATTGGTCCCAGAAAGCACTTAGAGAAATATTGCAGCTTGCACTTTATTGGCATTACGTGGCACTACTCCTGGCTCCAACCCAGCCAAATATATTCTTAAGTGTAAGTAAGTACCGTTGATATCAATGGAATTATTCATATTCTTAAAATTAAACATATGTTTAAACGTTTCAGTGAACTGAGACAGCTGGTCTCCCGTGGAAGGCCTATCTAAATAAATGCAGCATCGACTGCACATTGTGAAATTTATAATCCAATGCACAACTTAATGTGGCTTTTGGTGAATATTTCAGCATTTGAGGTAAATCTTTGCCTTTTGTTAAACATTTGTGACAGTGCGGCTTCGTGTGCCACGCCAGGACAATTCAGTTTTATGTTTAAACGCATTTATGAAGAGCCCCGTGTTTCACTGGGCTCATGAATTGGGACCCGAGTGACTGAACATTCATAGAAAGTGAATAAAACAAAAGTGGAGGCCAGTCCTAATTGGAACCATGTCTTGAGCTGCAGTGGGAAAGCACAGCAGAATTAATCCCTCCATTCTGGGCAGTTTGATAGCAGCCATTAGCAGAGAATTGAAGTTATTTGAACCACTTCGCCAGACAGAAGGGAAGTGCTTGTTTTTCTTCTGCAAGCAGCAGCGAGAATGTCTTCTGAAGTGGAACCAAATCATGGGGGTTTATAGAAACAGCTGAAGAGATTATTTGATCTGTTGATTAAAACCTCATTTTTTTTGTCAACTGGTTTATTTGCCCAAGTAATGGCTGTGCTTCTCCTTCCCCACATGTCTCTGATCCCTGGTCAAAGCCAGCCCTGGCTGTGTGTGCAGCCACTGTGTGAGCTCAGCACCCTTCCTGCTGTGACACAGTATTCCCTGAAACACGACTTTCTGCTGATCAGGACCTGACACCCCTCATCTGCCCAGAACAGCCATCAATACCTGCAAAATCCTGGCGTTTATGTCCCTGTGGGTAATTTTGCCTTCCATGAAAAATGGACAGCAAGGACTTAGGGAAAACAGTGGGTTTGGGGAGGGAAAAAAGAACATTTTTCTTAGCAGTTGTGAGGTGGGTGTGACAGAATTACCAGCCCCTGAGTTGGAAATCCTGTGTCAAACCTCAGAAGTAACACTTAGAGTTGAAAGGACAAGACCCTTAGAGGTAATAATTCTTGGAGCTTATCTCTTTCCTTCCTGGGTTTTCTTAGCCCTTTGTGTTCATGGTTTCAAACTTTTGACTGCAGATCCAGGAGATTAAAATCCAAATCAAAGCTGAATCAATGTTGGTTTGACATGACTCCAGCAGAAGGTTCTTTAAATCAATCCTGGAGATTGCCAGGCTGACTGAGTGACATCCATTCCCTGTCTCAAAACCACTATCTCCTTCTCTCCGAGACACTTAACAAATAAAGATCTTTTGCAAAAGGCATAAGCGACACTCCAGTGAAGCAATTTCTTTTCCTGGCATTGTTAAGAGCAGGGGCTGAGTTATTATTAATTACTTTTGCATTATTTATGCAGGTCCATGAATGTGCAATGTCTTTTACAGATAAATCACCCTGCCTTGAAAAGTTTCCAGCCTGTGAGCCCTCCTGCAAATCCCTAAGAGCAGGAGGCAATTTGGTGCAGCAGAACAGGTAAGTGTTAATCCTCACTGCTGCGGGACTGCTGCCTTACCAATGTTATTTTATTTGTGTTGCAATTGCACCAAATAGATCCAACTGGTGCCATTGTTTCTTAACTTCTTTAATCTGGTATCAGTTGGCAGGAGCAGCCTCCATCCTCTTCCTCATCCCCACTATTTCTCTTGCCTCTTTTTTGTGGTTTAGGCAGCCACATGGAAAACCAGATCAGGGGAAATGATCCAGGTTGAGGCTCATCTGGCAAAAATAAGGAAAGGCTTCATTTTGACCAGCCCCGACTCAGATTCCCGAGTGTGCAGGGCTGCAGCTCTTCCTGTCCTGCCCATTTTCCTGTGATGCTGAGCTGGTGTTACACCCACCAGACACTCCCAGTGCCAAGAGGCAGAAGGTACCCTCAGAAGTCCCCATGGCCTAGGTGTTGAGAGGAGCTGCCTTTCACCCTCTGAGGACTCTCAGCTTTCCCCTTTTACCCTGCTGCCCATCCCTGCAGGATCCCTTCAACAGCCCCGCTGGTTTTCAGGGTATTTTTAGGAGTGTTTGCCAGCTCTGAAGCACAGGCTGTGTCCCACTGGAGTTGTGGCTCCCTGGCAGGAAGGACAGAGCATCCTCAGCAGCGCAGGAACCTTTTGTAGGTGGAAAGCCAGGCTTGGATAACCCTGGGGATGCCCAGACCCCAGTCCCACACTGGTGTGTCAGGGGCTGCTTCCCTTTCTCAGGCTACAGCCCCGCTCGGAGCAGGAGGCCCTGCCTCGGGCACTGCCGTCCTTTTAAAGCTGCTTTGTGCCTTTCTTTTCTTTTCTTTTTTTCTCTCTCTCTTTTTTCTTTTTCTTTTTCTTTTTTTTTCCCGCCCAGGTTCCCAGGGCTGGGGATTCAGCTTCTGGCCTCATCCAGAAATCCCCGAGGGTTTCAGATCCCCACGAGGCCTCTCAATGTCTTGATCTGCTTGAATAGGCATTTTTAACGCGGCCCCGGCTGTCATCGGGGCCTGTTACAGTCACTCAACTGCAGCAACATTGTTCTCGAGGCAGCGGCGCCCGGGACACCTCCCTTATTTCCATACAGCCCAGGGGATTTTGCCACCGGCTCGAGCATCACATTGGCTCGGTGGCCGGAGGTGGCCAATTAGCCCTCCTTGCCCACGGCCCAGCCTCCGTCCCTCGGCGCTTCTCAGCATCTCCAGCCCGCGGGGCTGCTGGCGCCCGTCCATCTCCGAGGGTCCTGCCGGAGGTGAAGGTGACCCCCTTTTCCTGTGCCAGGCTCCCCTGGCAACGCGGCCTTTCTTCGCCAGCGGCCTCCTCCACCCCCTGACGGGGCGAGGGGCTGTGAAAGCCCCGCTGCACTTTTGAACTTGCTGCCGACGCGCTCAGTGGCTGCGCGGGGCAGCGGCGACGGAGGGGCCGAGCCCAGCGGGGACCCGGTGCAATTGCCCAGAAGTTATTAATAGGCTGCAGAAGAATGTGATGGGCTGGGGAAGGGGCGAGGAGAGGGGGGAGAGCGAGAGGGAGAGGAACGGGGAGGGTCAGCGAAAGGGAGACGGGGGTGATGGGCGATGGCATGCGGGAGAGACAAAGAGGCGAACAGGGGAGGAGATGGGCACCGGCCCGGGCGGGCAAGGGGCACACAGAGGCTGGAGAGGCGAGTTCTTCTCGCCTTGTGCCTTGTGCAGGTGTCTCAGGGCTGGCCGTGCTGGCAGCGAGGTGACTGACGCCGGTGCTGGGGGATGGAGAGGGCGAGGGGAGCGGGCCTCAGGTCCAGCTCATGGCAAGGCACCCCTTTCCCAGGATGAGACGTTGCTCGGGGTTCCTGAGCCAAATTTGCCATCTAGTGGCCCTGGGGACCATTGCAGAGGCACCCACGCGGCAGCCCCGGCCACGGGAGGGCCGTGGCACAGGCGCTGCCCATCCCCTTCTGCCGCAGAGGTAAAACCTGGAGTGCTTTGGCATTACTCCAGGGACCCAAAAGCCTGCGGTCCCTGCAGTAGCATTACCTTTCGGCTGCGTTGCAGGGAGAGACACCCTCAGCCACCCTGCCAGCCTCAGTGAGCTCCAGAGACAGTTCCTGGCAGACAGAGGGAGGATCCAGACTCATGACATGGCCCAGCTCATTGCTGTAAGGAGCATGTCTTGGAAAGCAGGAGTGTGTCCTGTGGCTGTGAGAGCAACCGTGAGGACAGCCTGGAGAGCACAGCATGGGCCTTTCTCTGAAGCTCTACATCCCTTTGTTCCTGCAAAGGTAACAACATTTTTATCTAATGTCATAGAAACATAGAATTACAGAATATCCTGAGGTGAAAGGGGTCCCCAAGGATCATCCAGTCCAACCCCTGGCCCTGCCCAGACACCCCAACAATCCCCCCCTGTCCCTCAGAGCGTTGTCCAAACCCTCCTGGAGCTCTGGCAGCCTTGGGGCCGGGACCAAACCCTGGGGAGCCTGTTCAGTGCCCGACCACCCTCTGGGGGAAGAACCTTTCCCTGAGATCCATCCCAAGCCCTGACACAGCTCCAGCCCTTCCCTGGGCTCCTGTCCCTGCTCCCAGAGCAGAGCTCAGCCCCTGCCCCTCCGCCTCCCCTCGGCAGGAGCTGCAGACCCCGAGGAGTCTCCCCTCACTCTCCTCTGCTCCAGCTGAACCAGCCAAGTGCTCCTCAGACCCTTCCCCTCCAAACACTTCACCATCTCCATATCCCTCCTTTGGACACCCTCCAATAGCTTTAGATCCTTATATTGTGGAGCCCAAAACGACCTCCAGGAATTGGGGTGAGGCTGCACTGGTGCAGATCACAGTGGGACAGTCACCTCCCTTGACCAGCTTTGACCTGGCTCCTTACCTCACCCTGCCTCCAGCCAGCCCTTCCAGCGAGCAGGGGAGTCTCCAAAATACACGTGGCCTTTGGAGACTGTCACAGCTGGAGAGGAATGAGGGGACCGAGGGCTGAGAAAGGAGAAGAGACTGGGGTAGAGCACCTGGGCCAGCAGAGACTCTTTTGGGCTCTCACCCAGGAGGATTTCTTTTATAAACAGCTCTCCTTAGGTCAGAGAGAGTTTTGGCTGCTGTCTGTGGGAGTGACTGGAAGATAACGAGATGTGGTGCAGTCAGAGGAAAGAAAGGATCAGTCAGTGTCCATAGCTTTAATGCACAGCTCTCCTGAGCAAGACCATATACATCAATAAATAGAGTTAATAATAACAATTAGAGCAGCCCCAACAAACCCAGCTGCCACCACTTTGGCTCCAGTGTTGTCCAGTGTGTCCCTGTCAGCAAGGGGTGCCAGTGCTTGCCTAATGCAGAGGACACAGAGGAAGCACCATCTCCCTCCCCTCCTCCGTAGGGATCTGCTGGAGATCTTCAGTTCCCTGGACGCCAGTCTGGGCAGAGCCTTCCAAGGCACCTCTGGGGCTCCCACCCTGTTTCATGCCCAGCATCACGAGGCCTCAGCTGCTCCCCGTCCCATCCGCTACCACACTGCCCTTGTCCGAGGAACAGGTGACACAGCCGAGTTGTTCCCCACGTGTGCATCACACACCCCGTGCCTGAGGGATGCCTGAGGGCAGCCAGCTCTAGCACTGCTTGTGGGGTTCCTCCAGGGTAACATAGGGCACCACAACAGGCCACGAGTCGCTGGGCCAATATTCCAGCTTTGGCTTGAAGGATGGCATCTCGTAGGTGACGTCGAAGTAAATGACCAGCGGGCAGCAGTACAGGAGGGACAGGGCTATCAACACGTGCCTGGCAGGGAAACCAAAGAGCTGGGTTGGACTGGGATATCTGCTGGCATGGTCACTGTGAGGCTGGAGCCAAGGGGTACAGCAGTGGCAGGAAAATGTCCCAGTCCCTTGGGGCTGTTGGGAGTGTGGGCCCTGCAGGGTTTGTGCCAAAAGGGAAACCCCAGCAGAGCTCTGGGAGCTGGGGCGGGGACAATTCCTTGTACAGAGGGAGGGGTTGGGGTGACATAGGGGACAGAAGCCCCATACTACCCATTCCCCCTTGCTTGGCTTAGGCCAGGTATCTGTCCCAGCCACCCCAGTGCTTTGTGAGGATGACTCTGAGTGTGCAGCACTTACAGCCACTCTTTGACAGGCACTGGAACTCTGTGCCCAAGCAAATTTCTGCTTTTCAGTTTGCCTGTTGAAGTAACTTGAAGAATGCTGCGCTTCATGCAGCACCCTGGGAGTGGCTGCAGCCCTCTGAGAGCCAGCTGCTCACCTGAAAGGACTTCTGGGACAATTTCACTTGCAAAATAGCATTTGGCTGGTGTGGAGGAGCAAAGGGATATTAAGCAGTGGTTGGGGCCAAATCCTTGGGCTGGATCCAGAGTGAGTGACAGGAAAGGGGGAGAGGCTTGAGCAGAGATGCAGTCGCTCCCCAGTCAAGTGTCTCATCCTTGCTGCCATTTCTCTGCAGCTGTGGCACTTCTGTCCCTGGAATATTTAGGTTGGGGGTCCTGGAGCCCTTACCAGAAGCTGTGGAAGTAGGGGAAGTTGATGGCCTGCCAGAGCCAGCAAAGCCAGCGGTCACTAATCCAGCTGGTGATGGCCAGTACCCACCACATCACCATGACCGCGGCCATCCGGTGAACCCGTTTGTCATTGCACCTGGAAGACACAGAGAGGGAGAGGGAGCAGAGTATCGGGTTGGAAGAAAAATGATCTTTAAAGACGGCTGGTTCCTGCCTGTACACGCAACAGTGCAAACCCCAGTGAGTTCCTTCTGAAGAGTATTCCTCAGACCACAAGAACTGGAGAAGTGTGGCTCTGGAGAGGTTTCTGACCCTCAGGGTGTGAGAATGATGGTTGGAGATGCCAAAGGGTTCCTGTCTCCCTGCCCAAATCCCAGGACGTTCTCCCGGCCCTACTCTACTTCCCAAATGCTCCATGAAGAGAAAAGAGCTGCAGAGGTGGCAGCTAATGGGGAGAATCATAGAATCATTAAGGTTGGAAAAGATCTTTAAATTCATCTAGTCCATCTGTCAACCCAGCACCACCACCTTGTTCACCACTAAACCGTGTTCTCAAATGCTACATCCACATGTTTTTTGACACTTCCAGGGGTGGTGACTCCACCACTGCCCTGATCCAAGATTGCCCATGGATTGTCCCCATTGTGCATGGCACCTGGACCAGATGGCCTTCCTGGACCCCCCTGCCCACAGTTCTGCCCATTCCTCCTCCTGGTGCCTCCCAGGCTGTCCCAATTCTTTGCAGGGATGACAGTACTTGTGGCTGATGAAGACTTGGGCCCAATTCACTGCTGTGGGCAGAGTCACTGCCCACCAGGAGCATGAATGAACCTTCAGGTGCCCCCTCAGCCCCCTCCTTACTTCTTGAGCTCACGCCTGGTCAGGTACAGCAGGTGGAAAGCGATG
Source organism: Pitta sordida (assembly GCA_013390025.1). NCBI lineage: Eukaryota > Metazoa > Chordata > Aves > Passeriformes > Pittidae > Pitta > Pitta sordida. Next base: position 90,185 of record WEKX01004072.1, on the reverse strand, counting down.
CAGTTGAGCGCGTAGGCATTGAGGGTCGGTTTGACGAAAGACATCAAGGTGCTGATCACGGTGGTGATACCAGTCAGCCAGAAGAAATGCTTCCTAGAAGGAGTTGGGAGTGAGTGTGAGTGTGCCCAGGGCTAACAGGAGGGAAGCACAAGGATGGGAGAGGTTCTGCTCGGTGCTTCTCCAGCACCTCCACCTGTTTGCACTTGGCTGATCTCCGCCTCTGTGGAGTTCGGGCAGGAAGGCTGAGGTACCAGCCCCACAGAGAGGGGAAGGACACCCCAGAACATCTCAAGCACTTTCATGGTGATGCCAGGGAGGAGGAAAAATTTCCAGGAGCTGTGCACAGGGAAGGGTTGCAAGGCAGGACTCTGCTGGAGTCGTGCAAACAGACTGACTTGGGCCGACTGAACAACAATAGGGTTCAGAGGGGCCTTTCACATGCAAATCCCTTCCCAAGTCCCTTCCCTTCTCCCCCAGCCATGTCTCCACAGTGAACTCCTGGTGACCTCTTCTAACCAGGCTGGCTCAGAGGACTCCAGCCAGGACAGGACCATCCTTTGGGCAAAGCTCTGCTGGGTTCCTGCTCCTGCTGGTCTGTGCTCACCCAGTATCCCCGTCCTTCCTGCTGAGCTCCTCCAGCCCAGCCAGCTCTCCTGCTAACCTGTGAAATGAGGAGTGTAACCTGAACCAGCCTGTCCTATGGGAAACCTCCTCAACCTTCAGGGAAAGCTCTGTGTGGATGACAGAGGATGCTGGAACAGTTTGACAGCACGGGTAATTGAATGTTAATGGTCAGGAACATTTAATTTCCTAATTAATTTTGGAATCCTCCATGCAAAATTCCCTCTGCAGCTTCGCAAACACAAACAGCTTCAGCTGAGAGGAGTCCAGCACAGCCCTTCCTCTGGGAAGGTTTTGAGTCTTACTTGGTCAGCACCAAGAGATGGAGAGTCTGGTCCCAAAGCCAGCTGCAGTGGCCTCAGTGCTGTCCCCTTGTAGGGGGGTCACTGGGGATGCCTGTGGGTCACACACCTCGGTGTCACTGTCCCTTCCCTCCCCTCAGATCGTGAACCATGTCCCTTTGAGTCACACCTGGTCTTGATGCACTTGGGGAAGTAAACCTGTGGGTACCAGAAGGAATAAGCCACAGCCAGCGCCCAGAGGATAGAGAGCTCATCCAAGAGTTGTCCCACGTAGCTCAGGGTCATGTGAAAGTACATGGAGAAGATACCTGCAAGGAACAATGGCAGCTTGAGTCAGCAAAGCTCTGTCCTTGCACAAGCCTGTCTGGGCAGGAAGTTCTTGGGGGCGATTCCTAAAGGCACAACATTCCTGAGGAGCAGGATGCCAAGAAGGTGGTGCCACTCTCTTCAGCTGCCCAGCGACAGGACAAGGAGTCCCAGCCATAAACTGAAACACAAGATGTTTCACCTCAACATGAGGAAGAACTTCCTTCCATTGAAGGTGGCAGAGCACTGGAACAGCTGTCCAGGGCAGTCATGGAGTCTGCCATGGAGACATTCCAAGCCCATCTGGATGTGTTCCTGTGTCACCTGCTCTGTGTGACCCTGCATTGGCACAGGGTTTGGACTGGATGATCTTCAGAGGTACCATCTAACTCAAACTATTCCATGATTTGATGACTCTGTGACATGGGCCTTGGTGTTAATGGAGGCCTGAGTGAGTCCATCCACTCAGCACCACAGGGATGTACAGGGCTGGGAGCTCAGGAACCACGAGCTGCAGGGCTTCAGACAGACACGGCTGCTTGGTCACCCACCCCGGCTTGCCCCTGTGCTTTGGCCACTGAGAACCTTCAAAAGTGTCTGTGGGGCACTCAGGCAACGTATCTGGTCTTCTCACAACCTTGGCACCCACCTACAAGGAGGAGCAGGCCCGAGGTGAAGTACAAGGGCACGGCACGGTGCTGACAGTACTGCCGGTTCAGGTAGAGCAGGGCAGGAGAAAGGAGAAAGAAGCTCACATTGCTGATCTGAAAAACAAGAGCCACACTGAGCTTATTGCACGATCTTGGGCAAGTCCCATCCCACCGCGTGCCTCAGTGTCTCCGTGTGTGAGGACACTGATCTCCAGTGGGAAGCGCAGTGTGGAAACAGGGATTGCTCTTGGCACAGGGAGAGGGCAGAGGTGTTTCTGGAGAAATGAGGCTGGAACTGGAAGGACAGACATTGGAGTGGCTGCAGACACCGGCACCTCTGGGGCCAGCAAGCCCAGGATGAGCTGGTGTGCCCCTCTTGGGTGATGGTTTAGCCTCAGGTGCCCAGTGTCTGCCAAACTTCCCTGTTTGCAGCCACCTCCTGTCAAACCCAGACCTGCCACGAGCTCCCTGGATGGCTCCTGACCCTTTCAGCCAACAGTGGGTCCTCGGTGAGGGGCTGGGAGGTGTGAGGAGGAGTTCAGCTGCCACAGCAAGCCATGGTCGGCAAAACATCCTTAACTGGGAGTGGGTGGAGAGCAGCAGGACAAGCAGAACGTGGGTGGGAACAGGCAGAATTGAGGTGACATCCTGTGATGTCACTTGTGAAGCCTGTGGGGGGTAGGTGTTCTGGACACCAGTAATTACAGGAGGTCACAAACCTCCTTTAAACACATCTGGCAAATTAATGCAGTGAAATTATTCTGTCCTGATTCCCAACTCTGCAAAATTCCTTTATTGACAGGTTTTGATTTGTCTGGGGAGGAGGGGACAGTGCTGGGGCTCAGCCTGTTGCTGGACTAGTTGGAGGTGCCAGTGCTTTGAGGAGTGGAGATGATGCTGAGGGGGAAAATGTGGGAGCTGGGGAGGAGCAGTGAGTGCCCAAAGCCTGGACCTGTCTGCTGGGTCAGGCTACAGCAACAGGGGGGTGAAATCTGAACTAGTTACCCTCTGTTAGTTCTTACCATGGATTTTTCACCGAACTTTGCAAACTCAGGAAAGGGATCTCACCTGGAAGCACCACCTCCCCAGGGGAAATCCTTCTTGCTTGTGAAATGTTGGGTCTGTGGTGCTGCATTTACCTGCCAGACAGCTCTTTGGGGCTTTGCAGCCATCTGCTGAAGTGCCATTTGGCAAACCACCAGGGTGACTTTTATCTCAGCCTGACATTCCTTTGGCTTTCATCTTCCAGCTAGAGGCTGACCCAGACCCCACGCCTGGAATCACATCCACAGCTGGAGCCTCCCCCCCTCAGCAGCACCAGGTAAACTGCAAAATCAACGCCTGGCTTGTGGATGTCCCCCGGGATCTCAGTTTATGGTAACAGGGCTGCAAATCACGGGGATGTTGTCATCTCTCTGAAACACACCCTCTGGTATTCCAGAGGGGAACACAACTCACGCTTAATGTAAGGTCTCAATTCCCTTAAACACTGGAGATTAATCTTGATTTTCACGAAGGCTTCCATGAAACGAGTTGATGCTCCCATTAACAGCAATTCTCAGGGCAAATGTATTGGTTTTCCATAGGTGCTTAGAGGTAAAACCAGGCCTATTCCCATCCCAGCTGTGAAATGAGAAGTGCTGCTCCCACTTGCACACTTAAGGTCAAACTGTTACAAAATGATCAAGGAACCAAACCATGTGTTAAAGCAACAACTGCGTTTCAGACATTTCTTTTCCCGTGAAATGATTAAAGAGGCTTTTGGAAGACAAGCAGGGATAGCAAAGAGAGGGGAAATGCCTGGAGAAAAGGCAGCGGGGGGCAAGTGCCAGCACGCAGGACAACGTGAGGAAACCCGGGAGTGTGGGGTTGTGTACGGAGAGGTCCCGATCCCTGCAGCAGCGGGCATTGCAACAGGGTCATTAATTACAGATAGCAATGTTACTGCTTCATTAATTCAGGACGAGATGTGCAAGATCAGATATCAGAGGGAAGGGATAATCAGGGGCGCTGTGCCAAAGGGGACAGCAAGATAAGAGTGATTCCTTACAGGTGGAGCTTAGGTGGCAGCTCCTACCCCTGTGGGGGACACAAGGTTTTCATCACAAGCTGGATGCAAGCCCTGATTTGTAAATGCTGACTTCTACTTTCCGTCTAGGATGTGGCAAGCTCCCTCTCAAATGGGGTTATAGGAGGGTTTTACTCCCAGTTCTCCCATTAGGAAGTTTTTCCAGATTTTCTGCTCATGCTGAACCCCCCCAGTACAGCTTCTGTTTGTACCTCTGTGGGTCATACTGGCCAGGAGGCACCAGGTCCCTCTGCCAGGGATAGCGGGGAGATAAGAAAGTGGTGATGGAGCCAAGGTGTGATTGGACATGTGGGAGTCACCCAGCCCTGTGGGTTTCCACAGTGTGAGCTCACAGCCGTGTCCCACTCCCTGACAAGTGTGAGTTCCTGCTCCAGGTGCCTCAGCTGAACCCACCTATTTGCTTCTTTCACTAGGAGAGAAGTGAGACTGGGACCAGTGACACTGCTCTGATCCTGGTGCATTAGTGGGATCATCAGGTGGGATCAGGGCTTCTGCCACTGCAGCCTGAGATAGTGGGAGAGACTTGCAGAGAACTTCCACTGAGATCAGGCTCCAATCCAGATCAGGGCAGCACGTGCTGGTTTGAGCACAGCAGCAGGACTGTGTGCTGCTCCTCACTCCAGCCAGGCACTTTCTGCAGCAGAAGGAGATTTCTGCAGGACTCGTGCACTGAGTTCATTCACTCAGAGGCCAGAGAACCACCTTTACGTGACAGAGGAGCCCACAGGGTCAAAGGCAGCAGTGAACACCTCTGAGGCTCTGCAGACCAGTGCAGCAGGTTCCCAACAGCCAGACCTGTGCAGCAGAAGGTGAGGCTGCACGTCCTGACATCACAGTGTCCTGCCATGCTCTGGGACAGGAAACAGCTATTTTGGGGAGTGTTTGTGGTGTTCTGGGCCCTGCTCCTGCACACAGCTGTGATGCCACAGGGTTAGCCCTGAAACACGGACAGTGAGTCCTTCTCTGGGTGGATCTGGGTAATATCCACCTGCAGCTGAGCTTATCTCACCAATCGATGAAGCATCCAGGAGCTCTGGATATACAGCAGTGTCAGAGCTCCTGCTGCTGCAGAGGCACTGCTGAGGAGGTGGGTGTCATTAGCAGCATCCTGGATCAGTCATTTCAGCAAAGAAATGAGGGTAAAAAGACAAGTCCCTGACTGATGACCCTCCTGGAGCACAATACTCTCCTCCAAGCAGCCAGAAGACAATAAATTTCTGGGTCACAGAGTCGCTATAAATAGAGCTTTGCTGCTGAGCTGCATCCAGCCATGAGCCACCATGTATTATTAGGTACTTAAAGACACTGTTTACATTCTTTTCCTATACCCTTGGTGCTTATTTCTAATAAAAAGCATCCAAGCCAAGTAGACCTGAGAGAGTGTGGCTGGCACGAAGCAATTCCCAGCAGCACATTCCTGCTGCTGGCACAGAACTGCCCTGCTGGAGCCCCGGGCAAGGTTGGGAAGAAGATGCTGAAGAGGATGCTCTGTGAGGAAGCCCTGCTGATTTAGTGGTCCAGGAGGCTTGGGTTAGGAGCTGGCTGGATTCCCAGCCTCTGGGCTGGAATTCCCTCTAAAACTCTGGAAAATTGATGCTGAAGTCAATATTGATGTAATTATTTCAGGGCAGGCCTGTAAGGCTGCACAGAGGCAACAGTCTGAATATGGGGAACAAACGAATGGGAGGAGAAGAGAAAGAGACCCAGGGCTTGGGATCACATCTGGGATAGTGCCCTGAGCCCCAGCTGGATCTGCAGCTTGGTCAGATTTATTGTCCCCACTTTAGGGCACATCACAAGGGGGCTTGGAGTGGGAGAAGGGGTCCCTGTGCTGGTGCAGGGAGTGAGAGCCAGGCAGTGCCAGAGAGGCAGTGCAGGCTGAGGAATGGAGCCAGGCAGTGCCGGACAGGTTGTGCCGACTGAGGAATGGAGCCAGGCAGTGCCGGACAGGTTGTGTTGGCTGAGGAATGGAGCCAGGCAGTGCCAGACAGGCTGTGCTGACTGGTGAAGGGGTGATGCCCATGGCAGTGATGCTCCTGCCCACTTTTGGTTACAAGGCCTGGCTGTGAGCACAGTGCAGCCTTGGGGCAGATGGCAGATGTTCAGATAACAGCACTTTTTAGGAGGATTTGCTTTTTTGTGACCCCTTGTCTGGACAGATCACACACCAGCCTGATGCAGGCAGCTGTCCCGCCGGTTTAGATCCCTGCTGCCTTCTCTGTATGGGAATCACATCCCAAAACAGAAGCTGCAGAATTGGTTCCCTCTGCCTACACAAGAGCTTTGCTGAGCTCTGTGAGCTTGGCAACCAGGAGATCAGCGCAGGGACCAAAAAACCCTCTTTCTCTGTATGTCACTATGCCCAGTGTCATACAGAGAAGAACAAGAGCAACCTCAATTGCTGGAAAAAAAAAATCCTGGGGGGTTTGCCTTGCCCCAATTCTCTTTTTCCCCAGTTTCCACCTAGTTTGCATTTTATTGGAAAAAAAAATTGGGGTTTCCCA
>WEKX01004072.1:70215-82938 GCA_013390025.1 Pitta sordida | reverse complement strand
TGAGGAATGGAGCCAGGCAGTGCCGGACAGGTTGTGCCGACTGAGGAATGGAGCCAGGCAGTGCCGGACAGGTTGTGTTGGCTGAGGAATGGAGCCAGGCAGTGCCAGACAGGCTGTGCTGACTGGTGAAGGGGTGATGCCCATGGCAGTGATGCTCCTGCCCACTTTTGGTTACAAGGCCTGGCTGTGAGCACAGTGCAGCCTTGGGGCAGATGGCAGATGTTCAGATAACAGCACTTTTTAGGAGGATTTGCTTTTTTGTGACCCCTTGTCTGGACAGATCACACACCAGCCTGATGCAGGCAGCTGTCCCGCCGGTTTAGATCCCTGCTGCCTTCTCTGTATGGGAATCACATCCCAAAACAGAAGCTGCAGAATTGGTTCCCTCTGCCTACACAAGAGCTTTGCTGAGCTCTGTGAGCTTGGCAACCAGGAGATCAGTGCAGGGACCAAAAATCCCTCTTTCTCTGTATGTCACTATGCCCAGTGTCATACAGAGAAGAACAAGAGCAACCTCAATTGCTGGAAAAAAAAATCCTGTGGGGTTTGCTCTGCCCACATCTCTCTGTTCCTCAGTATCACACTAGTTTGCATTTATATGGAAAGAATAATTGGAGTTTCCCAGTCCTGGAGGAAAGCTGTGTCTGAGTCCCACCCAGGGAAAATTCATCCCAACAAGCCCAGTGCCTCGANGAAAAAAAAATCCTGTGGGGTTTGCTCTGCCCACATCTCTCTGTTCCTCAGTATCACACTAGTTTGCATTTATATGGAAAGAATAATTGGAGTTTCCCAGTCCTGGAGGAAAGCTGTGTCTGAGTCCCACTCAGGGAAAATTCATCCCAACAAGCCCAGTGCCTCGAAGGTGGTGTGGTCTGGGAACGCAGGAGATGCCTGTGACTATGAGGGACCTCAATCCAGAACTAAAGACTCGGCAAAGATTTCCAGAAAGAGCCACATTGTTTAGAAACCTGCGCCACAAAATGACTCAGGCAGCTGAGAGTTAATGTTTTATGGGAATTGGAGGGCTTTGGATCCTAAGTGACATGGTTATACATCTCTCCACACCAACGGGTGTCCAGCAGAGAACTCAGACACGTAAGTGCTTTTGAAGAGCTCCCGAGATACTTGTCGGTGTGATAAGGATCCCAAGCCACTTTGCCAGTCTGGGTGTAAATCAGGATCCTTGTGAAAATGTCTCAGCTCCAAAGATGTGTTTGAAAAATGCTGCCTATGGACTAAACTGGGACATGAGGCAAATTTATCTCCTGGAAGGAATTCTGACTAAAAACTTCACTTTCAGGCTTCCTGCTCTTTGTGAAAACCAGCCCCTCTCTGCTGCTGGTGACACTCCAAAACACAGAGGCCTTTGGCATCTCCAGCTGCATTTGGAAGCACAGAACCTTGGAATGGTTTGGGCTGGATGGAACCTTAAAGATCATTTCATTTCACCTTCCACTACACCACGTTGCTCCAAGCCCTTTCCAAACCTGGCCTGAGATTTGAGCTGCTGATGTGAGTATTGAGTGATTTCTGCACCTCTTTGTTAGTTCTGCCTTGCTCTGCACTTCTGAGCCCATCCAACAGCACCAGTAAACCAGTAACAGCACCCAACGTTCAGCTGGATGTCAGAGGGAAGCAGGATTTGGTCTGGACTGGCAGATCTTTCTTTGTTGACTGCCTCAAAGAGCTGTGATTATACACAGCCTGAGCCCCCTCCTCTGAGACCCCGACAGGGCAATTAGAGCCAGGGAACTGCAGGGCTTGGGTAAGAGAATTATTGTTATTACAGGCAATTTATTAAAAGCAGGAAATGCTTTAAAAAAAAGAGGAAGAGCCACTTCCATGAGAACAAGAACTTCTAGTGTTAGACAGTAATTGCCAAAAGTTGTAAACAAGGCCTGTGGAAGGCTGTAAATCCACATGCCTCGCACCCCTGTGAGGCTGTAATTGCTCCGAGGGGGAAGGACGTGCTTGGAGAGGCTGGTTATCTCTGACTTCTCTGCTGATATGGATGCTCCAGCCAGGCTGCAGTCAAGGGACTGGCACAGGATGCAGCCTGGGTGATAAAGGGTCACAGAAGGTGAAACTGGCTCATGCATCAGCTTTCCCTGTGTCAAGTTCCGGATTCCCAACCTGCCTGACACGGTTCATGGAAGTGCTGCCTCTCATTCTGCCACTCCTGTACATTTAGCTGGAGTACCTGAGCCCTGTGTGGGACTTACCCCAGTTTGCAGCAGAGCTGCAGGACTGGTAGAACAGGCTCTCACAGGTCTGGGCGCTGCCAGAGCTTTCTCACTGGGAATCAGCCCCACACATACCAGAAGTCCCCCTGACCCTGGCACGTTTTGGGCGCAAGTGGCTGTTGCAAGCAATAAAAGTCCCACGATTCACCTGAAGCTTAGAAAATGTTCCCCATACCAACACCCTCCAACACCAGGAAGTTCAAAGGAACGAGCAGCAGGAAAGAAAACAAGGACGTCCCATCCCATCTGGTGTCCCAAAGGCATCTCCTGGGTGTCCCAGGCTGCCCTGGGGTGATCCCACACTCACGGTGTTGTAGTACTCTGCAATCACTGCCGAGCGCTCGAAGTTGCTCTCACACCAATCCACTTCAGCACTCTGGTAGGAAAAGATGCTCGGCATCCTTGGGCACCTTGCAGAAGGGAAGGGAGAGGAGCAGGTTAGTGCTGCACACCCCAAGGGAAGGGGAGGGTTCCACTCTGCCTCTCACACACCCCACCGGTGTGCCCTGCCTGGCACCAGCCAGCTCAACACACCATCTTACCCTGCTATGGAAGACTCATCCTCTTCCAACCAGCCTTCATAGTGCAGAGTATTTCCTCTCCCTCCCTGTGATGCAGGAGTTACCAATCACCCCCAAAATGCCCCTGGACTCTGAGCTGGGGAATGGTCACCCATCCATGGCATTAATGTCTCTCATCAGGTGTCATCGTGGCCACGTTGACACTCCCCCATTTCAGCCCAGTCCTTGTCACTCCGTCTTCTCCCTTCACTTTCTCCGTGACTCAGACCTTTCCCAGGACGACTTCCCTGTGCTTTGTAGACTGTGAGTTGCCTTTTGGGAGTGGGCAACTCTACAGGGGTTGGTGCTCATTGGCTCTGTTCTCCTTGGTTGTTTGTCAGCATCTTCCTGAGGGCTGGAACTCAGCCCCAGAGCACCAGCGCAGAGCCTGGGTATTCCCAGAGTCCTGGGGTGCAGAGCAAAGGCACTGGGAGGTGCCTCTTCACTTTGAATTTGATTTCTCTTTGAGTTCACTCCCATCCAAGCTCCGTCCTGGTTTCCCAGTGAAAGGCATCAGGGTTTCACACCTTGAGCGGGTTCTCCTCTGCCCAGCCCAGCCTGGACTTGGGTAGTGGCAGAAGCTGCTGTTACAAGTGGGATTCTCAAAAACCAATCTACCCTTCTGCCTGCTTTTGTTCCTCATCCTAAAGTCTTTCCTAACCTCAGTGAGGGCATAATTACTCAGCACTCTTTTATTAATTGGAAAAAATAGAAGTTCTGTTCCTATTTCAATTATAAGTTTCCTATTTGGCTTTTTTTTTTTTCAGATCCTGGAGACTTTAGAGCTAATTTTGAAGCTGGTAGATGGATGCCAAACTTCGAGGTGTTTGGAAGCACCATCCAAACCCCAGCAGCTGGGGTTTGGGTACAAAACAGCCACAGAAATTCCCTGGAGCTGAGCAGGTGGAATTAACCCATCTGGCTGTGCTTCTCCAGCCCTGCACAGGGAGCAGGTACTGAGGTGACACCAAACAGGTACCGAGGTGACACCGAACAGGTACCGAGGTGACACCGCTTCAGTGGCATCCCTGAGCTCCTGAGGCACTGGCGGAAAACAGAGCTTTGGTTTCTTGGAATATCCTTTCAGCTCTGAGTCTAAAGCAGGGCAGGGAAGTTTACCTCAGTCCCACTCATCAGTTGATCATGAGGAGAAACAGTCAGTTCCCTGTTTACACCCGTGTGAGCTGAGCAACACCAGCATGTCCAGCAGAAACCAGGGCTGTGCAGTGCTGTGAAGCTCCCACAGCTTCCTCTGCTGCTCTTCCCAAACAGTTCAAAGGGAGAAAACACGGGACTGTAACACCTCTACAAACGAGCTCTTCTGTGACTCCTGCTCCAACCAGATAAACCGACTTGAGGACAAACCTCCACTGTTCTCTTAGGACTACAAGTTAAAGATGCCCTCTCTTTAATCCAGGCTGGCTGGTTCCCAAAGCAGCTGAGATCACAGCCACAGAAGTACAATGAAATAGATGGCAGGCAGCTTGGTTTGAGCCCTGACTCCTCATGCTCGTGGGTTTCCATGTGCTCGTTCACACCACAGGGTCTCCTTCCTCATCCCTGCTGCATTGATTTACTCTTCTACAGCAAAGCAAAGGGTTGTACAGGGTGAAAAAAGAGCCAGATCCAGGATGGCAGATCCCATCTCATGGCTAAACAGAGGTGGTTAAGATGGTGAAGGGATGGAGGAGACACAAGACAGAAGAAGAAGAAGAAGGAACAGAAGGATGGAAGCAGTGATTTGCTGCTCACATCTCCTCCCAGCCTGATCACTTACCTGTGATCCCTCGATGGACCAGCACAGCTTCCACACGGCGAGGTGAAGCTTTGGGAGCTCCAAGGATTCCAGCAGAGCTGGAGCAGTAACCTGTCCTGCTGCTCTAGCTCCGAAGGAGTGCCCAGAGCGTGAGCTCACCGGGAGCAGCCGCCAGAAAATCCCCTCGCTCCGTCTCTAGGGAAAGAGTTGGGACGAGACCAGAGCCATGTGCCCCCTCCAGGCAAACCTGCTGGAACCCCACAGGAAACATGTTGGCTGGAGGGTTTATATGTGTGCACCCAGGTGGGCAGGGGCAGAGGGGGTGGGCAGGGAAGCGTGAGCTGGAAGGGTTGGAAGAGCGGGTGGAAATGCAGCCTGAAATCATCAGGGTTGCCCCTGGGCGGGTACACCTGCGCAGCCGCACACGCCCCGATCCTGGCCCTGCTTTTCCCAGAGGAGGGACTGATCCTTTATCCACCCCTGCAGAGATGGATAGAAACCAAGTTTTCATCAAAAAGCTCGAGGTGAGATGTTACTGCCACTTTGCAGGGTTTGAATTCAAGTCGCTTTTCAGCTTAGCCCAAATTACTGCTTTATTATCAAAAAATAATGTTATTATCAAGCCACACTTTTTCTATCCAGTTTGTTTTGTTATTTAGTTAAAGAACTACCTGAACAGGACACTTTTGGGTGACTGCTTTACAAATATTTTCCTCCTGAGCCTCACTGAGGCATTCAAGAAGATTGGCAGCTTTTCCCCCAAATCAACCATTTTCCCTCCGTGTAGAGTTGAGAGACAGAGAAGTGTGTTGCTTTTTTAAACATAAAACTTATTATTTGGTCAGTGCTTCCTGTTGGAGCAGGGGACACAGCACATGCAGCATCACAGGGCAGGGTCAGACTAAGATCCAAGGTGTCTCTGTGTTTCCTGAAGAGCAGGGATGAAACCTTTGCCCTGGGAATAGGCTCGTTGGGAATCTTGGCCGTTTATTTTGCTACCTCTGGGAAAAGGAGCATCCCTGGGAGACCTGAGCTGTGCAACACCTCCCAGAGATGCCAGGGCTTGCAAAAGCCTCACAAATCCAAATTTGGAAGTGAGAGGGTAATTAACCACTGAAGCAGCGTCTGTTACAACACGGTGGAGCCTCTGTTACGTGTAACTAAGTCCAGGTGTCTTTCTAGGACAGACCTGGAACAGAAGATCCAAGGGGATTCCCAGCAAGCTGCTCCCACCCTTGGATGGCGTCACTTGCTGTCTCCAAGGGAGTCTGGGGTGAATTTGCTTCTTGTTCACTCATAATCCTGACTGGACTGTGCAGGAAGGATCTGAGTTTGCCGGATGGAAAGAGCTCTCCAGTTCCCCAGGGAATCTCAGGGAGAAGCAAGCAGTGACCTGCCCATCCTGCTGGGAAGGAAGGCACAGTGTCGGCAGGAAAGGTGGCAGAGGTGGGTTTGAGAAGACTCCACACACGTGTGATGCCTGGTCTCTACGAACATCTTTGAAAGGAATGAGTTTTCCCACCCCAAAACCTCCAGCATCCTTCGTGTGAGCAAAGCATCCAAACATCCCTGATACATCCTGTGCCACAGAGTGGAGAAATAGCTTTATGGGGAGGGAATCTGCATCTTCCCTGATTCATCAATAAGTAAGACATCAAGGGAGGTTGGTTTCCTGGTGAGTCCTCCCTCACAGCTCCTGCTGATGTTTACATCCTCCTGCCTGTGGTCAGAAGGACCTGGATGTTGGGAATGCTGGGGATGCTGAGGATGCTGACGATGCTGAGATGGAGGTGGGTGTGCTGGGGAGAGGAGGGTGCCCAGGGATCACAGGGTGAGAATTACACAGAGACACTTCCCTGGGCTGGCACTGCTGAGGCTGCAACTCCAATCCTGGGGTCAGTTCTGGGCCCCTCATGACAAAAAGGACATTGAGGGGCTGGAGAATGTCCAGAGGTGGCAACAGAGCTGGGGAAGGGTCTGGAGCAGCTGAGGGAGCTGGGGGGGCTCAGCCTTGAGTTTCAGCGGGGACCTTCTGACTCTGCAACTCCCTGAGAGGAGGATGGAACCGAGGGGTCCATCTTTTCCAGGTAGTAAGTGACAGGATGAGAGGAAATGACCTCAGGTTATGCCAGGGGAGGTTTAATTTGGATATTAGGAACATTTTTGTTCACAGAATGTTTGTAAAGGAATAGGCTGCCTAAGGCAGTGGTGGAGTCAGGGTCCCTGGAAGTGTTTAAACAACGTGTGAATGTGGCACTTGGGGACATGGATTGGTGGTGAATATGGTTCTGGTGCTGGTTGATGATTGAACTTGATGATCTTAAAAGTGTTTTCCAGCCTTAACAATTCTGTGATTCTAATCCTCCCTGTATTTGATTTTTTTTTCTCTCAAAGCTTCACCCAAAGTCCTCACCTTGCTGAGTCTTGCTGCCTCCTCTCCAACCTTTCACTAACATGACATCTCAGCTCACTTCCTCTGTGAACGCCAGTGACAAGTGACATTTCTCAGGGGCCAGTACTGTCCTGTCCCCTCAGCTGGTCCCTCCTGCTCCCTGGAACTGATGCCCTCTTGCAAGACCCCATATCCCAGGCAACACCTCAGGTTTTGTGCCATGGGACACACTTTAATCTGGAGACACTCATCCTGCTGCTCTGCCCCTCCCTTGGGCAGGATCCAAGGGTCCCACTGAGACAGGCAATGGAATCACAGAATCCCACAATGGGTTGAGTTGGGAAGTACCTCAAAACCCATCTTATTCCATCCCCTGCCACGGGCAGGGACACCTCCCACTATCCCAGGTGGCTCCAACCTGGCCTTGGACACTTCCAGGGATGGGGCAGCCACAGCTGCTCTGGGCAACCTGTGCCAGGGCCTCCCCACCCTCACAGGGAAGAATTTCTCCCCAATATCCAAGCCCTGTCCAAGCTGAGGGAGGGACAGAGGGTTTCACAGGAGCAGAACCAGCAGCCTCAGAGCCCAACTGCCAGTGTTTTAGAGCTGTGTGCTCACAAGCTGTGGTGGGGAAGGGGCAGTTCTGCTGCAGGTGTCACCAAAACAAGGAAATGGGGACTCAGGCAGGTAATTCTAGGAGAACCCAGTGGCTTAACTTGAGTCTTCTCCTGCCTGGCTCATCCCATGGCACCTTGGATGGAGGTTTTCACCTGAACTGCTGCCAAGTGATTTATTTTTTCAGAGCAGCCGTGGTTCAGAGACACGTGTGTTTATTTATTGCCTTGCCTGGTGTGGGGCAATGGCTGTGGGCAGAGGGGCATCAGCGAGGGCAGGGAGGATGAGGTGGGAGTGCTGGCATCCCACGCTCCCACTGCTGTTTGCTCAGCACTCATGAGTCAGAGCCCTGGGGTGGAAGAACACAAATGACTTTATTCCCACAGCAAGGCAGAGGCTGAATCAGGAAGGAAAACCTGCATTTTGGCTTGTTGTTGCCCTGCTGCATCACCCTGTCCATGCCCAAGAAGACCCCGAAGCTGCCTGGACAGGCTCCATCCCACTGCCAGCTCCTTTGCTCTTGGGTACATATCCTCAGCTCCAGGGCTGCAATTTCATTCTTCCAGGTATAAAAACCCAGGCAGGTGGCCTGGGAGCCTTGCTAACAGTTGAATAACCCCTCTCATTCATGGCTCCACAGGGCAGGAATCCTGTCCTCTGCTTGGCTGGGAAGCTGTTTAGCAGAGAAGAAATAACAGCAGCAGCAGGGGCCGTGCTGACACTGGATGTGCCTTGCACAGCCAAATGGAAGCGTTTGTCTCCATCACTGCTGCAGATCTCCCAGGAGCAATGTTCACATCTGCAGAACTGGAAATGTCTCTGTTTCCTCTGCAGGCAGGGCAGGGGCTCCAGGCAACCCAAAACCCATCGGCAGCGAGAGCAAAGGCAGATGCACCCCACACGAGGTGTGGCTTGGGAGCCTCAAGTGCCTGGAGCACCTGCTCTTTACAACATCATGGCCCCGCTCCTTGTGCAAGTTCAGCCTCCACAGCAGCAGAGCACAAGCCTTGTCAGGCCCCAGAGGGTTGGTCTCGGGGTCCAGGAGAAATTCCCCACCAATCCATCATCATTGAGCAACCTCCCAGGCACTCTATTATCTCTACTCCAGGCAGGATGCCATTCCAGGCAACCCAAGAGGCTTTGTCAATCTGACCACCCCGAGCTTGTTTTGAAATACAGACAGGTTTAAGGCAAATGCCATAATTGCTAATGGTGACAGCAATAAGAGGAGTAATTAAAGGACTGTCATCTGTCACATGCACCTCCAGCACAGCCGGGTGTGCATGAGGAGCCTTTGGCTTGTGTAACTCACAGGGAGCTGCTGGATGTGCAGGACTGAGCAGAGACTTTCCCCATTTTCCTCTTCTTGCAGGTAGAGATGAGCGACCTAAATCAAGAGGGAGAAAAATCACCTTATTCCTGGCAGTGTTGTAACAGCATAACCAGAGTTTTCCCAGCCACAGGGGCTGCCTGGAGTCCTGGAAGTTTGGGATTTAGCAGCCACAGAGCAGGGAGGCACCTCTTGCCAAATCAAAGCCCTGTCACCCTTTCTTATTTCACAGGATCCTGCACATGTTTATCTCAAGCTTTGAAAGGTTAATTTTCTGGTCATATTCTGCGGCAACATGGTCCTGTAAAATTAGGTGCTGAAAAAACTGCCTCCTCCTGGAATCACAGTCACAGAGTGGTCTGGGATGGGAGGGATCTTGCAGCCCATCTCCTTCCACCCCCTGCCACGGGCAGGGACACCTTCCACTATCCCAGGTTGCTCCAAGCCTGGCCTTGGACATTTCCAGGGATGGAGTATTTGCAGGAATGTTGACCGTGAGACGTGAAAATGGGACAAAGAGCAAGTTCCTGTTTGCTTGGGCTGAGCCTGCAGCTTCCCATCCCAGCTGGCAGGAGCTTGGCAGTGCCTGGCAGCCAGGGAGATGTGTTATCCCACGTTGCAATCCTTTCCAGAGTGGTGCAAAGCACTGGCACGAGACCCCGAGGGTTTGTGCAAGTTCTGTGAGAGACGTGATAGCAGAGACTGCAACAAACCCTGGGAACCAGAGNCAATATCCCATCTAATCCTGCCCCCTGGCAGCTTTAAACCACTGCCCCTCTTGCCTCCCTGCTGCCTGAGGGGTTGGGAGCCCTCGGACTGGAGCCCTTCTGGAAGGGAAATCACATGTAGCTGTTCCCTGCTCCCGTCACACCCACTGATTCCCAGGGCACATCCTTGGGTTTTAGTTTCCCATCTCAGTTCAGAGAACTGTATCCCGGCTCAGAGACTTTAAACCTTTGTACAGAAACAAAGGGAAACTCATATTTAACAGTTTTTCTTTTGGAAACAGAACTTTGGTGTGAGTGCCCCAAGGGCAGGAAAGAGCAAAGGCTGGGAAGGGCACAGGGGTGCTNTGGGCAGTGACACCTTTCACTGTCCCAGGCTGCTCCAACCTGGCCTTGGACAGTTCCAGGGATGGGGCAGCCACAGCTGCTCTGGGAAACCTGTGCCAGGCCTGCCCACCCTCACGGGGAAGGATTTCTTCCCAATATGCCATCTAATCCTGCCCTCTGGCAGCTTTAAACCACTGTCCCTCTTGCCTCCCTGCTGCCCGAGGGGTGTGTTGGGAGCCCTCGGACTGGGTCACTTCTGGAATGGGAAATCATTTCCAGGGATGGTGACTCCACCACTCCCAGGACAGCCTGTGACAGGGCTTTACAAGCATTTCTATTAAGGATTTTCCCCTAATATCAAATATAAATCTCTCCTGGTACAATTTGATGGGCAACTGGGCAACCAGAGGGACAAAATTCTGGAGAGGGGATGTTTGGGAAGCCACATTCCATGTGCACATCCATCCCTTCCCGTGCTGGCCCTTGCCTGCAGAGACATTTCCTCTATTCATTTAATAACTTCCCATTTCTTGATTACGTTGTTACTCTTTTAATTCCTGCCTTTGCCTGGAGGGACTAAAACCCACCTCTAACTAATAAAACCAACTAATCCTGAGCATTTCAGAGTCTTCAGGCGACTCAGAGGCAAAGCTGAAGGGCCCAAAATAACCCCTGGCTGGTGCAATTCCCTTGATTTCCTGCTTGCATCAGCTTGGCTCCAAAACACCTCCAGGGTGTCAAACGGGCCCTGCCTCTCTCCAGCTGATCCAGCCACCTCATCCCAGCTCCAGGGGCACGCAGGGGATCCTGAGAGGACACCATGTGGCCGTGGCCAGGCAGCAGGAGGCACCAGCACGGGGTGCAGGAGGGAGCCATTCCCTGCGCCATCGTGGAGCTGTTTCCCAAACCCAACTGGACCCTGAGCAGCACCAGCCTGCCAGGGATTCTGCCCACACCTTTGGAGGGAGGGTGAGAGGGTTGCACAAGGCTGGTGGCAGAGGAGGAGGCTGCTCTGGGAATCCATC
The DNA here is from genome assembly GCA_013390025.1 of Pitta sordida. Classification (NCBI taxonomy): domain Eukaryota; kingdom Metazoa; phylum Chordata; class Aves; order Passeriformes; family Pittidae; genus Pitta; species Pitta sordida. Next base: position 71,965 of record WEKX01004072.1, on the reverse strand, counting down.
CTCAAGGATAGGTCCTTGCCTGTTGTCGGGTCTGGAAAATTGGAGTGGGAACTGGGAGAGGGAGCCATCCCACCCACAGTGTGCCTCTCCCCATGGCGGTCTGTGGGACTGTTTCCCAAAGGGTGATGTTTCCCAAATCTTGTTTTCATGTCCTGAAATCTCCCTTCAGGCAGTGAGGGGAGCACAGCGGCTCTGTCCTGCTCTGGAATTGCAGAGGTGATGAGGAGGAACTCCTCTTTGACAAGGGATGCTCCTATTGTGATGCTTATCCTGCAAGGAAAACAGAATATTAGCAAAAAACTTTGCAAATTAAGGGCAAGTGCAGCTGTGACTGAGTGACAGCATCACAACGAACCAAGAAATCATGAGTTTTCCTACCTGTTCACAGAAATCCTACAGACAAGACACATCAAGCACAGGAACGGGGTTTTAAGCCTGGAAACAGGAAGGTTTGCAGTGTTGGAGCTGGGAGGTAACGAGGTGTGTTATCCCAGGCCACAGAAGGGAAAAGCCTCAGGGTTCACCCCTTGATGGTCACCCTGCACAGAAAGGTGAGGAGCTGAGACCTGCTGCAGCCACAGCACAATCCAGGAGGCAGGAGAACCGTGCAGGGACAGGACAAGGTCCGGGTGATGTTCCAGGGAGGAGCTGGGTGTTGTATAAAACACCAACCCACAGTAGCAGGTGGATACTGTAAAAAACCACACATTTTTGGATATAAAACAAAAAGTGGTGACATGGGGGAATCCTACAGGCAGACTTCATCCCATTTGCTTGTGTGTGCCATAATCCTTCTGGACTGAAGTGCCCACAGCAGCTCTTGAGGGGGTGAGGGGTGTTCATGGGGTCCCTGGAGCTGCCCATCCCAGCAGTTGCAGCATTACTTAACCCCAGTCATGGGTCTGAGGTACCCCAAATCCATTTCCCAGCCGTGTTCTGTGCCTGTTGGAAGCTCTTTGGGACAGGTTTGCTCTGTAGTCCCTCTGGGTGTTGGTTCCTTTACAGGAGATCCAAAATCTTGCCTTAGTACAAAGCAGTAATTGCCGTGATGGTTGATCCTGGTGTGATTGGTTGGTCTGGCTGAATTGGGAGACATTGAACAGTTGATAAAAACAGTAATTAATTAACTTTTACCAAGTTTTGCAAACAGCCTGGGGCAGCTGGAGGTGATAACATCTCATGAGGGGCGAGGTGGGGACATTGCTCACCTGGCCAAAGGCATCCCTGCCTCCCCAAATCCCACCCCAGGTACATCCCTGCTGTCCCTCTCTCCTCTCCCTGGGACTGTAGATGAATCCATTGCCACTCTCTCTTTCCAAGGCACTAAATGCAATGGATATGACACTGGATGATCTGCTGGGAGGAGCTGGGCAGGGTGGTGGTGGTGGATCAATATCTTCCCCACTACATGGCTCGGCTTCCCTATCGGAAAGTTCACGTAGGGATCTGCAAGGAGCCTCCAGATCTGCCTTGAGATTGGAGCAGGAGGTGGTTTTATGGTTGTGACAGGATGCCAGAATCTCCAGGTAATTACTGCAGGGCAGAGAGAGAGCGGCTGAACACAAGCTGAAGTGTGCCCAGGTAGGCNGGAGGTTTAGATCGGATATTAGGAAAATATCTTCTCTGGAAGGGTGGGCAGCCATTGGAATGGGCTGCCCATGGCAGTGGTGGAGCCCCATCCTTGATATGTTCAAGAAACGTGTGGATGGTGCTGGGGGGGGGGGGGGGCGGGGGTGGGGGGGGGCGGGGG
>WEKX01004072.1:54118-64544 GCA_013390025.1 Pitta sordida | reverse complement strand
GCGGGCCCGGGCCCAGCGCTGCGCTCCCGCTCCGGGGCCGCCCCGACGCCGGGTCTTCCTTCCCCCCGAGTGTTCCCTTCCCCTGGATGTTCCCTATCTAAACCTCTCGTCTCTTCCCCTGGCCGCCTCTTCCCCTGCTCTTTCCATGCCCGGACCGTCCCTTCCCTGGATCTTCCGATTTCCAGGCCGCCCCTTCCTTGGATCTTCCCATCCCCGAGCCGCCCCCTTCCCAGGATCCCTTCCCAGGATCCCTTCCCAGGCTCTCCCCCTGCCCTGATCTCCCCCTGCCCGTCCCTCCCTCGGCCCGGCCACACTCGGTGTCGTGGCACGAGGGAAATGGGCCGTGAGCGGAGCTTTGGGTGGAGATTAAATTAAAGCTGCTTCGTGGCCGCCGAAGGGATTTGCGGGCCGGGATGGGCTGAGCAGGAGGAGCTGCGGGCGGCCGGTCCCCGCCGAGTGACGCCAGCGGGGTCAGAGCGGGGTGTCCCGGGAGCAGAGCCCGAGCCAAGCCCGGCCTGGCTGGGTTAAAGCTGGGCTTGGCCAGGTTAGGTCAGGGTCCCAGGGAGGCCCTGGCACAGGTTTCCCAGAGCAGCTGTGGCTGCCCCATCCCTGGAAGTGTCCAAGGCCAGGTTGGATAGTGGGGTAGTGGGAGGTGTCCCTGCCCATGGCACAGGTTGGAACGGGATGAGGGTTAAGGTCACTCCCAACCCAACCCATTCCATGATAACCTGCTGAAGTTCAAGTTCACCTCTGTGCCCACACAACAGAGCAACAGCTGCCCAGGCCTGGCCTTGACCACCTTTAGACTCGCCACGGTGACAGTCTGGGTTTGGTTGAAGGCTTGTCCAGGGCGTTGGGGCAAAACGTGCTGAGCTGCAAAACTCCTGGCTCAGCCTCAGCTCAGAGCCCTGGCCAGCGATGCCACTTCGGGAGTTTTAAGTGTGAATTCATTGGAAGCTTGTGCTGTGAAGGTGGCCAAGATGGCACAGCAGCCCCCAAACTCTGCCTGCAGCAAGGCCAAGTGATTTTAAAATGACTCCCTGATATTTGGCTGCTCTGAGGAGAAGAAGTAAAATGGGAGCAGTGCAAAGGAGGGATTTGGAGAGCGCCACGAGTCTTCTGGCTGAGGCTCATTTTTGCATCTTGCTGTGAAGGGTGTGTGGGGTTAAAAGGTTTTGGAAGTGGCTTGTGAGAGCTGGGGCTGGAGCATCACTCGCCTGCACTTCAGGGTAAAGGGGTGCCAGGGATGTTCACCCCCAGGGGTTTGGGGTGGCAGCAGTTCTGTGCTGGTGCTTTATGGTCGTGGTGGCACAGAGGGCTTGTTTTCCATGCTGAGTTCCCAGGTCATGATGATTTCTGTGTGTAACCCGTGCTGGGCACAGTATTAGATACCATCAGTGGTCCTGCACCACCAGCCCCAGGTTGGGCTCGGAGACCTGCCCAGGCAGCCGTGTCACCTCACGGGGACACTGCCACAGGGAAGCCAATCCTCCAGTGACACGGTGGAGAACATGGAAGGGGACAAAACCAGATGACCTTGTGTGGCCTCTGGTTAGTGGAGCCTGGAGCGAGGCTCTGAAAGCTTATTGATGCCTCGTGCATGGAGTGCTGTGGTGTGACCTTGGGATCCCAACCCTGGCTGCTGCTGGACAAGGGGGACCTGGGTGGGGGCAGCTGTTACATGTTGGTGGCTTGTGATTAAAGGGTGAAACCCCGACCAGTGTCAGGGAGTCTCACCTTGTGCCCTCACTGGAGTTACGTATTTGGCTCCAAGATCTCGTGTGTCCTTCAGTGTGAGCGAGGAGGAACTTCAGGCACAGCTTCGCCGTGTCATCCCTGCCTGATGTCACTTGACAGGCCCGAGGTGACCCTTTGCAGGTGAGGTGACAGCTGTGGGTGTCTCTGTTGGCAGGTGAAGGAGCTGGTCCTGGATAACTGTCGTTCCGAGGATGGGAAGGTGGTTGGTCTCTCTTCAGACTTCGAGAACCTGGAGTTCCTCAGCATGATCAACATCAACTTGCTGTCTGTCTCCAACCTCCCCAAACTCAACAAGCTCCGGAAGGTGGGTCAGGCCTGCAGTGCCATCCCCAGCAGTCCTTGCCCTGACTCTTCAGCTGCCCTGTCCCTGGGGACAGTTGGTCTTCCTGTATTTGCCAGGAAAAGGGCCTTTAATTTTGCTTTTTCCTCTCTGCTCACAATCCCAGCAAGTGACAGGGGTGAGGTTTGAGTGCCCAACAAAAATGCTTCTGAGCCCTTCAGGTGCTGAGTGTTCTTCCTCTCTTGCTTTTGCTGTTGTGTTCCTGTCAGAAACTTCATAACCTCATAAATGTTTTGGATTTTGGAGCACTCGATAGCACAGAAGTGGCTGGGAGTGCTGTGTCACTTCGGGAAAGGGGTTTCAAGGGAAAACTTGAGCTGCTGTTGTGATGTGCTCTAAAGAACAGGGGCTGGAATTTGGGTGCTCATTGTAGCCCCATTTTTAGGGCAGGGTTCTGCCCCATATCACGAGCTGAAACACTTGGTGACCATGTGATGTTCCCTCCTGGCAGCTGGAGCTGAGTGATAACAGGATTTCTGGTGGCCTTGAAGTTCTAGCAGAGAAAACTCCCAACCTGACACACTTGAATCTAAGTGGCAACAAGATCAAAGACATCAATACCCTGGAGCCCTTGGTGAGTGAATGCTGTGCTGGAATCTCAGGGATAACATTTCCTTTGGGGAATGGGTCTGTGCAGCAGGAATCCAACGTCTTGGTAACTGTTCCAACAGCACTTCGTGGTTCTGATGGGAACAGATTTGAGCCCAGTTTGAGGCTGGGCTAATAGTTAATGGCTCCTCAGTCTGGAAAACCAGCAGCCAGTTGCTAAAAGAAGCATGAAATTGGGCTGGATGAGTAAAACTGTGGATGCTCAGTGTCCATCTGAGAAAGGACCGGGAGAGGGTCGGAGGCAGTTTGAGGTAGGTGGCACCTGGGGTGTCATGGAATGAGGTGTTTGGACACCAGTGAGGGCATCTGTCACATCAGCCTAAAGATTCTGCTGGGCTGGGAACCTCCTGCCCCAGCTGCTGTCACAGCATTCCAAAGGCTCCCATTCTCAGAGTCACAGGATCAATCAGGTTGGGAAAGATCTCTGAGTTCATTCCATCTGAACTGCCCCAGGAGTCACTCTTGCTGTGTGATCCTGAACGGTCTCATCCAGGGCAGAAAAGAGTTTAGGACTGTTTTACTCCTTTCCTTGTCCTGCTGCCTGGTCTGAGCTGGGCTGTGCCGAAAGCACTTGGGCTGTGGCTCTCCCTGTGCTCTGCCCTGGGCTGTTCCGCCTGATATTTTGGGCAGGATGAGCCCAACTCGGCGATTCCTGGGTTTTCTGTGCCCGTTCAGAAGAAAGACATGTTTGCAGGTGGTTTCAGAGTTGGCTTCAAGGAGGGAAACAAGGACAGAGGAGCTGGAAAGAAATTCTCAGTGCCCACAATTGGCAAGAGCAGCGACTTGTCTCCATCTGAGGAGCACATGGGGCAGAGCCACTGTCCTCCCAAGGTTGCCTGAATTTCAAACAGTGTTTGTAAATAATCTTAATTCATTGGTTTTTTGCAGAAAAAGTTGCCAAACCTTCACAGTCTGGACCTCTTCAACTGTGAGGTGACGATGCTCATCAACTACCGGGAGAGCGTGTTCGCCCTCCTGCCCCAGCTCACCTACCTGGATGGGTTTGATGCTGACGAGCAGGAAGCCCCTGACTCAGACCCTGAAGCAGATGGGGATGCACTGGAAGATGAGTATGAGAACGGGGAAGGTGAGGATTTTCTCTCCTCTTGGTTTCCTTGCTGGGGAACAACCCCCTTTTGCATTTCTTTGTCAGCGCGTTGCTCAATAAATTGTGATTAGCTCCGAGATAGGGGTGGGCTGGGTACCCCCACGGACCCCCTCCCGAGGGCTGGGGGAGGAATGGGACTTGCTGGGGGGTGACAACTGTCCCTCCTCATCCTGTGTGACCCCTGCCTGCCACTCACTCAGCACGAGGGGAGGGAGGGCAGGGTGTCTGGGGAGGATTTGGGAGCTGGAGCACTTCCCTCCCTCTCCTTGTGGTAGAAGGTGAGGAAGAGGATGACGATGAGGAGGAAGATGATTTGGATGAAGAAGTCATTGATGATGAAGAAGATGAAGATGATGATCTGGAGGGTGAAGAGGAGGAGGATGGAGTAGATGATGAGGTGAGGCTTTCTGGCAGCAGCCTGTGTTTGGTCCCACGTTTGTGCCTTGTCTGGTGACCCAGGTGTCACCGGTGCCTCTTTTGGGGGCAGATCTGGGGAATTTGTGGATTTTTCCCTGCACCTTTTAACTCGTGGTTTGCAGGTTTCCAGTTCAGGCTTGGTCTGTTACTTCCCATGGCAGCCCCTTCCTTAGGGGTGTGAGGAGCTTCTTTCTGCCACCCTGAGGCTTGTGTGGGGTGGGAACAGAGGGGAAGGAAGACTTTGCTGTGGAATTACAGCTCCTGGAATTGTGGTTCTTGCAACAAAGCATCTTGTTTTAATCCCAGGAGGAAGATGAGGAGGAAGACGGTGAGGAGGATGAAGAGGATGAAGCTGAAGAGGGTGAGTTGAATCCTGACACACCAATTTCTTGCAAAGCTGCCTCAGCAGGCAAATATTTGGTGTTTTTAGAGCTTCCCAAGCCTTAGTCCAGGCTGGTTTTTTCTGCCTAAGCTGATGCTGAGTAGTGTCATCACCAAGGGTCACACAGGAGGTGGAAAACAGGTTTTAGTGCCTCCTAATTCCAACTATGTCTGGTCATTCTGCCACATAGTAGAGGCAGATTGGCTGGAAAACCAGTTCAGCTGCAGACTTGAGCTCTGTGGGTCCAGACTCCTCCGGTTATGACAAATTATAAACACCCAAATGACTGTTGACAGAATGTTGTGGCTGGTGTGAGTTCAGACAATCTTGGATGAATCATGGAATCATTAGGGCTGGAAAATCCCTCTAATACCGAGTCCAGCTGTTAATCAACACCTCTGCGTTCAGCACTAACTCACGTCCCCAGTTGTCACATCCATGTGGCTTTGACCACTTCAGGGGCTGGTGAGTCCTTGACAGCCCCTCACAGTGCCTGACCAGCCTTTCATGAAGGAATTTTCCTTAATGTATGATCTGAATCTTCCCGGGCACAGGTTGAGGCTGTTGTCTCTTCATTGGTTCCCTGGGAGCAGAGCCTGACTCCCCCTGCATCCCCTCTCCTGTCAGGGGGTTGCAGAGAGCCAGAAGGTCCCTCCTGAGCCTCCTTCTCTCCAGGCTGAGCTCCCCCAGCTCCCTCAGCTGCTCCTGGTGCTCCGTTCCCTTCCCTGGACATGCTCCAACCCCTCAATGTCCTGCTTGTCCTGAGGCCCAGACCTGCCCCAGGATCTGAGGCCTCAGCAGTGCCAGCCCAGGGGAGCAGCAGCTTGGTCAGGAATATCTGAATTCTGCAGATGCTGCGTTTTTTGGGGGTGCTCAACCAAAGAACCCCCTTTTCAATCAGCTGCTGACACACGGGCTGCTCAGAGGGCACAGAAAGCCGTTCATGGCTGGTGCTGTCCCGGGCTTTTCTGGGTGCTATGAGGAACAGGGCAGGTGTGGGTCTCTGCTCTGGAATGATGCTGGTCCAGCCTGTGGTTGCTCCCAGCTCATGAGGCCCCAGCTCTGCTGTTCCACAGGGCTGGGCAGACCTTCAGCCTTCCCCTCTCTTTGCAGATCATCCGTGTGGGCAGAAGAGAAAACGAAGTCTAGAGGATGAAGGTGAGGAAGACCCAGAGGACGAAGAGGACGATGAGGATGACTGAGCCCAGCGAGCCAATCAGTTTTACAGACTCTGACTGTGCTTGTCTTAAACCTCCCCGTTGTGTCTTATGTGAGACTGTAATTCCCCACCTCCCACTCCTCCTCCTCCTCCCCCTTTGTATGGCTGCAGCGTCCACAATATATTTTTTTAAGATTTAGAATACTGTAGGCATTCAGGGGAATCTTCCATACAAGGCTCACTTTTCTCACAAGTATCTCATGACCAAAGGCTTTTCTCCGTTCGGTGGTTTGTGCAGCAGCTTGCAAAAAAAAAAAGAAAACAAACAAAAAACCCCAAACCCAAAAAAAGAAAAAAAAAAAAAGAAAAAAAAGAAAAAAATCTCCTTAGGGTATCTTTGTGTCCCAAATCAGCTGTGCCACACTGGATCCAGAGCTCCAGCTCCCACCCTGCCAGCACTGAAGGCCTTTGCCATCCACGTGCCTTCAGACCAGCTCTCTGAAGACTCTTGAGCCATCTCGGGTGCAAAGTCTGGTTCATCTCCATGGACTCGAAGCAAAACGATCCCTGAGGGTGTCTCTGACCTGAAATCATGGTGATGTGATCTCTGGACATGCTTGAAGATGCTTTAGTGCCGGGGATGTGGGGTCTTGGGGAGGGGGGTGGAGCTGCTTGCATGACCTGGTACCTCTGACCATGCTCCTTGCAGTGGCCCTGCACTTGCTTTCCTATTTTTTCTTACAAACTGGAATATTTTTCCCACTGGCCACCTGGTCCCCATCACTTGGATGTCCCAAGCTGGTTGGGGTCTTTGCTGTGGTGGTGAGGCCCCTCCAAAGCAGCCTTTGGGGAAGGGATAGGAAATGCAGGTGCAGGGATCCTGCCCTTCCATCAGCCTCCATTTCACACTGTACAGAACCTTCAGCCACTATCACTGTGATCTCCTAACTCGGCGTTCCCTGGAGACCGTGTTAGCCTGTGAATTCTCAGGGTCCTTCTGCCAGCCAGTGCCAGCTCTGGACAGCCTGGCATGTGCATCCTCCTTCTCCCTCCCCAGCACGTGGCACACATCCTGCTCTCCCCTCGCGGGGGCCGTGTCACCCCACCCCGCGGGGGCTGGAAGGAGGATTTGGGGGGATCCAGCCAGGAGCATTCCCAACCCCTTTCCCTCTTCCCGGAGGTGTCCAGCCAGCCCATCCCTTGGGAGAACTGGCCCCGTGGCACCCAGGGGATGGTCCCCGAGGGTGTTGGGGGGTGTGTGTGGGGGGTGTCACTGCTGTCCTGCTGTCGGGGCTCCCACGGGTGCAGACACGCACTGGCACTTTGTGGCATTCCCGGTGGGTGCTCCGGGCGATCCGACGGCCCCGGAGCCGAGGAGGCTCCAGCCCTTCCCTCAGAGGAGTGGTGTGTGTTGCAGCACATCCGAGTTCCTGTTGCTTTTGTTCTTGCTGTTGTCTATTGCATTGTACAGTCGCTGTAACCATTCGGAGAAGAACTAATCCTGTAAAATGCAAACTGAGTAACTTATAAATGTTATAAGGAATTTTTAAAAGAAATGTCAGAGCAGCAGTTCTAATTTTTTTTTCCCTGCATTTTTAGCAGATTGTATGGATTTTATATTAGCCTAGTAACTGTCAGGTTTTGATTGGTCAGACTAGTCCCAGAAATAAGGATTTCCAGCCCTTTTGTATCTTTTGTTAAAAAATTTGGATAAAACTTTAATAAAGACTTCAGTTTTTAAAAATCCACTGCAGTGGAGGTCGTCTTGGCTGCCTCTGCCCTGGGAACAGCCGGGAGCGCTCGGAGGGGAAGGTTTGGGGCAGGTTTGAGTCCTGGGAGCAGCGAGTGCCCCGTGTCCCCAGGAGGGCTGGGTTTGGCCCTGAGCTCTGGGCAGGGGAGGGACAGTGAGGGCTGGCACAGACCACCCTGGTGTGGAGTCTGAACACGAATGTGTTTGCAGGAGGTGCCCGGGCTGGCTCTGCCCGCTGAGGTGGCTGCAGCAGGATCACAGGGTCAGGGACTGGTCTGGAGGGGTCCCACTGCTGGATTTTGGGATGTGCCCCTGCCCTGGAGGAGGAAGGTGGGTGTTCAGCAGGGCAGGGTGGGCTGGGGGGCCAGGGCAGCTGCCTGAGCCTGCTGGGGTCTGAGCTGTGCCCGGTGCCCCCCCCAGCTTTGGGGGCTCGGGGGGGTCCCTCACCTCGCTGGGGCTCCGTGTCCTGTGCTGGCTCTGTGGAGAGCTGTCACTCCACCGGGGCTGAGCAGCTTCAGTGACACATTTCTCAGGTCTGTGCCCTGCTCAGGGCCCGGGCTGAGGGGTGTCCGGGCTGGGGAGGGGACAGTCCCCTCAGGGGAGTTGAGCCCACCCAGCGCAGAGATGCCGGAGGGAGAGCCGGGACACTCCAGGGTGCTGCCCGCCCTGTGCAGGGATCGCAGCAGGAGGAAGGGATGTCCACCCTGGCCAGGGGGTCACCGGGCCGTCCCGAGCCCCATCCCGGGCTCCGTGTCCCCTCCCGATGCCGGAGAGCAGAGCAGGGGCTGCCGGGGCTCCCACGGCTCCCAGCGCTCGGCGCCGGGCCAGGGCCAATGTGGGCACCGGGCATGTCCCGGCACACCTTCCCCAAACCGGTTTGGAGCCAACTCCTCACCTCGCCGGGACGGGACCGGCAGCTGCTCAGGCAAAGCGGGACCCGGGGGGGGCCCGGGCTGGGAACGTGCGGCCGCTCGGCTCCCACGGGGGGTGCAGCCCCCCCAGGGCCGGGCACCGGGGCCTCTGCTCCACCCCAACCGCCCTTCCGTGCCCTCTTCCTGCCACCTCTGCCTGCGGTGGGGCTGGGACAGGCACCGGGGCTGGGACAGGCAGCGGGGCTGGGGTCCCACCCTGCTTTGGGTGCTGGGATGCAGCTGGCAGAGGCTCCAGCCCTGCTGCTCAGGAGCCCTGCGTGCTCTGGGATGTGTTCACAGGGGCGGGGGGGCAGGGAGTGCCCCTTCCCCTTCCTTAGACCTTCCTCTTCCTCAAACCTTCCCCTTCCTCTTCTTCTTCCCCTTATTTCCTTTCCTCAAACCTGCCCAGGGCACGGCCAGCCCAGGAGCTGAGGGACACACAACCCACCCCCACCTCCCTGTATTCGCCCCTCCTTTAGTTTTGGGGGGCATCCTTAGGGACAGCCACACTCCCCCATCACCCCCAGCCACCACAGGGACTGACAGAGCCTCTCCCAGCCGCCACTCCTGTACAATTCCCATTTATTATTCCGAGATCTCATTCCAGAGAAGTCCACTAACTCCTGAGCAACCTACCGGGCTCCCCCCAGAGCCCCCGGAGCTGAAGCAACGAAACCTTTAAGGGAGGGAGACGCAGGGATCCGGGGGCTTAAGAGCTTCCGAAAATAAGAGGGAGGGGAGAAATTGAAGAGGAAACATCCTCTGGCGCCCCGGGCTGGGCTGGGGATGCTCCAGGCACCGAGGGAGGGGTCCCTGCCCCAGTGCAGTGGCTGCGCGGTGCCCCCCCTGCCTGGCTGGGGGGAGGGATGGGGAGGAGCAGGAGCGGTTCCATGGGAGCCGGGACATCAGAGTTGGGAGTACAGCGAGTTCTCCATCTCCGGCGTCAGCTTGGCGTGGAAGGAGGCGAGGCCCACCCCGAAATCTGGAGGGAGAGGGGAGAGAGCCGTCAGCACTGCAGAGTCTCGTACCCTGGCTGCCACGGGGCTCGGGGGCTGCGGGGGGGGCACATGGACATCCCCCCCATCCCCTCGGGCACTGCACGGGCTGGGGAGTACAGGGAACCCCCCCGGACATTGGTGTGGGCTGAGTGGCACAGGGAGGGCACACAGACCCCCAGAAGCACTGCAGGGACTGAGGGGCACGGGGAGGGAACAGGGACCCTCCAGGGCACCGCTGCAGGCTGGAGAGGGGCCAGAAGCTGGTCCGGTCACCGTCCGCCAGGACAGACCCCTGCAGGGAAGGTGGAGCCCGTTCCCATCAGCATCCCGGCTCTCGGGGCCCCTCCCGTACCCATCTCCGCGTCCAGGCGCCCGGGCGGGGGGTTCTTGCGGTGGTCCTCGATGTGCAGGGTCATCTCCTCGCGGGAGGCGGTGGAGAAGGGGCACTGGGTGCAGGAGTAGCGGCCCCGCGTGTGCTCCCACACGATGCGGCTGTTGGAGGAGTGCCCTGCAAGGACGGGCGGGCAGGGAAGCACAGGGACCACCCCCGGGTGCCGCGGGGCTCCGATGAACCGGGGCTACGGGGGCAGGAGCCCCCCCCGCTCCCAGCCCTACATGCACTGGGGTCCTCTTCCCACGGGACGAACCCCCAAACTGGGAGCAGGGAGCGAGGCTGTGCCCCCCGACCCCAACCTCCCTTCGTGTCTCCACTCTGCACCCCCTGGAGCAAAGGGCAGTGGGGGTTCCAGTCAGGGCTCAGGACTGGGGTGACTGGGGGGATTGGAGCCCACGCAGCTCCTCATCCTGCTGCTTCTGCCCTCGGGACCAGGCTGGGGGGTTTTGGGGGGGGCACAGCCAGCGACCCCCCTGCCTCTGAGCCCACCTGGGCTGTATCCCCTCTCCGTGTGTGGCTCCCCAAAATGACGGAGCCTGCCCTCCCCCTCTGCCCTCCGGGGAGCACCTTGGTGCCCCATGGGGCCTCTCCCACCCCCTG
>WEKX01004072.1:27167-53831 GCA_013390025.1 Pitta sordida | reverse complement strand
CCCCCCGCCGCCCCCAAACCCCCCAGTGACAGAAAGCAGCCCCCAACCAGTAGGTGCCAGACTAACCTGGAGTCACTCCTGAGCCAAAGCATGGGAGGAGTGGGCTGACACTCACACCTGCGGAGGGAATCGAGGGGCAAGACAAGCATTAGGTCTTCCCCTCCCTGGGTGGGGGGGACACACGTGGGAGGGCAGGCCTGGCCCGGCCCCCCGCCTCGCACCCCCAGCACGCCGGGGAGCAGCAGGGCTGGGAAAATTTGGAGGCGTTTTTAGCGGCTGCCGGTGCTTTATCCAATTGCACATCCCTGTGCCGGGATGGAGGGGGCAGCGGGAGATGGGACGGGGCTGGGGCAGGGCTGGGATGGCCCATGTGGGGCTGGGAGGAGGGAGACGGATCCTCGGCTGGGCGACGGTGGGTCCTCCTCCGGGAGCTGCTGGCGAAGGCAGGAGCAGAGGAAGGTTTTGCCCGAACAGCCCCGCGCTCTCACCTTGGCTTTTCTTCCAGACGGCGTTGGAGACGGGGGGGCCGTGGCCCGGCAGGAAGGGCCGCAGGCGGTGCTGAGCCGAGGGCTGGGGCAAACTGTAGGGCGAGGGGGGCACGTAGGACAGGAACGGCCCCGGCACCGAGGACGGGGGTGGCCCTGAGAACCGAGTCAAGGACGACGGCCCGAATAGGCCGGGCTCCAGCAGCGGGAAGGGGTGGGGGGCCGGCGACACCAGCGGCAGCGCCTCGAGCGAGCCGGGCAGCTCGGGCAGGCTGGTGGGCAGCGCGGCCGGGGCCGCGGCAGAGTCCGCGCCGGGCAGGATGGCTTCTTTCTCCAGGGGCCGGAGAGTGCTCGGGAGCTTGGGAAGCCCCTCGGGTGGCTTGGCCGGGGGCTCCTTCTCCAGGGCAGAGGTAGCAGGAGGCAGGACGGGCTTGTCGGCTTTGGGGGGCGGCGCGGGGCTGCTGGTGCTGTCGGAGCAGACGTGCAAGTGCTTGAAGAGGGAACGGTGTGTCCGGAAGCGCAGCAGGCAGTTCTCACACCTGAGCGTGAGAATCCAGTGGTTGGAAGAGACACACAAGGATCTTCCAGTCCAACCCTCAGCCCTGCACAGGCCCATCCCCTTTGGCCTGAGAGGATCATCCCAACCCTCCTGCAGCTCTGGCAGCCTTGGGGCTGTGCCCACTGCCCTGGGGAGCCTGGGCACTGCCCAACCACCCTCTGGGGGAAGAACAACCTTGTCCTGAGATCCAACCTGCCCCTGCCCTGACCCAACTCCAGCCATTCCCTGGATCCTGTCCCTGGTCCCCCCAGAGCAGAGATCAGGGCCTGCCCCTCCCCAGGAAGGTGTCACTGCAATGAGGTGACAACTCCCCTCAGGCTCCTCTGCTCCACCTGAACACACCAAGTGCCCTCAGCTGCTCCTCATATGCTGCCCCTCAAGTCCCTTCCCCCTCTTCACGTCCCTCCCTTGGATGGCACCATCAGTGGTGATGCCCCATCCACATCACCCCCATCCCAACCCCAGGGGCTGCAGTGCTGGGGGCTGTCTGGGAGCAGCCAGGTGGCCCCAGGCAGGAGATGGGGTGGGGACAGGGAGCAGAAGGACTCACTTGAAGTAGCGGTTTGGTTTGTAGTGCACCTTCATGTGGGCCATGAGGTCCTGCATGCTGGGGAAGGTCTCGGTGCAGCCCAGTGTGGGGCACCGGAAGGTTTTGCCTGAGAAAAAAATTTCAGAGAGAGAGATTCAGCAACATCCAAGCTGGAGTCAGTCCCATCAGTGGGTCTCTAGCACCGCCCCCACTACCCCCAGTCCCATCTCCTGGAGGTACTGGCACCACCACCAGTGTTACCTCTGCTCCAAGCCCACTCTGCCCCCTCCCAGCCAAAAAAAGGGCCCTTGGGGTGTGGTGGCCTTACCCTCCAGGGACTGGGTGGGTCTGTAGTGGACCTTCAGGTGGTCCATCAGCTCCTGCATGCTGGGGAAGGCCAGTTTGCAGCCGTAGCTCGAGCACTGGTAGTGCTTCCCTGCAAGAAGACGGATCCGTTGGCCTCATCCCTGTCCCATCCCGTTCCTCCCCCCGGGGCAGGGCTGGGGCTCACCTGGGACAGGTCTGCGCTTCAGCGGCCGCAGCTCCTGGGCTGGGGACGCTCCGGCCACCGGCATCGGGGTGCTGGGCAGAGCCACTTCACTGCAGCCTGTGGGGAGAGGCCGTGAGGGACAAGGCTCAGCCCTGCCCAACCACCTCCCTCTGCCCTCCTCCCTCCCTGAAAAGCACGGGGACAGGCAATGGGGGACAGGCAATGGAGGGTTTCCTGGAGAGGCAGGAGCCCTTCCAAGGTGTCAGAGGTGAGAGGGGCTTTGCTCTAGGAAAAGCTGCTGGTGTGAAGGTGAAGCCTTTTGGTGTCTGGAACACGCTGGGGGATGCCAAGTGCACCCACACACACCCTCCACACCCACACCAGGGATCACAGAACATGGGGAGTTGGAAGGGACCCAGCAGGATCACTGAGTCCAACTCCTGGCCCTGCCCATCCTTGCCCACTCATGCCCACCTGTGCATATCCCTTGGCATCCCTGCACACCCTCAGGGTGCTCCCAGACATCTCTGGGGTGGGATTCAGCCAAAGGGGCCTCACAGCAACAGGACCAAAGGCTTCTCCCCCTGCTTCTGCCCTGGCTCCTCTCACCACCCCCTGCCATGGCCCAGGGGACTCACCTGCCCCCTCTCCGCCGTATTTACCCCGCAGGGAGAAGGTGGGAACAGCCTCGTCCTTCTCCGTCTTCATGGCCAGGCCTGTGCAGGACACGGGGTGAGGGATGTGCCAGTGGCAGCTTCTCCTGGCGATGCTGCACCGAGAGCAAGGGCAAGAGGTCAGACCCCAGCCTGGGGTGATGGTGGCTGCCTCCTCCTCCTCCTCTTCCTCACTGCCCCACAGCCATGGGACCGACCCTTCAAGGGACCTTGGGAGCATCTCTGCCCTGGGGCTTTAAACCCAGAGCCATCATTGTCCCTTCCCACTTCTTGTGCCCCAGGGAGGTCCCCAAAGGTCCCCCCAGCTGTCCCCTGGCACACTTTCCCCAGGCATCACCAGGATCTTCCTTTGTGCCCAGGCCACAGCATCTGTAGCCAAAAATCCCCCCCAAACTACAGGACCTCCTCCCTGCCAAGGCAACAGGCAACAATCACCATCCCTGGAGGTGTGTAAGGGCAGACTGGATGAGGTGTTGAGGGCCATGATATAAATGTTAAAGCTGTTGGGTTTTAGTTGGATTATAGGTTGGACTTGATGCTCTTCAAGGTCTTTTCCAACCTTATCAACACTGTGATACTGTGACACCAAAGGCAGCATTGCCAGCGCCGCTCTGGCCTCTCCCTGCTCCCAGCTGGGCTGGGGGGTCTCACTGGGTGTTCCCCCAGCAAGGAACAGGTTTTGCAGCCAAGGGGAGCAGCAGGTCCCACTGCAGAACCAGGAGACACTGCTGGTTGTGTGGGGACAGTTCGTGCCCATCAGCTGGTCCCCAAAATTGCATCGGCTCGGCCTCACCACACCGTGGCACGAGGCTTCAATGTGGACAAGCCAAAGACTAATTCCCAGGGAAAAGCATCCAAAGAAGCCCCTTGCTCTGGGAGATTTCTCAATAGAGGCTTAATGTCCAAGGGGAAAAGGAAATAATAATGATATGAAATGGTAATAAGGATAATAATAATAGTGTTAATAAATAACCAGCAACTATGAAAATTATAATAATAAAAATGGTAAAAATGCTGATAATGATAATAACATTGATAATGATACTAGTAATAATAATTATATCAGTGCTGGGGCTGTGGAGTGGCTGCCACACCTTTAGAAGGTCAATGTTTCCCCAAGAGCTCAATGATTCCCAGAGCAAACATCCCTGGGGAATGCTCCCCATCCCTCCCGGCCTTGCCAGACTTTCCCATTATCATCTGCTGCAGATCCATTTCCCAGTTTTCAGCTCTGGGGGGGTCTCACCCAGCAGGGCTCAGCAGCTGCTCCTGCAGCCCTGGGATCACAGCCCAGAGGGCAATAAATCAGAGGGGGGGTGGTGGAAATCCATGTGGGATTATCCCTGTGGCTTCCCCCAGGCTCAAGGTTTTGTCCGGGGGGGGTTTTGTTGCTTTTTTTGTTGTTTTCTCCACTCAGAGGCTTTGAGATGGAATCAGCACCAAGGCTGGGATTAGCTGGAGGGGAGTTGGCCAAGGAACAGGGAATCTGGAGCAAGAGTGGGGCTGATCATTTCCCCAGGAGGGGAAATTCAGGTCTGGATGGAGGGACTGCTCTGGATCCATCTTTCATCTCCCTGCAACATGGGCTGGGGGGGGAAACACCGCACGGAAACTTCACAGCAGCTTTGTTTTATCAAGGGGAAACACAGTACAGGGCTTTTTGGGGAAAAGAAGTCTCTTGGGAATCTTCTTTTGAGGAAGAAAATATTAAAAGGGTGGAGGCAGGGCTGTGCCTGCCCACCCAGCATCCCTGTGGCACCACCACCTTTTGGTGCCTGTCACTGAAGCGCTGAAGCTTTGGAGCTGCTGGAGCATTTCCCGGCACTGAGTCCTGGAGATTAACGAACCAGGTTCCTGCTTCCCTGCTGGGAACAGCAGCTCAGGATCTGCCAGAGCAGCCAACGGCCTCCAGACGTGCTGTAAGGGAGCAGGAGGCCGTGCCCACGGCACTGGCAGCTCAGCTGGAGCACAGGGAAGTTCCTCCAAGAAACCAGGAAATTCTTCCCTGGCAGCAAAGCAGCTGCCAGACCCTGGGGCAGGGAGATCCTGGCGCTCCAGTCAAAGCCAGCAGCGCCTTTGGATGTTGGAACCTCCCTCCTCTCCCTCTCTGATGCCACTTTGCCTTTCCCAGTTACAGGCAATACCCCAGTGATGAATTTTAAGCTGATTTTTTTCCTCTGGAAAAGCTGGGAAAACACCTCCTGAGCAGATGCTCTGGGCAGATCCTGTGAGGGCAGGTGGGATGGACACAGCTTGTGCCCTCAGCATCCCAGGGGGGGAAAAGCTGTTCACCACGGGTGACACGGCAGAGGACACGACGGTGGCACTGCAGCATCGCTGTGCACTCGGCCCAGGGACTCGGTTTTGGGGAGCAGGTGGCACCTGTATCATCTTGCTGTCATTTGTCACCTCCCGTGGGACAGTGGCCAACACTTCCCATCCTCCAGGACCTTCTGTTCTGCAACCCTGAGTATGACACTCCGGCCCAGGTGCTGCTGACCTGCCACTGTCCCTGTCCCCAGTGACCTCCTGTGGCCACCAGAGATGTCACCCCCCCCTGAAATGTGACCCCTCAGAGACGTGACTCCCCCCGAAATGTGACTCCCCCAGAGATGTGACTTCTCCAGCAATGTGACCCCTCCTAACACCAGGGAAAACTGGAAACCTGAATCCCAGAGCCACCACAGCCGCTGTCGTTATTCCCAAGGCCTTCCTGTCACAGGCCCAGCCTCCCCCAAAACCTGCTGCCACCAACTCCCTCCCTCCAACCCCCACAAAAAACCCTTCCAAGGGGGGCTGATGGCAATGGGGATGAGCAGGAGGGTTTGCAGCCGCTGCTCACCCCCAGCTCGCTCTGCTGCTGATTCAGTGAATAATTAATACAGCTCATCTCCCTCAAACCACCCGGGGGGGGTTTATCCACATCCCCAAGACTGACACACACCCACCCCAGGGAGGATAAACGGGGCTAATAATCCGATCTGAGCGTGTCTGTGTGCTCTGAGGCCGGAGGATGAGGATGCTTCTTCCCCAGGCAGCTCCTGGGTGTAGGAGAGGAGACAAAGGCTCTGAACAAGGGGCTCATGTGATCGCGGCCGGGCGAGCGCGGAGGGAGGAAACTCCGGCTGTGCCAGCGGCAACAGCTCCGGCCAGAGCTGCCAGCCCCCAGCACCGCCTTCAAACCCACGTCCTGCATTAAAACACACCTTGTGAATCCTCCTGCTGCCCTCAGGTATCACAGGGAGCCCTCAGAGTGTTGGGGTGAAGGTGCTCCCAGCAGCTGCAGCCTCACAATGCCCAACACCAAGAGGGTGCCCTAATCCCAGCGTGGGCCGGAGCAAAGCTGCTGCCTCGGTGTTTTGCCCCTCCCAG
The DNA here is from genome assembly GCA_013390025.1 of Pitta sordida. Taxonomy (NCBI): domain Eukaryota; kingdom Metazoa; phylum Chordata; class Aves; order Passeriformes; family Pittidae; genus Pitta; species Pitta sordida. The sequence goes on along the minus strand of WEKX01004072.1, from coordinate 47,722 downwards.
GGTGGATTTGCTGCTTTCCAGCTCTGGGAATTGCCCTGGAGAGCCTGTAGAAGCCCACCCTGAACCCAGTGACAGTGTGGGCACCCACGGGAGCGAGTGCTGAGCCTCCTGCAGGGTCCTGGTGCCACGTCCCCTCAGTGGATGTGGGGGCAGCTCAGCTGAGGCGCTTCTTCCTGCAGGGGCACCCTGGGCAGCCTGGGGGTCCCTGCCATGCACCCAGCTCGTTCCATCCCCCTGGCCTGCTCCAAGCCATTGGCAACCCAGGTGGCACGTGAACAGGGAAGGTCCCCGCTGCCATCCCCCGTGTCCTCACACCATCCTGGTGCCCACCTTTACCTGCCTGCCCGTGGATGGCTGATCCACCCGGCTACACCAGCTTTGCAGCTGAAAAAATAACCCCACCTTCTTTCCCTCTGGGAGCCACCTGAGGAGGCTGGAGCTTCATCCTTGAGCCTGGACAAAGCTGACCCTGAGCAGCAGCCCCGGCCTCAGACAGGTTCACAGCACAGCCAAGGCCAGGAGTCCCTTGTTCCAGCAGCCCCTCATTCCAGCAGCCACATTCCCCGGCCCTGACAGCAACACAGGAGCTCCCAGAGCTGCAGGAAAGCGGAGGGACCATGGGGAGACCCCAGTGGGTGCATCCAGGGATGCCTGGGGGGCTCCTGGGCTCCCACAGGCCACACACCTGCAAAGCCCCAGGGCCAGTGGCTTCAGTAGTCCTGGGCTACCAGCCCCACAGGTGGGGACCCCATGGGCTCCAGCCCTCATGGGTACCCCTCACGGGGAGTGGTTTCTGTAGCCCCCCCTTAAGTAGCCACACACCCACGGCTACTAGTCCTGGGGGTGGTAACAATCACGGGGAGCCCCCCCTGGTTACCTGCCCCACGGGCAGTGACCTGAAGCCCCCGTGGGCAGCAGCCCCATGGGTGGTGCCCCCCCGGTGCAGGTCCCAGCTCCCCGCAAAGCCCTGGTACCCCGGGCCCGGACCCCAACCCGGTACATCCTCACATACCGGTACCCCCCCCCACCCCAGTGCCCGTCCATCCTCCTGGGCCGGTCCATTCCTCGCTGCTCGTTCATCCCCAGTGACAATACACCCCCTCGGTGCCGGTCCATCCCCCAGTGCCAGCGCTCCCTTCCCGCTGCCGGTACCGGCCAGTCCCAGTATCCCCCCAGTGCCGGTCCATCCCCGGTGCCAGCACAGCCCCCCATCCCGGTCTATCCCCCGGTGACACGACAGCTCCCGGCTGCTGCTACACCCGCGGTGCCGGAACACCCCCGTGTCCCGGTACATCCCCCCGGTGCCGGTACATCCCTCGGTGCCCGTACATCCCCCCGTCCCGGTACATCCCCCCATCCCGGTACATCCNAGGAGGAGGAGGAGGAGGAAGAGGATGGCGGAGGGGGGAGGAAGGAACGTGCGGAAGGGACGGCGGGGGCCGCGCTGGGCGGAGGGAGGGAGGGGGGACACCCGGGTTGTTTTTCCCGGGTGGATAATCCCCTCTCCCCCCGCCCCCCGTGTCGCGTCCCAGCGCCTGCGGGAGGCTGGAGCATCCCGGGGGCTTCGGAGCATCCTGAGGGGTGTCAGAACATCCCGGGACCTCAGAGGGTTCTTGGGGCATCGTAGCATCCCAGGGCTTTGGAGCATCCCAGGGGCCTCTGAGCATCCCGCAGCTTTTGGGGCATCCCAGGGGCTTCAGAGCATCCTGGGGCCTTCGGAGCATCCTGGGGCCTTCGGAGCATCCCTGGACCACGGGCCTTGGGACATCCTGGGGCCTCTGGTGCATTCTGGAGCCTTTGGCACATCCCGGGGCTTTGGAGCATCCCAGTGGTCTCAGATCATCCCGAGTCCTTAGAGCATCCTGGGGACCTTCAGAATATCCCAGGGCTCTCAGTGCACCCCGAGCCCCTGGGAGAGCCCTGGACCCCTTAAAATATCCCAGGACACTCCAGACCTTTTGGAGCACCTCAAAACCCTCAGGGCACTCTGAAATTTCTTAAGACCATCCCGGTGCCCTCTGCTCAAGTTCCTTGGAGCACCCTGGACTCTTGGGAACACCCTGTCAGCTCATGAGTGGCCCCAAGGAACAGCCCAAGCCCCCTGGGGCCTCCAGGACCCTCAGAGAAACTGAAGCCGCTGACACACCCCAAAACCTCTGAGAGACCCCTGAGAGCCCCTGGAGCCCCTCTCAGTCCCCAAAGAGCACCTGGATCCCTCTGGAGCATCCCAGTGAGTGCCTGAGCTGCCCAACTCCCACCTACCCAGAGGGCTGAGTGAGAACACCCCTCCTTGACAGCAGCCCCTGCTGGGGTGCCACCCTCATTCCCCCCCTCCAGCCCCAAGGAAGGGCTGGAAGGAGTTTCCTAAGTCTCCAGAGCTCCCCAAACCATGATTTTTTCATTAAAACCAGAGGCTCTGCCTGCTCTCCCCTCCACATGCTCCTCTCCCTATTCCCACCCGCCCCCCAACTCTGCAGTGCAAGGACTCCTAAAATCCTGGGATTTACAGGAAAAATCCCTCCAAGGACAGCAGGGGGTGTAAGCCCCAGACTGGGGGTGAGGAGGGGAAGTTGTTTCCCCCGTGGGGCCATGGGGGGCTCCCCAGCCCAGCAGGTTCCCTTCTCCTGCCTCCACACCCTGGGGGCCCCTGCCTCCTGCTGCATCCCCCCATCCCCGGGGGATGTGTGAGCCGGGGGAGCGGAGGGAGGAAGGGGAGGGCTGGGACGTGAGGCTGAGGCAGGGCCATGCGGGATGGGGCTGGCGTCACTTCCTTCAGCGCGGGGGGGAAGGGAGGGCAGGGAAGGCCGATATGAGCCCGGATATGTCGGCCTCGTTCGTCCCTTTTCCTTCTGCAAACCTGCAACAGCTCCCACCCAACACCCAAGCAATCCTCAGCCCAGCCCCGGCTGTCCCACTCTCCTGGGCATTTGGGAGGTGGAATGTCCTTGAATCCTGGAGCCGGTGCAGCCAAGGATGGTGGATTCCATCCCATGCCTCGAACCTGACCCCCCCATGGGTGGCACTTCACCCTGTCCTGCAAACTGGAGGGGCTCAGCATCCCCCTAATCACCATCAGAAAAAGCCGTGACAGCTCCGTGGGCTTTATCTAATCGATCCTTGGGACTTTTCCTGTAATAAATCAGGGAATGGTGTCAGCCCCCCTGGTCCTGCTTTGCCTCTCCACTGCCCCGCAGCTCCCAGCAGCTGTGCCAGGCGATCCAGAATCATGCTGGGATGTGGAGATGCCCCGGCTGAATTGCTGGAGGAGCTGGTTTGTGTATCCAGCATCTTCTGGAATATTGAACGTCAGGGGAATGGGGCTGCCTCAGATACGGGTCTGCCCGTGTCAGGGCTCTTGTTACAGGGCCAGCTGGTCGGCATCAGGGTGAAACACAAACCCCAAACTCAATTATTGATTCAGATTTGCTGAGTTTGGTTATTTACCATAATTATTAACAACAATCCTATTTATACCCTGGAATCAACAGAGCAGTTTCAGTCCCAGGGTATGAACAAGCAGCAGAAGGCCTGTCCTTGCTGGGTGGATGCCACCAGCGAAAGCAGCTGCAGAATTCAGTGGTTGGCACCGGCTCAGTCCGTGAGGAAGTGCTGGTGGAGAACCACCACGGAGCCAACCCCAGCCCCTCTGGCACAGCCTCGTGAAGGCAGGGTGGGAGGATGGTCACCCCCTCCTTGAGTCTGCACCCGGATCAGATCTTCTGCACGTAGTTCCCTGGGAAAAGCCCTTCCTTGCCGTGCAGGCGGCCCTTCCACCAGCCGGAGGTGTCTGGGAAGGGGATAAAGAGGAGCTGGGTCAGGTGTGGTGCTGTCGCAGCGGGGACAGAAGCAGAGCAGAGCAGGATTCTGGTACCTTCCATCAGGACATCGATGATGTCCCCCACGTTGAAGCTGAGCTCGTCCACGTCCTGCCCCAGGTACTGGTAGAGCGCCCGGCACTGCGGCACCGTCACCTTGGTCTGGGGCTTGGGCCGCCTGGCCGGGGGCGGCCGCTGGGTCACACTGCGCCGGCGCTGCATCCTGGGGGGTGGCACAAACAGTGTCCGCACAGAGGGGCAGGAGGGTGTGGGGTGTGCTGCCCCCTCCTTGCCGTCCTACTGTCCCCCACCAAGGGGATGCCCTGTGTCTGCAGTGCAGGTGGGGCCTCCCAGTGCAGGGACTGGGAGAACTGGGCTGGAACACTCTGCACCCTCATTTCCCACCCTGCTGCCCCACACCCAAGGGATGTTTTGTGCCTGTGGGTGGGTCCTCCCAGTGCTGGGATTGGGAAGACTGAGGCAGGACATACTGCTCCCTCCTTCCCATCCTGCTGCCCTGCACCCCTGGGATGCTCTGTGTCTGCAGGGACTGGGAGAACTGGGCTGGGATGCTCTGCACCCTCCTTCCCATCCTGCTGTCCCTCTCTCAGGACCCTGTTCTGTGCCTGCAGGTGGGTTTTGCCAGTGCAGGAACTGGGAGAACTGGGGGATGCAGGAGCCTTGGAGATGGGTCCTGTCAGTGAAGGGAGCTTGCCCCAACCTGATGTCCTCTTCAGAGGGGACAGAGCATCTCCCAGCACAGGCAGCAGTGGGAGAGCAGGATGGGGCAGGGAGTGGGACATGGGACAGGACCTACCCAGCCACCCCCTGGTCAGGCACGTTGAGGAAATCCATGTTGTGCTCGGATGGGGGCCGTGTCTTGGGCTGGTGGCCGGCGTTTCGGGGGGGAAGTGCTGCGGCTGGTGGCCCCCTTGTCTTCTTCAGGGTCATATTGTGGGTGTCCCTCTGGGCTCTGCCATCACCCTGTGGGAACTGGGGTGCCCCGTTCCTGCAGGCTCCTGGAAGACCCCGTCCCAGGGTGGTGCATTACAGGGGGTCCACACTCAGCCTGCACCCCCCTGGAGCTCAGCACTGGCTGGATCCAGGCTGGGGTCCCCCATCCCTGGTACCCTCCTCCTCACCTCTGGGTGCTGGTGGGGCAGTGCGGGAAGGCCCTGGACACTTCCTGCCACCTCTGCTTTGCATTTGCTCCTTCCTTGTGGGCTCTGGGGGGACAGAAGCCCCCCGTTAGGTGACAGTCCCCAGAGCCATCTGGGAGGCCTTCCCCCACATTTGTACCCAGCTGCCCTGTCCCCCAAAGCTCCCCGTGCTTCCCCACCACCCAAGCACAAGTGGGTCCTTCCTGGGTGAGATGACACCCAGCAGGGCCAGAGTACACCCTGGCTCACCCTGATGTTCCCAGGCCTCCAGCTGTGCCCTGCAGCCCCAGAGCTCCTGTATCCCCCCCTCTTCCACCCCGGAGTGGCACTCACTGGAGTTCCTGGGGAGCCCATCCCCAATGCTGACCGAAAGGGTTTTTCCTCCAGCTTTGAGGGCAGCCACGTCACCCTGTCCTCTGATGAAGTTGACGTTGCGGGTGCCACCACCACCCCAGCCCTCCTTCTTCACCCGAAACTGTAGTCTAGGGGAGAGAGAACCCGTGAGAGCACGGTGACAGGACCCTGTCCTGCTGTGCCACCTCTCCCTGCCTCCATCCTTACGTGTCCTTGAAGGAGAGGGGCAGCTTGGAGCGGGTGAGCTCCTCGAAGCGTTTGCACAGGAGGCTGATCAGCTCCGTCTTGAAGATGGACTCCAAGAAATTGTCGGCATCCTTCTCGTGGAGGATGAAGAAGTCATCCTGCCTGGTGCTGGGGGAGCAACCCCAGGTGGGGGATATCAGTGAAGGGCAAGGCTGGCACCAGCTGGTGCTGGGGGAATGCTGGGGGCCCTGCTTGGTTTGGGTCCACCCCGAAATTTGGACAATTTAGCTGGAAAACTTCCCAACCTCCAAAACCCCAACTGCAAAGCACCCTATTGGGAATCTCCTCCTCGTGGCCTGATGTCCTGCTGCCTCCCACCAGGGCACGGAGAGGCTGGTGGAGGTGATGGGTGAAGCCTGACCGTGTGGAGCCCCGTGCAGAGCCCATGCTGAGGGACACACCTCAGAGAGACGCCGCTCACTGCCTGGAGCTCCACCTTCTTCTTGAGCACCTCCTTGATCTGCCCCTTCTCGGGACCCTTCTTCACCTTCTCCCGCCCGATCAGGTAGAAGTACTTGGGGGTGAGGATGAAGTCCCGCTTGATGGGCTGGGAAAGGGCAGGAGGGAGGGGTGAGGGGTGTTTGCTGGGGGCAACTGTCCCCCACACACGTCCCACACAAGGGCAGCCCCAAGGAGCCGCAGCTGGGCCAGTCCCAAGCCCCAGTGGGTCCGTGTACCTTGAACCTCCGGTCGTATTTAGTGACAGAGTCGGCGAAATCGATCCGCTCCCGCTTGGCCAGGAACTGACGCAGCTCTGGCCGATCCTCCATGCCCAGGTAATCGCCCACGAAATTCCTGTTGATGCTGTTCCTCCTCCGCTCTTTGAAGTTGTAGAGGATGCTGGCAGCTGTGAAGGACACCAGAACAGTGCTGGTTGGACAGGGCTCTGTGCTGGTGGCTCAGAGACCTCCCAGACCAACTGTGGGTTCTGTCACATGGATCATGGCAGCAAGAAGTGGGGCTTGTTTAATGGCATGGGAGGGATCACAGCTGGTTGATCTTGGCTGTCTTCAGAAGCCATGAAGTGCCTTGAAAAACCTTGTGCTGTGGGAAGGAGGGATGGACACAGCTGCTTTCTGGGTTTTCCTCCTTGATTTTTCACTGCACACTTGGGAGGGTGGGAAGACCTCCAGGAGAGAGTCAGACTGGGACCACTGGCTTGTCCCAACCCTCTGCCAGCACTGACTCCGCTCCATCCCTGTGCAGGCAATGAAATGCAGAGCGAGACAGCACAAGGATCTGTTCCTGTCCTACGACCACTCCCAGGCCTGGAAACAAGGGCAAGAAATCTGCCCTTCCTTAAGATGTGGGAAAATATTGCCGACACCTCATGGTCCAGTGCCTACTCACTCCCCTCCTCATTAGTGCCGTGATTAGGAGCCGGGATGCTGCTCTGGCAACTGGCCTGTCCCAGTGAAAGGAACCTTAAAAGGGGTTCTGGAGTGTCAACGTCCCCATCCTTGTCTGGCCTTACCCTCCTCTCTCATCTGCTCGTACTTCCGGACGGCGACGTGCCGGCGCCAGGCCTTCTGGATCACCCGGGCGAAGCCGTCGAATTTCCTCTCCCGCATTTCCTCCAGGAGGAAGAGCTGGGAGGGGACACGGGGTGCTGAGCATGGCTGGCCAGGACAGGACCCCCCCCAAATCCTCCCTCACCTCAGCCCCGTGCAGTGCCCCCAGGGGTGCCGGGGTGGAGGGCACCCACCGATTCGGGGTTCTTGACGAACACTTTGCTCTGACCCATCTGGTACTGGTCGGGGTCCATGTTGACCGAGCGCAGCAAGTGCTGCACCCCTTGTCGCTCGTCCCCCCGCCACGATGGCCATGTCTCGGGGGTGAGGATGGCATAGCTGTGGGGAGAGGGACTGAATCATAGAATCATAGAAATGTGGGATGGTTTGTGTTGGAAGTGATCTCAAAGCCCGTCTTGTTCCACCGCCCCCTGCCATGGGCAGGGACACCTTCCACTATACCAGGTGGCTCCAAGCCCTGTCCAACTTGGCCTTGGATGCTTCCAGGGATCGGGCAGCCACAGCTGCTCTGGGCAACCTGTGCCAGGGCCTCCCCACCGTCACAGGGACGGATTTCCCTCTAAAGAGAAGTGCATCGCAGCTGGACTGAGGGGATCTGCCTTCCCCCATCCTGGCAGTCACTCACCGTTGCAGGAATTTGTGGAAGAGGCGGCGGTAGGCGAATCCTGCCCGGCGCACCCGGATGTTCTCCTTCAGCCCCAGGTACTCGACTTGGTGCTTCACCCTGCAGAGCCAGGAAAGACAGATCATGGGGGGAACTGCTGGGGCCGTTTGGCTGCTGGGGATGTGTGTGAGAACTTCTTGGGGCTCAGATGGACCGTCTGGGTGAGGCACTACAGGGGATGGTGTGTTCTCACGTGCTCCCTGTGCTGCCCTGGGTCCCATCTCAGAGGGACAGCCCATGGGTGCAGGAGGAAAGCCTGTCCTGGCCTCACCTCCATGGCTGAGTCCCTGGGCTCTGTGGGATCCCTGTTACCTGCTCTCCTCCCAGTCCCGGGGTTTCTTGGTCTCGTTGGGCTTGATGCAGCGGATGTAGTGTGGCGTGCACTTCATTAGCGTGTTCACCAGGTCGTTGGCCTGTTTCTGTGGCAAGGATCAACTTCTGTAGCATTAAAGGGGTTGGTGGGAGCCCATCACCTGCTGCTGAGCCAGAGGCAGCCACTGCCCTGCAGCCTATGGGACGTACCTTGATTTTGGAGCCCGCGGTAGTCGGTCGTCCCTTTTTGTCAGAATCAAGTTTTTCCGGGAAAAGCATCTGGATGAAAGCACTGAAAAGGAGGTGACAGTGCCCAGGTGAGAGCTGCCAGGCTGGGACCAGCTCCAGCTCTGCCTTCTGCTGCTGGAAAATCCTGTACTCTGGCTGAATCCCTCATCCCTGACCACCCACAGGCCAAACAGGTGCTGGTGGGTGACCCCTCTCCCCAGTCCAGCCCTGCAGCCCTGGAATGCCACTGGTGCCCGTGGGGTGATACAAGATGCTGAGCACCCTGGGCTGTGGTTCCCAAAAAGGCAAGACCAGCCTTTATGACCCGGATGAGGACGCTGCCCTCTGCCCCAGCCCTTTTGGGGTGCCCCCGGGACCTCAAGCCCTGCCAGGACTCACAATTCACTGCTCTGCATGAGCTCGATCAGGTCCGTGAAAAGCACGTCCCGGTTGCGCTCACAGAAGCCGTTCACGTCGTAGGACACCTGGGGACAGGAGGGGACCTCAGCCCTGTGCCATGGTGGCCAGGTGTGGGGTGCAGGGTGTGGGGTGGGGGTGCTGTACCTTGCCTGCGTAGTGGTGGATGACAAAGCCCGAATTCCAGCTGTTGAAGTGCTCGTGGGTGCCCACGGCCGCCTGCAGCTTCTGCAGCAGGGTCTGGTCTGCGCCCTCGCCCTTGGCGTGCATGGTGGCACAGACATCATCCAGCACACTCATGATCCCAGGGGGGTTCTGGGAGAGGGAGAGGGGAGCCATGGGTGCCCAAAGGCCCAATCCTGCACCTGGCTGTGCTGGGCAAAACTGCTTCATGCTGAACTGCAGCTTAAGTTAAGGCTGCAGAGCTGCTGCTCTCCCAGAGATGCTGGAAGTGTCTGAGGCCAGGTTCATGGGGTTTGGAGCACCCTGGCCTAGTGGAAGGTGTCCCTGACCATGGTAGGGGGTTGGAAAGGGAAGAGCTTTAAGGTTCCTTTCAACTCCAATGATTCTGTGATTCTCTGCTCCCTGTCATCACCCAGCCCACCCAGCACCCCCTCCCTGGGTGCCTCTGCTCCCCAAGAAAATGTCCCCCAGTGGAGGAGTCCCCACTCACCAACTTGTTCTCTATCAGGTCACACACCACCTTGTTGTTGAAATACTGGATCTGGGTCCACTTGATCCCCTCCTGCACATATTCCTCCTGGGGAATCACAGGGAGAGCCAGGTGGGCTCCCGAGCCCCTGGGATACACTGGAGACCCTCTGCTCCAGCTGCAGTGCCAGGAAGGAGGGGGAAGGGGCAGGAATTGGGATGCTGGCACAGCCCCGCTGCCTCCCAGTCCGTCCCATCCCATCCCATACCTGCTCTGCCTTCAGGGTCAGCTCTATGAAGATCTGCTGCAGCTTCTCGTTCACAAAATTAATGCAGAATTGCTCAAAGCCGTTTCTCTGCAAAAGGACGAAAGATGAGAGAGAAAACAAGGCTGAGTTATCATCTGCTCCTCTGGCTCATTGGAGGGACCCAATCAGGATCAGAGCCTTTCGATGCTGCTCCAGGGACCCTCCTCAGGGCTGACAGCTCCCTGCTGCAGCCCCTCTCCTTGCTGTGGGAGCACGAAGGACGCTCCTTCCCCAGCCAAGCAACACATACCTGGAATATTTCAAAGCCGTAGATGTCCAGCACCCCGATGCTGTACTCCTCGTACGGCTTCTGCATCGCCCGGTTGATGGACTGCGGGGACAGAGGGGATGAGCCATCACCAGGGGTGGAGGGCAGAGGGATGGGCTGGTCTGTGGGGGGGATGGTGACCATCTCCTCTCGGCCCGGCCCACAGGAGCACACACCTCCACCAGGAAGTCGAAGACACGGGCGTAGAGCCCCTTGGCCAGGGCGTCGCGGGTGTAGGCCGCCTGCTCCACGTTGAGGGTGACGGTGATGGACTCGGAGCGGCCGCCCCACTTGCTGTCCATTTTCCTGCTGGTCACCTTCTCGTTGAGGCGGTCCTGGTCCACCCCCAGCAGGTAGGCAGGGAAGGCCAGGGCTGGGCAGAGCAAGGACGTGGTCAGGGTTTGGCTTTTCTACGTACACCCCCAGCTGGACCCCCCTGCCCTGTCCAAGTGCCAGGGACAGCAGAGCCTGGGAACATGGGATGGGACCTTCCTCTGCTAAATCACAGCGGGTGACTGCTGCCAGCCTTCCTCTTGCTAATTAAGATCTGACCCAGCCATTTTCTCATTCCCTCAATTTCCCTATCTTTAATGTGAGAAAGGTGCCAATGCTGCCTCCTTCCTCTGTTGGGGAATTTGTGCCAGAATTTGCCCCTCATTCCCAGGGTTCTCTGTGACCATCCCCACAGAATGACAGAATTAGTAATGTTGGAAAAGACCACAGAGATCATCGAGTCCCACCTATCATCTATCACCTGTTACCTGACCTAACCTGTTCCCTAACCTGTTGTCATCCTGCTACCAACCCATCATCCTACCAATAACACACTATCCTATTATCTAGATCATGCTGCTAAATACATCATCCAACCTTTTCTTAAACACCTCCAGGGACGGCGACTTCACCACCTCCTTGGGCAGCCCATTCCACTGAGAGATCACCCTCTCTGTGAAAAAGTTCCTCCTAATGTCAAGTCTAAATCTCCCTGATGCAGTTTAAGACTGTGTCCTCTTGTTCTATCACTGGAGAGAAGAGACCAACCCCCACCTGGCTACAGCTCCTTTCAGGTGGTTGTAGAGAGCGATAAGGTCTCCCCTCAGCCTCCCCCTTTCCCCCCTGTTGCTACTTGGCTACTCACAGTCAGCGTTTTCCACCCGAGCGTAGTTCCCTTCCTCCCGAAAGCTGATGTTTCCCAGGTGGAGGATCCCTGCCACGATCTGCAGCACCAGCTGCTGGTCCTCTCCCCGGATGCCGATGACCTGCATGGCATTCTGGGGGTGCAGGGACCCTGTCAGCCCCCATCCAGCCACAGAGGCTTTGGGGACCCCCTCTCCAGGGCACTCACCATGGTCTCATGGAAGTCACTGCGGTCGTCCGTGCCCTCCACCTGGAAGGTGTCTGTCTGGTTCAGGTAGTAGTAATAATCCGGGCTCATGATGCCCAGGTTCTGTCGCTGCTCTTGGGACGCTCCTTCGATGAGCTGGGAGGTAATGAGGAGCTGTAATTACCTGGTCCCTGCACCCCCAGCACAGCCTGGCAGCCCCTGACCACCCCAGTACCTGGTAGTAGATGTGGAAATTCCTCTCACCCTCGTTCTGGCTCACCACCCGAGACTTCTCCAGCAGGAAGTTGGAGATCTTCCCCCCGTCGGGTTCTCCGCCCCGGCTGAACTGGATCTCGAAGTATTTCCCCTGGGCCAGCACAGATCCTGCTCAGAGCCCTGGCTGGTGGGATTCCACACTTCCCCCAGCCCCAGCTGCTCTCCCCCTTCTCCCACCACATGAGGAGCATTGCTGGGATGTGCCACCCCTGACTGAGGACAGCAGAGTTTGTATGGGGATCTCATCACTATCTACAAGTGCCTGGAAGGAGGTTGGAGCCGGGTGGGGCTTGGGTTCTTCTCCCTGTTGTCCTGTCCTTGTGACAGGGCAACAGGACAGAAGGAAGCGGCCTCAGGTTGCCCCAGGGGAGGTTTAGGTTTGATATGTATCAGGAAAAGTTCCTTTACTGAAAGGGTGGTCAGGCACAGGAACAGGCTGCTCTTAGTGGAGTTAAAATCCCCTGGAGGGATTTAACAGATGTGTGGATGTGACACCTGGGGACGTGGCCCAGTGGTGGACGTGGCAGTGCTGGGTCAATGGTTGGATTCAATGTCCTTAAAGGTCTCCTTTAACCTCAATGGTTCTGTGGATCTGTGACCCCTGCGCTTGCCCTGGTGACTTACAAAGCGGCTGGAGTTGTTGTTCCGGACAGTTTTGGCATTTCCAAAGGCTTCCAGCAGTGGGTTGGACTGCAGGATGATGTCCTTCACGTGCTGGGGACAGAGGAGGGAGAGGGCTGAGCAGAGGGGCCACACACCTGTGTCCCCTTGGAGCTGGGGACAGACCTGGGGCTTTCCATGTCCCCACTCCTGGAATGGCTGCTCTGTGTGTCACCGTCAGCTGGGGGAGTTGGGGATCAAAGTGGAGGGAGTGGTTGGGAGGTGAAGTGGTGAATGGCAGGGGGGACATCAGACCTACCTGGACTTTCTCCCCTCCCCCGGACACTTTGGAGATGTAGCCCATGATGTATTTTGCTGCCACTGTTTTCCCGGCTCCGCTTTCTCCGCTGTGCAAATGCCAAAGCAGAGGAGATGTGAGACGGTCCCACCAGAGTCACCCACCCTGGGACACCTGAGGGTGGGATGCTGGGGCAGGACTGGAGGGTGACAGTGAGTTCTGGGGGCTGGGGCTGCCCAGGTGCTCTGGGGTGTGAGTGGGACCAGAGCACGGCTTGGTCAGGAGCGGCTCCAGCAGGAAATGTTGGATATCTTGTTGCTGGACTTTTGGGGGGAGGAGGAAGACTCAGGAGCCTCAAGGGGAAGTCTGTGGCCCAACATCCTGACCATTCCCCTTGCATCATCCCACCGGAAAGGTGCATTGCACAAGGTTCTGTCCCTGCCTGACACCACCCGGTGGCCCAGGACAGTGGGGTCCCTCCAGACACCCCAGTGCACTGCGTCCACCTCTTGCCATCACGTGTCTGCTGTGTTTAACTGGGAAACCCCTGGGTGAGGGGAGAAGGGGTGATTGGGGGGGGACAGCCAGCCCCAGAGCTGTGACACGTGGTGCCAGCTGTGCCCCGTGTCCCCAGTACCTGATGATGACACACTGGTTCTCCCCATCGATCAGCATGTTCCGGTACATGTTGTCAGTCAGGGCGTAGATATGGGGGGGATTTTCATACTGAGCCTAAACAGGGGGCAAGGACAGAGGTGCTGAGCACAGAGCAGCCCCCAGCCCCCCGCCCTGAGCCCCCTCCCCAAATCCCCTTAACTCTGCCCCCCTGGGAATCAGTCCCTTCCCACCAACACGAGCTCAGCAGTAGCACATCCCATGGTTTTTTTGACTCTCCCCTCCTCCTTGGGAAGCTCACGAGGGGCAGAGCCACCCGGGCTGGGTTTTACCACATTTGGGTTGCTCTGCTATGTATTTATGAGCTGAATTTCCCAGGAATTTGTTGCTGAGTCTCATTATTGCCTCTCCTCGGGAGCACTGAGCCCTGCAGCAGGCAAAGGGCTGGGGACGACAGGGACCCTCAAGGGACACCCCGGGGGTGGGGTTTGCACCAAATGAAACCCGAAGAGCCCCCGGCAGCCTCACCGCGCCCTGGTACAGCTCGATCTCCCGGTCGGTGAAATACGGCATCTGCTTGAAGGGGTTCACCGAGATGAGCACAGGCCCGATGTAGGTCTGGGGGGCAGGTTAAGGTCTGGATGTCCTTTCCCATGTCCCTTCCCACTGCCCAGCCCCACGCTGGAATGGCAGGAAGGTGCTTCTGGTGTCCCTGTCATGTCCTGGAAGCTGCACCAGGAGTGTCAGGAGGGTTTTCTGCTCGAGCACAGGCAGAGCTGCTGCCGTGGCTTGGCTGGGCTCCCTCAGCTCCAGGGTGTCCCCAGCAGTGGGATGGACATGGAACATCCCCCCAGCTCCCTGGCCTGGCTGACTATTGACTGCAAAGGCAGCTTCTCCTGCATCCAACACCCCCCCGGAATTCACCCTCTGCTCACGCTCCGTCTGTGGTTTTGCAGCAGAGGCTCATCCTCATTTTACAACCAGGGAAACTGAGGCACGGAGAGGGAAGAAACTGTGGCTTCTGCCTTTCCCTGGCCACCAGCCAGTCTGCCACCTCAGCCCTTGCCTGCAGCATCCCTGAGTCACTTAGTGCCTGCAGGAGAATGGAAAAGCTGGGAATTGTACCTGGAAACGGGGGCAGGCAGCAGGGAGGGGATGAGCCCTGAGCACTGTGAGGAGATGGAGGCTGGGGACACAGTGGTGGCATTACTCTGAGTCCCTGACGTCCTATTTTTGTCCCACCTGACATCAGGGCAGGGGGAGAGTGACTGAAGGGCAGGAGAAGAGGAGGCTTTCCTGGGAAATGCAGAAGCGTGGGAAGCTGAGTCACAGCTGGACAGAGCCCTGTGTGCGGCAGCACAGAAAAAAGGAAGAAGGACGCTGCTTGGGGTATTTTTTTCCTCCAAAAACCCCAAAACCAGCCCCCAAACCACCCCCTAAACACATGTGAAGCCCCAGGGCTGTGGGGGCAGGAGGCCACGTCACCAGCCAGGACCGCATTGCCTTGTAAGGACAGAGCCACATCTTCAGAGAAGCCACATCTCAGCAGCATGGGCAGGAGGCTCAGCCCTGCTGTCCCCCCAACGAGCCCCCACCGTGCCCTGCTCTGCTCCCCAGGGTCTGGTCCTTGTCCCCACCAGAGCTGGGGTGCAGGTGAAGCTGTGATTGTGGCTGGGGCACTGCACTGGTCGCATTCCCAAGTAGGGGTGAGGTGAGCAGGGCAAGGACTTGGGGACACGTCCTCATCTGCACCACAGAGCCTGAGAGCTGCAGAGTTTCCTGCCCAGGAGTGTCAGCTCTGGGGTGGGAGCAGGGGGTGGCATAGCCAGGGCAATACTGGGCAGGTTGGGGGCAGGTGAAGGTGTCCCTTGTGCCCAAGGGATGCCAAGTCCTTCCCAAGGTTCAAGGCTGCTCCGCTCCATCCAGGGTTTGTTGTGGGTGCAGAGCCAGGGCACACGGTGGGCATGGAGAGCATGTGGGTGACAGCAGCAGGGGACGATGGCCATTGCTGCCACTGAGGTCTGGCCCCCTTGTCCCAGGCAGGTGGGTCTCCAGTGTGCAGGAACAGTGTGGGAGGATGGATGAAGAAGGCTTTGCTCAGGACTTTGTGGCCACAAAGGAAGGACCAAAGATGGTCCAGGGGCATGGCAGGGCGGGGGTCGAGGTTGCTGTGTCTCTGCCAAGTGCAAGTCAGCTTGGGAATGGTGACATTCCCCAACCAATCCCAACCCCAACCCACCAGTGTGGAGATGGGACACGCTGCAGGCACTGGGACAACCCCAGTTTGTCCCATGCCCTGGCAAAACCTTGAAGGCCCTCCCTGCTGCTCCCTGTCCCTCTGTCCTGGGAAGGATACAAAGATGAAATCATCCATAAAACGCTTCTTGAGGTTCTCCACGATGGCATCCTCGGAGATCTTGGAGAGCAGCACCATGTCGTCCACACCGCTCTGCTTGACATTGTGGCTCTGCCAGTGGAAGCGCTCCTTGCTGCCCTGTGGGGACAGGGACACAGGGACTGTGCCAGGGCCACTGCTGCTGGCAGTGGGGCCCTGGGCAGAATCTGATCCCAGCTGGGAGCTGGGACTGGCCCCCAGCTCAGCTGTGGCTCCAAAACAGGCACCTTCGAGGTTCAAAGAAGGTGGTTTGGCCAAGCTGGGAACTGCCAGAGCTCGATATCCATCACACTGGGGTTTGCCCCATCCCTCCTCACCACAGGTCTGGCACTTGGTGAGGAGCAGACAGGATGCTGATGGCATGTGGCCACATCTGCACCGTCACCTCTGCTCCTTACAGGGGTTAACGAAGCTCTAACGAAGCAATCTATGCACAGGCTCTGCTTATGAGTCAAAGAGGCACCAGAATAATGCAGGGGAAGGGTGGCGGTGGAACCCTCTGCCCTCCCACATCCTTTTCATACCCAGGCAGAGGTGCCATCACCCTTTGCCCCTGCCTAGGGTGACACCAGCACCCTCTTTTCAGCTACCCCACACCTTGCCCAGCTGTCTCTGGGGCAGCAGGAAAACTGGGCTGTGGTTTAAGCTCTTGTGGAGTAAACACAGCCCTGGGCTGGGAGTGGTGGGTGAGATTTCACTGTGATAAAACAACCCAAAGGGCTCCCCTTGTCCTCACTGCTGCAGAGAAAATGTGCTGGGCACAGCTGTGGTGCCCATGTGGCCCTTGGTGTGATGCCGGAAGGGACACCCCATCTGGACCTGCCTGTGGCCCCTCTGGGTCTGTCCCTGTCCCCCGGGGTTCTGCTTTTACCCCCAGTGCTCTGTCACCGATTTCACTTCTCCCCCGTTGCTCCTGGCCTCTTAACTCTTTGAATTTCCCCTTTCTCCTCTTCCGCTTTTGCTACATTTTCCTGCTGGCTCTCAAGATTTCAGCCTCTCGACCCTGATACCTTCAGACCCTCCTGTCAGCCCCTGGCCTTCACAGGGTGCCCCCACAGCCCCCTCGGGTGCCATCGGGGTGTGGGATGGAGGGACCCTCATGGAGTGTGGAGGAGCTGGGAACCATCGTGCTGCTCCCCCTGTCCACCTCCCTCCTCACTGGGCTTTGCCTCCCAAAACACCATCCCTGCCCCTCCAAATCCCAAATGCAACTCAAGCCCCCATAGCTGAGGAAGGGTCTTTTGGCTTTGTTGTCCTGCTGCCTTCCCTTGGGACACGCAGGACACCTGGACCTGGGTCAGCCCAGGGACTCCAGCGGGTAATGGGGCTGTTGACACAGCCTGAAACCACCCAGGGAACTCCTCCTCTTCCTCCTCTTTGTTGTTTGTGGGTCTTTTTCTTGCCTTCCCCTCTTCTTCCTCCCCTCCATCCTAATAACCCCTAGAAAATCCATCTGGAAAAACACAGGTGGGCTCAGTCACCCACCCCAGGTCACTGTGCTGCCACCCAGGGAGCTGCCAGGGACTCCAAGAGCTGCCCAGCTTCCCCCAACCTGCCCAAATCCCGGTGCTTCAGGTGGGGAGGAGCAGTTGGGACGAGCCCATGGGCTCAGTTTCCTGCCCCCATCACCCTGAGCCCTCTGGCACAAACACCCCGGGGTGGTTATAGCACCAAATTAAGGCAAATTGGAGCATTTCCTGCACTGAGAGCTCAGAGCTTTTGAGCTGACACACGGAGTTTCTCCGTCAGTCAAACAGCTCAGAGCTGTCAGTGGTGTCTTCGCCACCTCCTCTTCCTCCAGGCCGGGTCAGGTGCTTTCCTGGCCCTCAGCTGTGAGGAAAACACCGGCTCACGTTTAAATGAAGGTTTTGTCCCAAGTATCTGCGAGGCTGTGGGTGTTTCTGGGAGCACAAATCCTGCCTGGCTTCTCAACAGGGAGCACGGGGGATTCGGAGGGCCAGGCCTCACTAAGCTGGGTAAACTCTTGGGGGGGATGAAGAGGAATTAGGATGGCCTAATTAGGATGGCCTAATTAGGATGGCTCAAGCCGTGGCATGAGCTCATGGCATTGCCCAAGCTCAGCACCCAGTGAGGCCCCACGGGATGGGGCTGCAGGCAGCACCTCTGTGGGGAGTGGGGGCACAAGATAAATTTACTTTTAGAGCTTTGAGGCAGCAGTTCTTCAGTCCCCTCCTCTGTCCCTGTGTCCTCTGCCCCTGTCCCCTCCCCTGTCCCTGTGTCCTCTGCCCCGGTCCCCTCCTCTGCCCCAGGCTGAAGTGAGGGATGAGCTGGAGAGCAGCAGCTCCACAGCCTCCACCACAGGAGTCCCCAAGGAAAGGGGCCTGGACCAAACTCCTCCATGAAGGCATTTCATCCTCATGCCAAGCAGGGAGAGGCTTTTGTTCACCCTTGACCTTCCAGGAGCCCTTTGCAGCCTCTGTGCACAAGGGACTTTGCTCCAACGGTGTTCCCATGAGGAACACCCATCCTGTGATCCCATCAGCATCCCCAGGACTGTGGGATGGGGACGGTCACCAGGGCCTGTGCCCGGGACTCTGGGTGCCCCTGGAGCTCAGACAGGATCACTGAGGCAGGGAGGGGAGCAGCCCTGTGGCAGCACTCGAAAAACATCATGTTTTTCTTCAAAGCTGAGGTCTAAACCACCAAAAAAACCCTGCAAGCCCCAAGCAGAGAGCGGATGCAGCCCAAGGTGGCACCTTTTGTCTCAGATAACGCAAGCCCAGAGACAGGAACACCTTAAAACCACCGGAAGCCTCGAGAAGAGCTGTGGGGTTGTCACATCACTGTCACCAGCCTGCACAGGCAGCATCTGGGGATGGAGCCTGGCCCCAGAACTGAGCCCTGGCAGGAGTCAGGCCGTGCAGCCACATGGCACCAAGAGAAGCCACAAAACATCTTCAGGTGTTGGGTGATGGTGGGAAAGGGACAGTGGAAGTGTCTCTGGGGAACAGCAGCTGAGCAGCCGCTTGGGCTGGTGGCAACCACAACTGTGGGCGGGAGAAGCTTCAGTTTCAGCCTGGTCACTGTCCCCTTCCTGTCTGGGGGGAAATGGCTGGGACCAGCATCACCCCCAGAGCACAGCCATGGGCTCGAGGACCTGTCTATGACCGTGCAAACTCTTACTCCGTGTCTGAACATCTTCCTAATTTTGAAAGCTTTCATCTTCCTCTTCTGCCTCCAGAGCAACTTCCAGATGTGGCCAGTGGCTTTCCAGCAGCCCCGTGTCCTGTCTGCAGCTCCTGTCCCCCTCATCTGCCACGGTCCAAGGTCCCACCACAGGGACCAGCACCCAGAGGGTCCCTCCTGGCCTGGGGCACATGGTTGTCACCCCAGCGCCCCACGCTCTGCCCACACCCCAGCAGCACCATCAGTGCCCAAACCAGAAGGGCTGGTGGGAAGTTGGGCTGGGAGGAGCACCCGGCTCTGCCGTGGGTACCACAGCAGTGACAGCAAAATCAAAACCGCCTTGTGTCAGCCCAGACTCATCCCCTGGTGGGCTCCATCCTGCTGGGTCAGCACCCTGGGAGACACCAACCCTGCACCCAACACCTGCCACCCATCCCTGGGTGCTCCCCCCCTCCGTGTCCTGCCCCAGCTCCTCACCCAGCCCCAGCACCACTCCCTGTCCCCAAGCCTGGGGAACATTGTCCCTGCTCCAGAGGGGACACTGGGCAGCTTCCTGAGGCCTCCAGAAAAGCAGCAGGATGGGTGCAGGGGATAACAGGGCTGAGACAGCCCTGAGGTGACAGGAAGAGGGGGTGACATCCCCAGGGTACCCGAGGGGCACGGGCACCTCCCCCAGCAGGGCCCCTCTTGCACTCACCATGGTGTCCCTGTGTCCTGCCCCCGGGGACGGGCTGCTCGGGGCTCCTGTCACCGAGGGTCTGGTGCCATCCCGAAGCACTTTGTGTTTCTGCTGCAACTACAAATTGCGACTAATTTTTTTTTCCCCTCCTCCCACTTCCTCATTTCGTGAGGGTTCGCTGGGGGTGGGGACGACGGGTGGCTTTGCTGCCATGAGCCCTTGAGGTGGCCCTGCCCGGGGTGTCCCCTGCTGCTGGTGCTGGGGGTCACCAACCTGGCTAAGCAGGTGGATGCTGGACAGAGTGTGGCAGGGATGTTCAGGGCCTCCACAAATCCTGTCCCCCCACCCCAGGGTGACAGTTTGATGTGACCTGTCTCAGGGAGGCCAGTCGGTGCTGGGGGATGCTCTGCTTTGAGGTGGTTTTAGGAGCAAGATGGTCCTAAAAAGGTTGCTGCCTTTCTATTTTTTTCCCCCCAGGTCTTTTTAAATAAAAAAGACCACACTTGAGTAGCAGAGACAATCTGTTGCTGTGGCAGCCGAGGCCTAAGACAGCTCTGCACTGTCATGTCCTCACTGTCCCTGAAAACACCATCCTGGGATCAGAGAATGATGGAATGGTTTGGGTTGGAAGCACCTTAAACATCATCTCATTCCACCCGCTGCCATAGGCAGTGACACCTTCCACCCTCCCAGTGCTTCTAACCTGGCCTTGGACACTTCCAGGGATGGGGCAGCCACAGCTGCTCTGGGAAACCTGTGCCAGGACCTCCCCACCCTCCCAGCCAGGAATTCCTGCCCAATCTCCCATCTGTCCCTGCCCTCTGGCAGTGGGAAGCCATTCCCTGTGTCCTGTCCCTCCAGCCCTTCTGTCCCCAGTCCTTCTCCAGCTCTCCTGGAGCCCCTTTAGGCTCTGCAAGGGGCTCCAAGGTCTCCCTGGATCCTTCTCTTCCCCAGGTGAGCACCCCCAGCTCTCCCAGCCTGGCTCCAGAGCAGAGGGGCTCCAGCCCTGGGAGCATCTCCAGGGCCTCCTCTGGACTCTCTCCAGCAGCTCCAAATCCTTCTGCTGTTGGAGACCCCAGAGTTGGAGGCAGCTCCGCAGACTCTGTGGGGTCTCACCCAAGCAGAGCAGAGGGGGAGAAAATCCTTTCCCTCGACCTGCTGGCCCCAGAGCAGCGTGACCCCCACGGGGTCTGTGCTCCTCAGATCCTCCATGTCCCACATCAGCTCTGGGTGAATCTCCATCTCTCTGACCCGCTCCAGTCCCTT
>WEKX01004072.1:0-27147 GCA_013390025.1 Pitta sordida | reverse complement strand
CTCCCAAACCCCTCCTTTGGTGTGAGGATCATGGTGGTGTGAGGAGAAACACGACTGGGAGCAGGAGCTGTGCCCGGGATCGTAGCTACTCCTTTATTATAAATCATGCCGTTACGTCGCTCCTCCTCAGGGTTAGTACGTTAAACATTTTTCATTACATATATATATCTAGATAAAAAGGTGAAAACACCCCCTCCCCTCACCAAAATGTCAGAACGGAGCATGGCACCAGGAAGGAAGACAAACGAGGGCCTGCTCGACAGCCAGGCGGGGTTTGCTGAGCACCAGAGAAGCTGCGAGCGGCCGAGGAGCAGGTGAAAATAAAAACACGGATGGTAGAGTAACACGTGGAGGCTCGTGGGGTGGAGAGGTTTGCTCTGGGGAAAGAGGGCTGTCCCCTCCCTGCACCCTCTGGATGACCCCAAGGGAACAAAACGTGGCTTTGGATGAGAATTGCCATGTGGAAAGGCCTGAAAAAATTGTAATAATAACAATAATGATTGGGATAATAACAAAAAGCTTGGGAGATTTGATGTCAGGTCTCCTCTGCAGCTGTGGTGGCTCACGGAGAAGACACTTACTGCCCCAGATTTGGGCAGGAGGTGACCTGGAGGAATTTCAAGCTTGCTCTCTTCCCATCACTGGAGATCTCCTGTGGGCAGAGGAGTGGGTGGCACTGGACTGGCACCCCAAGGCCACAGCAACACGTGGCCAGGCTGCCTTTGGAGGAAAAGCACCTTTTGGAGGCAAAGCACCTTCTGGATGCAAAGCACCTTTGGAAGTAAAGCACCTTTGGAGGCAAAGCAGCCTCAGAGGCTTTGGCATTGTCTTGGCAGGGCCCTGCAGGCTGGTCCCGAGTCACGGCCGTGGGGACACTGGCACAGGACAGTCCTTGCCCTGTGTCTCCTTCGCTTTGCTCCCTGCAGCCCAGCATGGCCTCAATGCCCATTAAGTGACTGCAACCCCGAGCACATCTTGGCCCCGACCTCAGCTCGTGCTTCGAGGGATGAAAAATGGTCACAGAAGTGACGGGGGCTGTCAGGAAAAATAGAGGAACACCCCAATCAAAGTAGGTCGTTATGAGAGTTTGAATAACCCCCTCTCCCAGTTAAACTGGTGTCACCGCTCTGCTCCTGGAGTGACCTGCTCCCTGTCCCCTGCTGCAGGTGCCAAGGTGACAGGATGCAAACCAAGAAAACCAGATCCCTGCTCCAAGCCCACTGCCCACAGCAGCTCTTCCTCAGAAGCCACAGGCCACCCTTGGCACCCCCAGCACCCAGACCCTCCTCCTGCCTCCCCTGGGATCCCGAGGGAATGGCAGCACCCCTGGGTGTGCTCAGGCTCCCGGGGATGCCCCACTGCAGACCTCGGTGTCCCGTGATGCCCTCGGGACACGGGCATGGAGCAGGATGAGGCGGGTGGTGCCGCTTCCCGCGTTGGCTCTGCAGGACCTGGGTCTGCGACTAATAAATAACATCAGAATTTCAAGTAATGTCCCTGCTGCCACGCTCTGCCCACGTCCCCGCTCTCCCACCACTCATCCGTGCAGGGAGCCACAGCAGCTGGCAGTGGTTTAACTGGGAACCTGCCATCGTGAGGCTGGGGGGCGAGGGGTGCTTGTCTTTGGGGGTTTGGGTGACGCCGGCTCCCACTGGAAGCACGAGCTGTGTTGGGCCCAGGGGAGATTCCCAGGACGGAGAGGAAGGCCATGGCTCGGCAGCCCTCTGGCATTGCTTTTGCCTTCCAGTTTTCCCACGGGGGTCACGCCGTGTCCCTAATGCCCCTGGCAGGTTTTACAGCACATCTGTCGGAAGTAGGTCCGGCTGCAGAACTTGAACTTGAGGACAAGCGGGCAGTAGGCCACCTTGTTCACATCCTTGCATTCTGGGAGGGAGACAAGAGGGAAGGAAGCAGAGTTACAGCTGCCTCGAGGAGAGGAGACCCCAGTGTCCTGGTTCCTGGGGGGTTCTTGCCAGGAAGCAGCAAAAAAACAGCTACTGAGGATCTCACTACTGAACCCCTCTCTTTGCCATGGTGCACCTCACGGGATCCCAGAATAGGCTGAGTTGGAAGGGACACACAAGGCTCATCCAGTCCAACCCTCAGCCCTGCACAGGCCCATCCCCAAGAGTCACCCCCTGTCCCCAGAGGATCATCCCAACCCTCCTGGAGCTCTGGCAGCCTTGGGGCTGTGCCCACTGCCCTCTGGGGGAAGAACAACCTTGTCCTGAGATCCACCCTCCCCCTGCCCTGACCCAACTCCAGGCCACATTTCCCATCCCAGAGACCCTGTTCCACTCACCCTCAGGGTTGTCTGTAGGTCCTGACTCGCACTTGGTCTCACACTGCTGCATCCCCGGGGGCCGCAGGGTCTCCACGCAGTCACTGGACGGCTGCCCGGTGTGAGTCAGGCACTGGACGGATCTTCTTTGCTGGCCAAGGCCACAGTGGGCAGAGCACTGTGGGGACAGCACAGAGGGAGCTGCAGCGGCCACTGTGGCTTTAGCAATGCCAGGGGAGGGGCATGGCTGGGTGTTAGGAGATGCAAAGTGAGGTGAATGTAACCCCTTCCGTCCCCAGGGACCTCCTGGCATGACTGAGAGCTGCAGCCACACTTTCTGAAAAGCTGGATTTGAATTTCCAAGGCTCACAAACGATCCCTCCATCCAGCTCTGAATCACTGACCCTTCCCAGGCCTCCTGCACCCCGATGTCACCCTGCAGCCTGAGAGGTGTTAGAGAGAAGGGAGGACCCTTAGTGTCACCTCCACTGGGCTGTGGTGGGGGGACCAACAGTGCCCCTACTTGCAGATGTCCCAGCCCGCCTCTGCAGCCCCTGCTGACCCCAGGTACACATGGGGGCTCTTCAAGGACATCTGGGGGGCCCTGCATGTCCTGGGAGACTCCCTGGGTCAGCTCACACAGCCTCCTGAGCCAAAAACAGGGCAAAGAACATCACCAGGGGAACCCTGGTATTCGTGGTGGCCACATGGGGTTCTGCTGGCTGGTCAAATCCTCACGTGCAGAAGGATTGGAGGGGCTGGGGAGTTCTGCTGCAACACCCCCGTGGGAAGGAGTGTCCCTACCTGTCCCCACTCGCCGGTGACCCAGCGGGGTGGGGGGCAGCGCCGCAGGTTGCACCTCATGCTGGTGGGGGGTTTGGAGGCCTCTTGGCACTGGGAGGTGGGCAGGGTGGTGCTGTGGTCGCCGCTCTTGCAGAGGACGATGCGGTGGCGGAAGCCGGGGCCGCAGTTTGGGGTGCACTGCAGAGAGGGGACACACGGTCAGGGTGTCCAGCAAGGAGCAGAGAGAGGCAGCTCTGGCTCTGCCATCCAGGCTCCCACCTTTCCTTGTCCCCTGAGAGACAAGACCATTCCCTATGTCCTGCTCTCCATGGGCAGCAGCCGTCACTGATGGTCTGACCTGTGGCTGACACTGTGCCCTCAGAGGGGTGAGGGATGATGTTGAGGGATCATAGAATCCTGGAGTATTCTGAGCTGGAAGGGACCCCCAAGAATCATCCAGTCCAACCCCTGGCCCTGCCCAGACACCCCAACAATCCCCCCCTGTCCCTCAGAGCGTTGTCCAAACCCTCCTGGAGCTCTGGCAGCCTTGGGGCTGGGACCAAACCCTGGGGAGCCTGTTCAGTGCCCGACCACCCTCTGGGGGAAGAACCTTTCCCTGAGATCCATCCCAAGCCCTGACACAGCTCCAGCCCTTCCCTGGGCTCCTGTCCCTGCTCCCAGAGCAGAGCTCAGCCCCTGCCCCTCCGCCTCCCCTCGGCAGGAGCTGCAGACCCCGAGGAGTCTCCCCTCACTCTCCTCTGCTCCAGCTGAACCAGCCAAGTGCCCTCAGCTGCTCCTCAGACTCTTCCCCTCCAGACTCCTTCCCATCTTTGCATCCCTCCTTTGCCACTTACCTCCGACCAGTCCAGGGCGACCCACTCTGGAGGGCATGTCTGGTTGTTGCATGGCTCAAGCATCTTTGGCCGTGGGTGGGCGCAAGAAGCGTCATCCAAGGTCTTCTCCTCAGTGGCGGAGATCTTGCGCTTGCAGAACACGCTGCGTGTGCGGACGCCTTCGTTGCAACTGCGGCTGCACTCGGACCAGTTCCCAATCACCCACCTGAGACAGGTCAAACAGCAAAGCTTGTGAGGGGCACGGTGGGCCAGGCTTACCCTCACACTCCTGCACACAGCCCTGGTCCTGCTGTGGCCACATCCTTCCAGGCAGCTCTGGTTGAACCACAGAGCTCCTCCATGTCTTCCCTTCCCCTTCAAGAGAAGGGCAAAGACAGACAGAGATGGGCTGAGACAACTTTGGAGGGACTCACTGAGCATCTTAGAGGAGAAAACCCCTCCTCTTCCCCAGCAGAGCTGCTCCATCCAGGCAGTGTCACCTCTGTCACCCCTGGACACCCTGCCTGTGTCACACACATTGGTGACGTCCCAGTTTAGAACTGGGTGGAAAAGGAACCCTTGGTAAAAGGATGTAGGACTGGATAATTTTGTATTTTACCTGATCAATAGGATTTTTTTTTTTCTTGCTGTGAGGGGAACTGACTCAGCAACGACAGAGAGGGGAGAATTTGACCCTTTTCTGTGCTGGATTTTCCCCCCACACTCCCTGCCGTGGTACTCACGCCGGGGGACACGGCTCGGTGTTGCAGGGCTGCTGCCGCTCCGACGGTTTGGTTTCAGGGCTGCAGAAATGGCTGGAGACAGTCGAGCCATCAGAGAGTTTCCTGCACACCACAGACTGGATCTGGCTGCCTGTCAAGAGAAAGAGGCAAGGGGGAAGGAGAAGAGAATGCTGAGGCTCATGTCGAACCAGACTCACGGCACTGCTCCCACAGAGGGATGTGACAGAGGAGCCACTTGTCCTGCACATGAAGCCTGAACCTACTTCTGTATCATAACCAAGGTTAGCATCCAGTAAAAAAAATGGATGGTGTGAAATGGTGGTGCCAATGACTGGATGTGACAGTGCTCTGGGCTGGGTGGCATCAGTCACAGGTTGGACTTGATGGTCTTGGAGGTCTTTTCCATGGAACCAGTCCACGGGATTCAGGGAAGAACCAGTGGTGTTTCAGCTCACAGATGTGGATCTGAGGCTGGAGGGACTGTTTTTTTTCAGCCAACCTGTCCTTGCCCCACCCCTGGAAGTGTCCAAGGCCAGGTTAGAGAGGGCCTGGAGCAACCCAGGATAGTGGAAGGTGTCCCTGCCCATGACAGGGAGTGGAATGAGATGGGCTTTAAGGTCTCTTCCACCATAAGGCCACCCTATGAGTCAGTGGGTTTAAAAGGGCCTGGAGCGACAGAACAGGGGGTAATAGTTCTCACTGCCAGAGGGCAGGATTAGGTGGGATGTTGGAAAGGAATTCTTCCCTGTGAGGGTGGGCAGGCCCTGGCCCAGGTTTCCCAGAGCAGCTGTGGCTGCCCCATCCCTGGAAGTGTCCAAGGCCAGGTTGGAGCAACCTGGGATAGTGGAAGGTGTCCCTGCCCATGGAAGGCGGTTGGAACAAGATGGGCTTCAAGGTGTTTTCCAAGCCAAACCACTCCATAATTCTGTGATCTCAGGCCACCTCCCACCACCTCCACCACCCACACCCTGATCCTGCTGAAAGTGGCACCCAGGTTGTTTGCCCTGACACTCTGCCCACAGGGCTGACACCAACTTGCACAGGCTGAGTGCAGGTGGGAACAGGGAGAGACCCGGGAGCTCCATCAGGGCCCAGCAGATGCTCCCAGACCCAGTGTGTGGGAGTCCCAGCAGGGCAGACACGTGTTCCCCAAACCCACACGGGGTCAAACCTCACCCCCTGCACACAGCACTGAGCACTTGGTCCAGGGTGTGTAGTGCCAGGAATACTGGTTGGAGCCGTCCCTGCTGATGGGTGCGTTGAACTTGTACCGGATCCCCTGGAGCTCCGTCCTCACCAGGACCTGTGGAGAAAGGCATCGGTGCCACTGAGGTCCAGCATGGTTGTGACCATCTGGATCATCCCACAATCTCTAAAATCCAGGGCATCTGAAACCTCCCCCTTTCCTTTTCCAGTCCCTCCCAGAACAGACATGGCAGCCCCCAGTGACACACTGGTGCAGCTGTGAAGGTGACACGATCAGAGACAAAGCTCCCCTGCACTGAAGGATGGAATCATCCCAAAGCCTGGCAAATTAGAAAGGGAGGACTGAGAACTCAGCCCAATTTACCTCTAATCCCTGTGTCTCTTTACTCCAGGCAGCAAGGGTTGGGGCTGAGCAGCTCCAGCAGCGTGAAGCTGAACTGGGAGAGGTTTAGGTTGGATCTCAGAGAAAGGTTCTTCCCCCAGAGGGTGGTCGGGCACTGAACAGGCTCCCCAGGGTTTGGTCCCGGCCCCAAGGCTGCCAGAGCTCCAGGAGGGTTTGGACAACGCTCTGAGGGACAGGGGGGGATTGTTGGGGTGTCTGGGCAGGGCCAGGGGTTGGACTGGATGATCCGTGTGGGTCCTTTCCAACTCAGATGTTCTGTGAATCTCTGAATTCTCATGTAGTCATGGCAAGGTCTCTTCAGCCCTGGCCAGGTCTGTACCAGGTGGGGTGTGAAGGAACCGTGTTACCAACCATGACAAAGAGGGTGATGTTGGTGGGTCCCAAGGCCTCCAGTGACTCGGGCTCATCAGGGGATCTCCTGTAGTGGAAGGTTGTGCCGGCGATGTCAAAGCGCCTGGGGGGATCGATGGAGAGCTTCCCATTGATGAAATACTCGCCGCTCTCCCCTCTCAGCGCTGCAGGGACAGGGGAGGAAGGTCAGCTGGATAAACTTAATCCAAGGGCTTCTCACCTGCCAGGCTCAGAGCACTGCTATGGCAGAGGGTAAATGGCACCAGCCTCGTCTTACAGGGGGAGGAGAGGCAGGATCTCAGTCAGGGTCACACGGAAAATCATCGTACCAGCACCACATCTCATCCTGCCTGGCACCTCACTGTGGGAAGGGGATGCCCTGGGATGCTCAGCCAGCCGCTGGGGCGGCGCTGGGGACAGCCGGCACTGTGACAAGCTGTGGCCACCAAGCCAGGCTCAAATCCAGCTGTTCGAAGTGGTTCCCGGCGGCCGGGGCTGCTGGAGGCTGTCGGCGCCCAGGGCCGGGCTGTGCTTGCCCGGGCGAGTCGCTAGAGGGGGATCGGAGCGCTCGCTCCTTCCCTCCCCGCCTTCCACCCGCACTCCGGGACCAGCTCTGTGCCACTCCCTGCCGGCAGCGACCCCAGAGCCACCGCGCTCTGGGACAGCGAGAACTCTTCGTGCTGGTGAGGATGGAGGATGCCGCCTCTGTCTGGGAGAGATCCTGGGGTGCGAGAGACGGTGGCGGCAGTTCACAGGGATGGGAGCTTGGGCTCTCAGAGCACAGAGATCCAGAGTGGAGGGGCAAGAGGAGATTCCCAAAAAACCAGGAAAGGAGGATGTCCAGCATCTCTGGTCCCAGCAAAGGGACCTGGGCTGGGGGGAGGATGCCAGGAAAATCCCACTGAGACATCCCACCAGTGCCTGCATCTGGAAAGGCTCCTGGAGAGCCACTGCAGTGACCGTCCTGCCCAGCCTTCCATTGCTTGGAGGACAGAAAGGGAAGACAAAGGGAAAGAAAATACTCTTGAGAGCCAGACAAAGTGTGGCTGGAAAATCAAAGCCAAGGGAAATGTGAGCAGGTCTGCTTTTAATCCCCAGCCCAACATGCTGGCAGAGGGAGGAGTGCCAGGGAGCCACAGGCGGTGCCAGGAATGGTGGGATGGGGCGTTTGCTCAGGGTTACAATGGTAAAGGTGAGGGCGCAGGGATGGAGGCAGCACTGCAGGGACAGGGGCTGTGGGAGACGCACCAATACCTGGCCTGGGACACACTGCCCTGCCAGCAGACCCTGCTGCCTTCCCCTGCCCCACATCCCAGTTCCCTGCTGCAGAGGGAAGTTCTCCTTGTAGACCTTTTGAACACCCTGTTATCCACAGGAAATGGCAGAGCAAGAGGTGCCAGGCTGAGATTTCAACACCCCCAGCCCCAGCTCACCCAGGTAGTTGATGGAGAGGTTCAGCTCGCGGATGTCGATGTGGACGGAGCCCTTGGGGATCTGGATCACCTCCTCGTAACCTGTGGGACAACCCAGGGCCAGTGACCAGGGATGCTCAGCCCTGGAGCCCAGAGCCAGCCCTGCCCTGGATGGGAGTGTGAGCCAACCTCATACCCATGGGAAAAAGATGGGAAAAGGATTTAGGGCACCAGGACAGTGCCTTGCTGACTTTGCAGTGTGCTGGGACTGGTGCTGTGGACCTGGGATCTCCATGGGCACCTCCCAAGCCTGGCTTGAGGGCAGAGTGTGTTGGGGAGGAGGGAAGGAGCTTGGAGTTCTGTGTCAGGGATTCAAGTGCCAGTGGTGACTGGGACATGGCTTGGCCAGTGGATGGGGGAGATTTAGTCCCTGGCAGCCTGGTCCTACTCCTTGGGGGGTTTCTTTGGGATATGTCCCTGCTGGTCCTGTGTGTCCCCAGGAGCAGGTGAAGTTGAGGAGGGATTTGGGGGTGGGTGACACTGGCCAGGCCACTCATTCCATACCTCCCTCTGGCAGGGACTGGTTGAAGACACCCTCGATGGTCTCACAGGAGCTGCCATCTCCCCCACACACACGACACTTGTCCTCCTTTGAGTCAGAGCCCAGGACACGGTCACAGCCCACGTGCTGGAGGAAGGAGCAGCAGGGAATTACCCATCCTGGTGGGACCTTTTTCTCCCCACACCTGACCTACAGCACCCCAGGAAAGCCATGCCTGGGCTTCCCCTCGCTGTGCCATGCAATGCTCTGCAGAACCATCTCTGCCACCCCTCTCCAGGGGCAGCCCCGGGGGTCTCTCTCCAGGGCTGGGGGGGGGTTCAGGCAGAAATTCCATGACCGTGGGATAAGGCAGAGTCTGGGATGCCCGTGTGGAGCTGCTGGAGCTGCAGCAGCCCAAGGAAAGCTGTGTCCCTGCAGCTCATGTGTCCCTGTGGAGCCTTTGGCTCTGTCCCACTGCCGCAGTCTGTGGGGGATCACCCGGGTCACCAGCAGGGCTGCGGCTACCTATGGTGCAATCCCCCTTTTGTTCCACAGTGTGTTCAGCCCCATGGAGACAAAAGGACCCCCGAGACACAGGAAGGCAGACAGACAGAGGGAGCCTGTCTGTCTGTGTGTCTGTCTGTCTGGGTCTGCCCGCTGGGGCACATTTGCCCCTCCCATAGCGCTTGCTTATAATTAAACTTTTCTGGCCCCGCAGATCCCATTTCAAGGGAAAGATCAAGTGCCTGGGGCCACACGGGCTGTGAGTGCAGAGGCCCATCTCTAACCCAGGCAAACGTGGAGGGTGGATGTGCTCAAGCCCAGTGTCTGTGAGCTCCTGACCCACAGCAGAACTGGGAAACAGGGAATGATGGAATGGTTTGGGTTGGAAGGGGCATTAAAGCTCATCCCGTTCCACCTTCCTGCCATGGGCAGGGACACCTCCCACTGTCCCAGGCTGCTCCAACCTGGCCTTGGACACTTCCAGGGATCCAGGGGCAGCCACAGCTGCTCTGGGAAACCTGTGCCAGGGCCTCCCCACCCTCACAGCCAGGAATTCCTTCCCAATCTCCCATCTGTCCCTGCCCTCTGGCAGTTTGAAGCCATTCCCTGTGTCCTGTCCCTCCATCCCTTGTCCCCAGTCCCTCTCCAGCTCTCCTGTTGCCCCTTTAGGCTCTGCAAGGGGCTCCAAGGTCTCCCTGGAGCTTCCCTTCTCCAGGTGAGCACCCCCAGCTCTCACAGCCCATGTCCTCGTGGGCAGGTTGAGGGCAGCACCCCCACGCCCGGGGGTCTGTCCTGGCCTCCCCATCCCAGGTCCCAGCAGCACCTTGCACTCCCCGTTGACACAGATGTCATTGGAGTCCTGCCGACACGGGGTCCCATCAATCACGGCCGCTGCCCGCTCCGTGTAGAAGTTGAAGCCCTCGGCCAAGCAGTTGAGGGAACAGGCCTTCACACCCCCTGGGAAAGGAGCAGAGGGTCAAATCAGAGAATATTCTGAGCTGGAAGGGGCCCATGGGCGTCATCGAGTCCACCTCTGAAGCGAATGGTGCCTCCAAGGAAAGACATGGAGAGCCAGGAGGATGTCCCTGCTGAGCAGAGGGACCCAGGCACCACATCCCGGCCCTTGAGCTGGACACTGACCCACAGTGAGACACTGTCCCTCCTGCACAGCCTGGGAAACACAGGCTGTATGTGGTGGGGAAGGAAACAAACTGATCTGTTCTTATCTGGGTCACTCTTGGGTGTTCTGGCACTTCACAAGGGTTTTTTGCACCCTTGTGCCCACTTTGCAGACAGGGAAACTGAGGCAGCAGCTCTTCAGTGACTTGTCCAAGGGTTTTTTCAGCTGCTAGATCAGAGCAACCAAGATTTTCACCTCCTAGAGCAGTTACTAGGCCAGGGGAACCATTTCTTTCTGTCCAGGGCTGATGGACACTGAATCCTTCCCAGCAAAGATGACAACAGAGGTGTGAGGATGAAGGGGAAGGATCCTCAAGTTACAGCTAAAATATCTATTCCCCAGCACCCCTTGCCAAAGCAACATCTAAGGAACAGAGGCTGGATATCTGGATATCGGCTTCTAGTGCCTGGGAGCAGGATGTGGCACCACTTATGGAAGGAGACACCTGAGCAGAGCCGTTCCCTGCCTCGTGCCATGGGATTTTATCAAGTGTTGCTGTGGACTGTGGGATTTTCTGCCCTTACTGAGCATCTCAAGGAGACCCAGCAGCCTGCACGACCCTGGCAGAGATGCCTGAGCTGTGGCAGTTCCCTCCTGCAGGCTCCAGCAACAGTCCTGAGCCCTGTGCCAGAGCCGGGAAGCACCTAAAATTGGGAGCAACCGAAATCTGCAAGACTTGCAGCTGGATAGGGAACATCAAAGGGCAGAGGGAGGGGAGGGGTGGCCCAGCTGTGCCTTGGAGCATCTGAGCACAGCTGTGGGGAAGAAAGAGCAAAGCTGGGAGAGAGAGGAACACGAGGAGACATGAGAGGGGAATTCAGCAGCTTGGAGGCACGTTGTGAAGCAGGATGCCTGGGCAAGCCCCTGGAGAAGCTCTGGGAGCCTGGGAAGCAGCTGCTGAGCAGGGGGAGCACAGCACCCAGCACTGTCCTCCTGAGAGAGCTGAGAGCGAGGGCTGGAGTTGGGGTTCCACGCCTGGAGCTGGGACTGGGGTCCCGTGGTCACGGTGCCACTCAGCTGATGCTCCGTGTGGGGTGAGTCCCTGCAGGATCCCCTCATCCAGTCACCGGGGAAAGTCTCGCAGGTGGGGATTTCTGCCCTTAAAAGTCTTATGGAAGATAAACAGGGAGGGGGAGAATGAAGGAGGAAAGAGGGGAGCGAGGAGAGTGTTTTCTGAACCCTCCTGGAGCTCTGGCAGCCTTGGAGCCATGGCCAAACCCTTTTCAGTGCCCAACGAAGGTTTTCCTGATATCCATCCTCTGACACAACTCCAGCCATTCCCTCGGGTCCCCAGCCCACTGCTCCTGGAGAGATGAACCCCCTGGCCAGGCATCGATCCACATTCAACCCCCCCACCCTTCACTTTGGGTCTGCCGTGGTCATTCCTTTGAATCTTTAATACAGATATTAAAGCAGAATATTTTCAGCTGGCTGCCAATCTTAGCTTGTTTTGTTCCTCCTGCTTGCCCTCTCCCATGGAGGAATTAAGGCTTATTACAATTTCTGATGAGCAATCTCCTGTTTTCTGCAAGCCCCTGCTCTTCCCCATCCCTACCCCAGCCCCGTGAGCTGCTCCTGCGTCTCCCTTGGCTCCTGCCCCCGCCAAGAGCAGAATGAACAACTAAGCGAATAAAGCAAAATAAACAATTAAAGCCGCATTCCAGGAGGTATCTGCTGACGGCTGAGCTTGGAAAGGCTGAGCTCAGCACTTCTAAACAGGGCTGTGTCTCCTGATCCCGGGGTCTGGGCTCTGGAACTGCCATAAATCAGCACCAGGAGAACAGGCTGGACCAGCCCCTGCACAGCCTGACCTCGGTGTCAGTGACCCGGTGGTGTCAGGCTTTCACTGAGTGGTTCTTTCCCTTCCCAGATTCCCCAAAGGATTGATGTTCCCCCCTCTAAGCCAGACTCCCTGACTTCAGCGTGGGGGTGCTCCGTGTCCAGGATATTTCCCAAATAAATGTGGGGTCAAGCATCTGATGGGCAAATACCATAAGGAGCCCTGACCCACTGCACCCTTTTTGGAAGACCCAAGGGTGCTGTGCCAAAGGCAGAGGATGTGCTGAGCATGGGAAGGGGTTCAGCAGAGGGTCAGGGTGGTGAACAACTCTTGAAGTGGGGACCTGTGCCCAAAAATAACCTGAAAAGCAGATACACTGACAGGTGGAGGGTGGAATGCCCAGGGATGAGGCTGCCAAAAAGGATGGATCCTGTGGGGCTGCTGGTGCCACGGGGGAGGGGAGGACTGACACCCATCACATCAGAGCACTCTGGGCACCCCTGGAAAAGCGCAGGAGGGAGTGATGGAGAGGATGAGCAGTCCTCATTGACTCCCCAGGGCTGGGTAGGGCTGTCTGATGGCACAGGGACTGCAAGGGGGAAACACGGGGCCCAGCAGCAAAGCACCAGTGGCAAAGGCTGTTCCTTGGGGTTCTGATCCATGACATGGAGAAGGCAGAGGTGTAAGGGACCTCCCCATCTCCCTTACAGATGTGCCTCCGACACCCAAATAGCTCCAAGTGCATATCACAAAATCCCCCAGGAATGGGAAGATCCAGGTTGTTGAAGTCATGTCATGGAACCAGAGAGATTTGAGTTGGGAGACCTTAAAGCCCATCTTGTTCCACTCTCTGCCATGGGCAGGAGCACCTTCCACTACCCCAGGCTGCTCCAAGCCCTGTCCAACCTGGCCTTGGACACTTCCAGGGATGGGGCAGCCACAGCTGCTCTGGGAAACCTGTGCCAGGGCCTCCCCACCCTCACAGGGAAGGATTTCTCCCCAGTATCCCAACAAATCCTGCCTTCTGTCATGTTAAATCTATTGCTCCTTGTCCTTGTTGCTACAGGCCCTGGTAAGAAGTCTCTATCATCCCCCTTTGTGTACTGAACATATCCCAGGTCTCCCCAATCCTGACAGAGTGCCCAGATTCAGGTAAATGGATGGAGAGGAACAGTGATGACACCGTCCACCTCCATGGGCCACCACAGAGGATGACAGTGATACCCTTTGACAGTGAATAAACAAAACATAAGTGCTAAAACCCACATCCTCTCTGATCATTCCCCACAGCCACCCTGGAGAGCTGAGAGGGAGCTCCCAGATCCCTTCAAGACACGACTGTGTCAATGCTCGTGGTCTCCTGGGGAGAGAAAAGGTTTCATCACCTTATTCTATGGCAGAGGAAGCTGAAGCAGAGAGAGGAAGGGGCTTATTTCGAAAGCCGAAACAAAAATCCCTGTCAGAATTAATTATAACTCGAGGGCTGATGTGAAACCAGTCGTTCCCTGGACTCCAACCACTGGGCCATGCCTGAGGAAGAGAGAGGTCTGAGCAAGGGCAGCTCCAGCCTGCGGGGCTTCTTCCACCTTGGCATCCATTGGGGTCTTTGTGTGACTTAGTGCTTCGCAATTTTATTCCATTTTTATTGATCCATCCCCTGCAGCCCCAGCACATCTGCTCCAGCTGCAGGAGCCCCCTGGGCGTTGTGCTTATTTACACAGCTGGGAAGGATTTCCCCACTCAAGTTCATTAACTACATGAAGGAGACACTCTGTTCCTTCTCATTATTAAGAGATTTCTTCCACAGAGGTCTCCTCCTGCCCTCTCTCCTCGCTGGACCCTTCTGCAGGACACGGGGCTGACCTCAGGAAGAGGGAAGTGTTGCTCTTTGGAGCACCCACCAATTACCATCCCCTTCGCCTACAGAGGAACTGGAAACTTTGCTTGCCTACCCAGGAGTGCTGCCCTGTTTCCTCCCTAATCAGGCACCAGACACCAACACTCCCTTCTCTTGTCCATCCTCCTCTTTGCTCCCTCAGCAGTGAAGGAAACAGACTTGAGGAAAGATGCTGAACAGCTCCGAGGCTGCTGGGATTGGTTCTGGCAGAGCAATGAAGTTAAAGGGGGGTGGGTGACCCAGGATGGGGGGACAGCAGATGCCTGGAGGGATACACCTGACCCAGAGTCATGTGAGGAGGAGGGAGCACATCCCAGGAGCACAGAGAAGGCAAACTGCAGGACCTTGCGAGTGGAAATCATGACTGGCTGTCCCCCAGGCCCCTTGGAGCAAGGGACCCTTCCCTGCAGAGCGTGGGGGAGAGCNAAATCATGACTGGCTGTCCCACCGGCCCCTTGGAGCAAGGGACCCTTCTCTGCAGAGCGTGGGGGAGAGTAAAGCCTGCTCTGCCTGAGCCAGGGGATGCTGGGCCCAGCCCCAGCACTCACCTCCTCGGTAGGTTTTCCAGGTGTAGTACTTCCCTCGGAAGGGGACGTTGTCGAACTCGGCGCACTGCAGCTCTCGGAAGTCCTGGGAGCCGGGTGGGCAGTCCTGGAATCACAGCCAGGGGTCAGTGTGGGGTGGGGGCAGCCTGAGTGAGCTTGGCAGGGCAGGCGCTGCTGCAGGCACTGACAACAACCCTTGGAGGAGGGGGACACCGGCCCTGACACCAGGCACTGCTGCAGGATGGCAGAAGAATCCCTCCTGGAAGGCTGGACACGATTTGAAGACCAGCAGCACAAGCCCTGGGCCCCACGTGCCCCTGTCTGAGATGTGACACTTGTGAGCAACCCCTCAGAAACCCAGGGAAGGAATGGCACCCACCTACCTCCCTCACCACCAGCTTGTGGATGTTCAAGCTACAATTCCCCAGGCCCAAAGCTTCACTGAGCACCTTTACATGACAGTTCTTTCTCCGTTCCACGTGAGATTTAACCAGAGTCCTTCCTGGTATCTGTCCAGACCTTGCAGTGCGTGAGAAGCATCACTGGCAGGTCAGGGCTGGAAGCCTCTGATCTCTCCTCCTTTGCCTCATTATCTTTTCAGGCTCCTCTTGAATCTTGATGAACTACCCACCCTCCCTCAGAGCCACCTCACAGGCATCCATGGTTCCCATGGTGGGATTGCTGCTGGAATGCCCCGATTCCCCCCAGCCCGGCCTCCTCCTCCCGCAGGTCTGCACACAACATCCTGCAGTGTGTGGAGAAGGCTCATCCCACCTCCTCTTTGTGACACAGCCCGTCCAGCCCTGCTCCCCCAGCACTACTCACATCAGTGTTGCAGGACCGGTACCTCTTCCTCTCTCCCAGGCAGTACCTCCCTCCAATCGTGGGCCTGCCAAACCAGGAATGAGATGTGGATCCAGCTGAGGGCAGTGAGCCGTGTTTGTGGCAGGGGGTTGCTCCAAGTTTGTAGGAGTCCCGTGGCTTTTCCCAACCCTGCTCTGCCACAAGGGCTGATCCTGCCTGGATGGGCTGGGCTGGGCTGAAGAGCTGCCCCCGGCAGAGCTCACACACTGTGTGTCACCAGCGGAGTCCTGCGAGTGGATTTGGGATCTGTGGCTGGCTGCACACCCAACACAAAGCACTGAGCTGCTGTGAGAGCAGGACATGGGATTTGTATGCAGGATCTGGGATGCCCTGGGAGCTGAGTGTGGAGCTGCACAGGCACCTGGAAGTGCCTTCCCCATGGAATCAACAGCACTGGACACGGCAGGGCCAGGCTGAGCTGCCCACCCACACCCACACGTACCGCGGGCTGTCGCAGTGGCGCACGGACGAGGACACGCCGCCGCCACACGTCCTGCTGCATTCCCCCCAGGATGACCAGGATCCCCAGGCTCCATCCACGCCTTCTGGTCGGGTGCCGAAGGGCACGCACTCCCTCTTGTAGCACCACTGCGGAAAGAGAGCTTTAAACACCTCGAGTACCCCCTCTCCTGCTCCCACAGCCTCCCTTGGACACGGCAGCCAGTTCAGGGCTGGGGTCTAGTTGATCCCGGGAAATCTGAATTTGGAGGAGTGCTGGCCTTGGAGCCAAGTTTTCCATGGCAGAGGGCACTCATTCCCTCCCCCAGGTCACACTGCCACCAGTTGCACACAGTGTACTCAGGAATCTGAGACCTGTGCCCCCACCCCCAGCTCCCGGGGCACCATCCTGTGGGACAGGCAGCCATGGGCAAGAGGATGCCATCCCCACTTCTGTGGGATGGTGACACACTGGAAAGGATTGCCCAGAGCAGCTGTGGCTGCCCCATCCCTGGAAGTGTCCAAGGGGAGGTTGGAGCCACCTGGGATAGTGGAAAGTGTCCCTGCCCATGGCAGGGGGTGGAACAGGGTGAGCTTTAAGAGCCCTCCCAACCAAAACCATTTGGGGATCTTCCTCCAAAGGAGTCCTGGGTCAGTCAGGGTGACGAATGTGAGCAGGGGCACCTAAGACACAACACAGCCCACTGTCTGTAACAGCACATGGGAGCAAACTTCACACTGGACTTGGACTGGAGCCGCTGCTGCTGGGCAGGGCCAGGATCCCTGGGGGGCACAGACAGTTCCACTGCCAGCTGCTCCCTCCCAGGACTGAGTGAGTTTTGTGTGCACTGGGTGCTCAAGTCGTAATTAATGAGCTAAAATGACCTGATCTGCAAAGGGCCCAGGTCAAAATAAACTTTAAATTGCAATAACAACGCCGTTGTGTCAGTGCTCTGCCAAGGAGCCTTAAAGAATCCGGCTGTCCCCATCCTACCAGGAGACAGATGCTCATGGAAACTTGCCTATGAAATATTTCCCTCAGCCCTGGAAAGCTTCCCGCACCCCCTGGAGTCCCCAGTGATGCGAGGAGTGGGACCCTGCCAGAGCCGCTGCCGTTCTCTGGGCACGGTGCCGGACACGATGCCTCGGGGGCTGAGATAATCCCAGGAAGGAAGAAACCGCTGTGTGCTCCTTCCAGGGGCTGATAACCCACCCTGGAGATGCTGGCACGGCCTCTCCCGGCTCCTTCTGAGCCAAGCTCTCCACGGGCAGCCGGGAAAAATGCACTGCGGCCTCCCGGGACACTCGGGAGTGACGTTTGTGCACACCAGCACCTCTCCAAAGCAGCATCTCGTGTGGAGGAGACACTCTGTGGGCACAGCCTGTCCAGTGTCCCTGCCCCAGACTGGGGGTACTGGGGCTGCTGGTTCTGCAGGCAGAGCCCAGAAGCCTCACCAGCCCCCCCCAAACCCACCAGGGACTCAGGGATCCTGAGAGCACCAGTGATGGGTCTCTTCCAACTCAGTGGATTCAGTGATTCTGTGATGGGCTCTGTCACAGAATCACAGAATCAGTAAGGTTGGAAAAGACCTTAGAGATCATCACATCCAACCTATCACCTATTACCTAATCTAATCTGGTCAAACCTGTTACCTAACCTATCCTATCCTGTTGCCATCCTACTACCAACACACCATCCTACCTATAACACACTACCCTAATATCCAGGTCATGTCACCAAGTACATCATCCAACCTTTTCTTAAAGACCTCTAGGGATGGTGACTCCACCACCTCCCTGGGCAGCCCTTTCCACTGAGAGATCACCCTCTCTGTGAAAAAGTTCCTTGCCCCAGGAGCAGATCCCAGCTCCCTCTCTTGTGGCAAACATGGACACACGGCAGCTGTGGGACCAGATGTGAGCTGGGGACATGTGGGGAGGGAGGATGTGCAATGAAAGGCATCCTTGCAGGGTACACTGACCATAACCTGGGTAATACGTCCTTGGTTAATAGAAATGAAATTAAAGAAAGAGAAAATAAAAGCAAATCAGGCAGGGAAGGAGCCAGTGAGACGCTGAACCTGCCAGGCTGCTGGGGCACCCTGAGGGCAGCAGCATCCAGACCTGAAGTCACACACTGTGGGTTTTGGGTAACACAGGTAAAGCCATAACAACCACAGGAAATCAGTTAATTAGAAAAAAAAAAAAAAAAAAGGAGAATTTTGGAGGAGGAAATAACCTGAGGTCTCGGATGTGGGCACAGCCACCATCCAGCAGAGCTTGGCTCAGCCTTCCCCCCTCACTGCTTGCCCTGGCTGGGTGGCAGAGAACAGTAACTCAACCTTCCCTTTCATCCCGCGTGCCTTAAATACCTTAAATACTCTGATCCTTCCCTCTGCTATTCCCAGGAGAAAGGGAAAAGCCAGGGAAGACCTTGGGGAGCAGCTCCAGCCAAGAGCTGAGGTCTGGGCAGGACAGGGCCACCAGCCAGGAGCTCCAGCTGTGCAGAAACTTGACACAAAGGTGCATCTTTCTCCACCCAAAACATCAAATCACTTCCAAATCATGGATTGATACAATGAAGGAGAGGCACGGGAAGGTAACTGGGGGTTCAAACTGAGCCAGGATCCTCACTGGGAAAAGCTCCCAGGAGTCCTGGGGGCTGTGACTGACTCACTTCACTTGTCTCACGGCTCTTGAAGAACCCTGGTTAAAAACCAAGGGGGGGGACAGGGATATTTAAAAGTGGGGAAAGCTGGTAGAAAGAGATGACTAGGAGGAAAAAAATGCCATTGTCTCTGGTGGACGTGCAGTAGGAGGAATGTCCAGCCGCAGGAGCTGTCTGCTCCTCTCTGACCCAATTCCCAGCAGAACTGTTTGCGAAGAATGATGAATTTGTCAAAGTCATCCTCGCTCCGGCACAACGGCCTCTCCAGCTTCTTAAGGATTCGAAATTTTTCTCGAATTTCTTGGGAGTGATTTTTTTCCTCCAGTGGAAAAACACATGTCCATTGAATGGGGGATGTCCCAGCCCTGGTTCCCCATTGTCCCAACCATTATCCAGTTTGTAAAGGCCCTTTGTTTCAGCAGTGCTACCCGTTCCCTTTATACTGGTGCGAATGGGTGTGGGAGGAGCAGGGAGTGAAGTGCTTTGAACAATCAAGTCAAAAACATATGGTCAGGAAAAATCCTGCCCTTCTCCCTCGGCTGAGTGTGAAAAACAAAGATTTCATCATATTCAGCCAGTTTTTCACAAGTTCCTCTGAAATCGTGTTACAAACCCATTGTGCCTCCTGGGAGAACAGGGGCAAAGATCCCTTTTTTCCTCAGCACTGCCAGGAGATCCCAACAGAGTCGAGGACAAGGTGTTGTCTCAAGGACATGGCCTTGTTTGAGGTCACCTTGCTGTGCCTCACAGGCCAGACCAAGAAGCTTCACTGGAGCAGGGATTTCATGCTCCAACTTCCAGCATGACACAGGCTGGGCTGTACTTTGGGGTGATCATGGGCTCCTGGCACACCCCAGCCTCCCTCCATGCCAGCGGGAAGGGTGGGGATGGCTCCAGACTAGGAGGCAGGGCTGGACAGGCTGGTGGGCGCTCTTAAATCAACTCAGCACTTCCCAACACAAACAATAATCCCCGTTATTGCTGGGAGGGGGATTCAACCACTCACTGTCAGCTCTCTACGGTGCCCCTGGGCTGCCTTACCCCCTTCTCAATGGTGTTGGTTTGGCAGATGGTGCCCTCAGCAGCAGGGATGCTGTTGGTGATGCAGCGGTTGCTTTTACTCAGACACCATAACTCAGTGCAGACTTCCTGGAAAGAGGGGTTTGGGGGAGACGGGGGGAGGAAGGAGGGAAGAGACAAAGAAACAAAACCAAGATTAGGATTTGCTTGTGCCAGGGGCTGCAAGGCTGGGGCAGCAGCACCCCAGTGTGCTTGGGAGGCACCAGCTGGGCTGGGACACGGGACAGGAGTGGCTTCAGCTTGGTGGGGGCAAAATGAGACAAATCCTGCAAAGTGTTGCCTCAAGGCCACTGATGGCTCATCCCTTTCTCTGGACTAAGCCTAAGCACTTCTCTCAGGGCGTGGGGGGGTTCACTGAGCTCAGGTTCCAAAGATTACTCTCCAACCACTCCATGCACCAAACCTGGTCCCTGTGGACCCTTCTTGGACATTTTGGTGAGACCCAAACTAACCCCACTGTCCTCTACCTGATGCATTCCCCAGGGGAGACACCTAAAATCCAGAGCTGATTTTCCTGCCTGGTCACCATCCTGCTCCAATTCCCACCGGAACAACTTATGGAAAACTTGCTGGTTCCAGGAAGTGACTTGCCAGGACTTGGGTTATACATGGAAGTATTAAACAGGTTCACATTGTCAATGAAGGAAAATGTCTTGAGATGTGAGAGCAGAGCCTGGACTGCCACGGCTGCTGTTAATGCACCCCCAGCACGCACTGTGTCACTGTCACAGATCCATGGAATTAATAACATTGGAAAAGCCCTCTGAGATCATTGAGTCCAACCATCAACCCAGCACTGCCAAGGCCACCACTAAACCGTGTCCCCAAGGTTTTTAACACTTCCAGGGATGGTGATTCCACCACTGCCCTGGGCAGCCCATTCCAATGCCTGACCATGCGTTCTGTGAAGAAATCTTCCCAATATCCAACCTAAACCTTCCCTGGAAGAACTTGAGGCCTTTTCTGCTCATCCTGTCCCTTGTTCCTTGGGATCAGAGCCTGACCCCCTCTAACTCTCCCCTCCTGTCAGGGAGTTGCAGAGAGTGAGAAGGTCCCTCCTGAGCCTCCTTGTCTCCAGGCTGAGCCCCTCCAGCTCCCTCAGCTGCTCCAGACCCTTCCCCAGCTCCATTCCCTCTCCTGGGCGCGCTCCAGCCCCTCAATGTCCTGCTTGTCCCTGGGCAGTGTGACCCACCTGGCAGCTCTGTGACACATGCCAGGTGACACATACCAGGGCTGAGTCCAGCCTTTCCCTGAGGCATTCCTGCACCCCTGCAAGGCTGAGCACAGAGCACTAACAGATATCCCAGTCATCCCTGCAGGACTGGCTGACTCAGCCCCTGGGAA
This sequence comes from Pitta sordida, assembly GCA_013390025.1. NCBI lineage: Eukaryota > Metazoa > Chordata > Aves > Passeriformes > Pittidae > Pitta > Pitta sordida. The sequence continues at coordinate 6,294 of WEKX01004072.1, read as the reverse complement.
TCCTCTGTGCTATTTTCACCAAAAGGGGTGAAAATATGAGCTGGGGATGCGTTTGCTTCCCTCCAGCTCCCAGGGTTGGGATATGGCAGAATGCCACAGCATGAACTGGCAAAGGAAAACACTGAGGATTTTGGTTCCCAGTTCCTCCTTCCAAGCCCAGCTGCAGCTGGCTTTAACCAGGGAAAGGAGAGACTTTCCCACTTTCAACAGGCATCTACCTCTCCATGCAGAGGCAGTGTGTCCACTGGGGATCTGGAGATCCTGTACAGTCCACCATGGAATCATAGGATGGTTGGGGTTGGAAGGGACCTTAAAGATCACTTTGTTCCAACCCCCTGCCATGGTAGGGACATCTTTACTAGACCAGGGTGCTCAATGCAGTCCAACCTGCTCTTGAATCAGTGACATCTGCTCTCCTTGTCCCCATGATTCCTATTAATCGTCCACCCTCCTGGCGTGGAGGAGGAGGGGATGGTGCTGTGCTTGTGCCATCCCTCTGGAGATTGTTTGTACGGGGCACAGGATGGGTGGATCACACATTTACCTGGGTTTATCCAAGCCCTTATATCCTTTGGGCTTGTCCCAGACCACTCATGACATGCTGGACCATCACAGGGACATCTTGTGCTTTTGTGATCCTTGTGTTTACACAGGAAACACCTACCCGAGTTAAAGATCAGCTGGGAAACAGGAATATAAACCTGGGACGTTGCCATTCCACTGGCCCTGGCTCAGCTGAGGAGGGGCACAGACCCATTGGATACCACGACCACGTTATCTGGATCCAGACTTCTCCTGCTGCACCTGCCCCACAGCACCAAACCAGGGAGAGCCAAACTTTGCCCTTTTCCTGCCAGGATGAGCTGCTGAGACCACCAGGAGGTGGTTTAATGTTTAACCATAAATAGATGAACATTCAAAGTGATAACCTGGTTCAGGTCACTTCAATGGCACCGTTGGGCTTGTGTTTATGTGGTTTTAAGATAAATTAAACCCTGAATGATACATTTCCTCCTTCACAGCTTTCCAGGGTTTGGACTAGGGTGGGTATAGAATCAGGAAGGTTGGAAAAGACCTCCAAGATCATCGAGTCCAACCTGTGACTGATCCCCACCTTGTCCCCCAGCCCAGAGCACTGAGTGCCACGTCCAGTCATTCCTGGGACACCTCCAGGACTGGAGACTCCAAACCTCCCTGGGCAGCCCCTTCCACTGTTTAACAACCCTTCCTATGAAGAAATATGTGCTCATCAGACAACCCTGCTGCCTGTGCATCCTACTGCTGGTTCCTCTGTTTTCTCCAGAGGAACACGGACGTGTGAAGGAGTAAAACCATCCCTTCAGCACTGACACTTCCCTCACCACTCTGCTCAGATAATTGCCAACGTTCAGTACATTAAGGACAGGAAAAAAATCACACTGAGATCCAAGAAGACTCTTTTCTCCTGGAATATTTTCCCTTTCAGTGGTTTCCTGGATTGAGAGCAGGGGATGGCAGGGGGATGGCAGGGTGGGCTTAGGTGGGCAGCTGGCCCTCAGATGTACCTACAGCACATCGCCCCACCTCACCTGGGAGAAGAGTTCCTCCTCCTAAGTTTGTGTGAGCAGCACAATGACTTCTAGCAAGGATTATGGAAAATCTGTCTGTGCACAGAGAGAGGGGAGTCTGGATGAGGGGAGCACAGCCTGACCTTCAGCTGCAACCCTTGGGGACACCCAGCAGCCAAGGCGCCAGGCAGAGGCAAGACATCTCTTCCCATGGGATGAATCTGACCAGAACTCAGCTGGGGCCGACCTTTGTGGATGGGAAACAACCTCCCCTGTCCTCTCAGAGGCAAGCAGGGACAGTGAGGCGATGGGGCAGCAGAGGAACAGCCCCACGGCCCTTCCCCCTTGTCTCCCCACCCTCCTCCCCCTGGGAACCGATAGTAAAGCAGGAAGGCTCTCTACCCCGTATTTACACTGGCGAGATTTAACTCCGTACTGGAAGCGGCACTGCTCGTCTGCATCGTACGCCTGGCCCGGGGCCACCGTGGGGTAGATAAAGTCTTGTCTGGGAGGAGCGTTGTTCAGGCACAATCCCATCCCGGAGCTGGAAAGCAGAGAGGAGAATCAGCAGAGGCTCCACATGGGGCTGAGCTTGGCTGCCCCAGGGGATAAAGCTGGGACTCCTCTGGCAGAACCACGTCTGGAAAAATGTTCTGGAATCCTCCCACCTGTGTGCTCCGGGCTGGGAAGCACATGCTGGTACTTAGGGAGCTGAAAGTGTTAATCTGAGGTTTCAAAGAATCACGAAATATCCTAAGGTGGAAGGGATCCAAAAGGGTCATCAATCCAACTCCTGGCTTTGCCCAGGACACCCCAACAATCCCCCCCTGTCCCTCAGACGTTGTCCAAACCCTCCTGGAGCTCTGGCAGCCTTGGGGCCGGGACCAAACCCTGGGGAGCCTGTTCAGTGCCTGACCACCCTCTGGGGGAAGAACCTTTCCCTGAGATCCAACCTGACCCTGCCCTGGCACAGCCTCTGCAGTTTTATCACCAGCCCCTGGCTGTCCCTGTGGGTTCTGGGGCCAGCAGGGCAGGTGTGTGCCCAGGACCCTCACCTGGGCAGGGTGGAGGGGCTGGAGACCCTCAGCTGACAGCAACTGGGTGTGGAGAGCCCCTGAGCTACAAGCCTGACCTGCGTGCCAGAGCTTTGTAGGAGAGTCCAAATTTTGCAAGAAATGCTCCTTTCCCTCCCCCTTCCTTGCAGCTCTCTGAGCTCTCCCTAAGCCAAGGCCCCTGTCACCACTCCCCCAGCCCCAAATCCCAGGGTCTTGTCCACACCACATGCTGGTGGATACTCGTGGGGCCATGCTCAGGCTGGAGTGGCCAGCACAGACTTGGAGGGACCTGACACAAACTCCTTGTCCTCGCCAGTCTTGCTGAGGCCTCGGGGTCACCAGAGGACAGGGCGGCCTTTCCTGGCGCTGCCTGTGCCTCGTGCCTGGCTGTGGTGAGCGGCCAGGGGTCACTGAGGGGGACAGGTTTTGCTGTGGCCAAACATCAGCCGCCAGATGTGGGATTTGGGGACGAGCCATGAGGTTTGGCCAAGCTTTGCAGGACAGTGGGGCAGGCAAAGCCCCTCGGGGAGGGGCCTTTGCTGCTCCTCTTGTTGAGTTCCAACAGCAACAGCACTGGCAGAGGTCTGGTGTTCCGACTCCCCGGGGACTTCCCTCCACACTGACCCCACACACGTGCTCCTGCCACTCATTACTCAAGTCATGCCCACTCCTCCTACTATGTTGTGCCCAGACTCTACCAAAAACCTCACCAAAATTGATCAGCACTGACTGTTTTGTGAGAGGAAACTGGGGGCTGCCTGAACCCTGGATGGGAAGCTCTTTCAGGCTGCAGAGGTGTGACCTGGGCTTGGTGACAATATTGAAACTCTGGCACTTAAGAGCTTAAATCACAGAATCATGGAATAGTTTGGATTGGGCAGGACCTTAAAACTCATCTCATTCCACCCCCTGCCATGGGCAGGGACACCTCCCACGGTCCCAGGCTGCTCCAACCTGGCCTTGGACACTTCCAGGGATGGGGCAGCCACAGCTGCTCTGGGTAACCTGTGCCAGGGCCTGCCCACCCTCACAACATAGAACGTCCTCCTAATATCTCATCTAAACCTTCTCTCTTTCAATCCTGTCTCCAGATCCTCCTTCCCCACCACACCAACCCTTTCCTGAAATTCCTGCCCGAACTTCACAACCATCCACATGTCTCTAGAAGGTACTGATCTTTTTATGAGGTTTCTGGTTGTGGGGAACATTATTAAAGGTCTCTCAGCTGCAAGAGCTTCACCAGGCTCTTGGGAAAGTCTACAGGAAGGAAGGAGAACATGTGTCTCGTGGGACAGGATGAGGTGCTGGGAGACAGGATGGAAGGTGCATGGGCTGGGTGCTTTGGGGGATTTTCTTTGGCTTTACCCACTCCACGGGTGACTGTGGGAAGTAGGAGGGAGGGCAAGGTGGGATGGATTCCTTACTCCAGGAAGCTGGTGATGTAATCCCTGCTGCACGTGGACCACACAAACGGGTTGGTCTTCATGGTGATGTGAGCAGCCATGAGCTTGGCCGTCTCCTGCCCACGGGTGCCACAGCTGTTGCCAACCCCATCGTGGTTCATGCCAAACCTAAAAAGCATCACCAAGGCATAGACAGAAGATCAGCCGCTGCATTTCCGACACATCAGGATCATCCGTAGGAAGGATTTTCCGCTCCTGTTGGCAGGAACATCCCCAACGGAGGCTCTTCCATGGGCTGGGTTCTCCCAGGGCCTCTCCGGGCTCAGTACTCACGTGTGGCCGATCTCGTGGGCGATGGTGAAGGCCGTGGCCAGGCCAATGTCCTCGTTGATGCTGCAGCTTCGCTCCCGCTCGCACATCCCGCCAACAGGGGCCAGGCCTGGGGGAGGCAGACAGGTCACACAGGGTCACCACAAAGCATCTGCAGGGGACAGGGGCGGTGTCTGGGGACTGACTGAGGGGCCCCATTAACACCCAGCCCAGCCTGCTGTCTGTAAGCAGTTCCTTCCCACTCTTTCACTGGGTTTTGGGATGGACTCCCGGATCTTATGGGCTTTGGGCATGTCCTCACCCAGCATTGCCAACTAAATTAACAATGACAGGCTCAGAAATGCTGAGAATGGGTTGAAATCCTCTGGATTTCATATCCAAACCTCAAACTGTGCAGAGGGGGAGCAGTCCTTGTCACAACACCGGGGGGAGGACCTGACAATGCACCAGCACTTGGGCATCTGAACTTGGGCAGGGCAGCCTGGGCAACTGAGTAAGGCAGGATCCAACCTTGGTTCTGGCTGACATGACCAGGAATCCAGCCTGACTCAATTTGGAGGACTGGATCATAAAGAAACCTGAGTCAGAGGGGCAGATTCCTCCAACCCAGTGCCCATACACCTTCCCACCAGCACAGGCTGTACCAGGTCAGGGAAGAAACTTGACTCTGTTAATGGAATAAACTGAACCATCAGAGCAGCTCCAGCCCCAGCCTCCCTGGTCAGAGATCCACCAACTCTTCCTTTTTCACTGCAGTGATTCAGAGCAATAATCTCTCCCTGACTGCTTAGTCTAGACCAGGGCAAGACAAATTAGGAGCTACAGCCAGAAAAAGCTGCAGGGTCTGTCTGTGTCTCACCATTTAAATAAAGCACTCCCTTTATAGTCATCACAAAAACGTCTTATTTCTCTCTGCTAAGCCAGGAATTCTCCACTAGGCCATGGACCAGCCCTAGATGTGAGTGGTTCTTAATCATTGGGCTGGACCTGACCCAGGGCTATAACAGAGGAGTGTTCCAGAGCCCATCCATCCTCTGGGTTGCTGGTTTTAGTGTTTATAGAACTGAGGAGGCTGCAGAGTTGAGTGGGCTGGAAACCACTGGGCTGTTCCTGGCTCTGCTGCTGGTCTCTGTTGGGCAAGTGCTTCCCCTCAGCCTGTTCACTGGGGAAGGGGGTGGCACAGCCCACCCTCCCCACGTTCCCAAAGTTCTCTCTAGTGGTGAGAAGTGTTGCTCAAAAGGTGGGAAATTCTACGTACCCAGGGTGCCACAGGGTTTGTTCTTGTAGATGCAAATGTCGTACCTGCAGAGAAGAGACGTCAGCATTAATAACACTTTAATTTAGGGGGCTCCAAAATAGCACATCTCCGTTTTAGCCACGTGTTCACATCCAAACCACTTCAAACCAGCCCTCATGGCTCACAGAACACTCCTGGAATGGAAAGTACCAATGGCAAAAGGTGAGACGCCTCTGATCCGAGTTGTACAAGAGTCACTTTCCCCGGGCTGAGACTCACGGTGGGTTTTCAACGTCATCTCCTGTCCTTTAACTCTGGGGCAGTGCTGAGCCAGGGCAGAGGTTTGGTTTGGATGAAATGTGGTGCTAAAATGTGTCCAGGGCAGGGAATGGAGCTGGGGAAGGGTCTGGAGCAGCTGAGGGAGCTGGGGAGGCTCAGCCTGGAGAGAAGGAGGCTCAGGGGGGACCTTCTGGCTCTCTGTAACTCCCTGACAGGAGGGTGGGGCCAGGTGGGAATTGGGCTCTGCTTCCAAGCACAAATGACAGGGTGAGAGCTTCAGATTGCTCCAGGGCAGGTTTAGATTGGATATTAGGCTGGTCAAGCATTGGAACAGACTGCCCAGGGCAATGGGGGAGTCACCACCCTTGGAAGTGTTAAAAAAACAAGCAGACATTCTTGATATGGTTTAGTGGGCAGGTCAAAGGCTGGACTTGATGATCTTG
>WEKX01004071.1:21121-32572 GCA_013390025.1 Pitta sordida | reverse complement strand
AAATGTGAAACCTACTGATGAACGTTGTGCCTCTGACTTGGAGTCTTCCAAGCCATGTGCCCAGTGCTGTTTTGCCTTTGCTTTATAATAAATTACATTACAAATTATAATCCTTGTGAGCCTGTTTCTCACAGACTTTGCTATGGGAAACCTGTGGGAGTGTGTGGGGTTTTGCTCTGAAGGGGCCTCAATCAGAGCTCAGGTGCTACCAGTGTGACTATCAAAGTAACTCCTGGATGGTCAGACAGGGAAGTTTCCTTAACACCTCTTTTATGTGGACCTTTTTATAGGGACAACGTAGAAATGTTGCAAATATGCAGAAAGACCTGACAAATTGGAAATGATAGAGCTTGAGAGTGCAGCACTCAGAAGTGCATTCAGTGCACCTCAAGACTGTAGTTTTATTTCTGTCTGAAGATATGACATGCAAAACTTTTCTCCTGAGGTAGCAGAGTGTAAATGGCTATGTGTTGAGAGACAGAATATTTACCTTGCACATCTGAACAATGCTAAACATTTCAAAATATTGCTGAATTAAAGGATTCCATCTTTTCCAGGACTGCTAGATGATGTGATTTCTTAGTGTAGAAGCCCTGCATAAAATTAACACTGCTACCATCTTTGAACAATTGAAAATTACAGAAGTTATTGTGGCTTTTTGCTGTTAAGCTATCCTTCTCAGAGACATATTTCTCTTCCTGTTTGAATGATATGCATATTGTGGAAATGTAATTGCTGACCCAAGGCCAATGGGATGATGGGGGCATCAAACTTGTCAGAACAGGACCCCTCTTAACAGGCTCCTCCTGAGAGACAAAGACACCCATGAGAAAGGATTCCAGATGCACACAGGGTCTTTGTTTATCAGAAGACAATACCATGGGTTTAAGGTGGCAATAACCTGCTGAAGAAGTGCCTGGCAAAGGAGATTTTACCACTGACTTTTGTGGGGCCAGGATTTACCCTTTGAGTTCAAGGAGCATTTCATCTCTTGTGTGTAGCTAACACTTAAAAAACCCCTTGTTGAATTCAACACTGCCCACACCTACTGATTCAGAAACCAACACATTAGTGGGAATTTCTAATTTCACAGTAAGCAGTACAAGAGCACCATATAAGGAAAGAGTTGAAATTCCTATTGGAACTTGGATTGCCTTCTCCAGTGATTTTATACAGCTCCACTGAATCCACAATCATTCTTGCAGTTTTCACCTCTTTCCCTTTATTTGTTTCTAATGAGTGTAGTCTGTGTATGTGCATGCCTCTGTGTGTGCATGTATGTACGTGTGTGTGTATGTGTGTGCATGCACATAAGTAATAAGTTTTTATTTGTCTTCTCTTTTACTTTGTTGAGTAATATTTCTAAATAAGATTTTTAATACACAAAAAAACCTCACTAACACTGTCCTTGAAGCTTATTTACTTTGTCTTCTCTCTGTGCTTGGAGCAACTCTTCCTTTAGGTGACAGATAGGCAGTCAATTTCCTGACATTTCAGATCCAGCAATAATAGCTACAGGGGCAACAATTACAGATTAGAAACAGCTGGATGAAAATCTAGTTTATGACCTACATTATAGGCAGGATTTTCTTTTAAATCTATTTATAATTATTTTTATATAGCCATTTTATATGTAAATGTCATGGGGAAAGGCCTTTTGTTCTATTGTAAAACTTTCCTCCTTTAGACTGGAACAAACAATAGGTATCTCTTCTTATCTCCCTTTTCCTCCCCTGAAAGTAACGTGGCCAGGGGAGGGGTTTTCTCCTTTTTTACCTGACAAACAATGAAGGATCCTGTGTCCTCCCTAGGCAAGGCATGTGACTAGGGGAGGGGCCTGAGGGCCAGGGCAGGCTCAGTGACAGCCAATGGCATGGGAAGACGTGCCCACAAGACATGTGACATGGGAGGGGCCTGAGGCCCTATAACAACAGCTGCTGGGCCTCAGGAGGGGAGGTCTGTGGACCTTTGGGACTGAGGACACCTTGCTTTCATCTCTGATCTCTACCGATGCCATTTTGCCCAGAACAATATGGACCTTTGAGTCCTCATCTCAGCACAGCTTTTCCCCTGCCAACTGCTGGATCTCCCTGCAGCCCCTTGGACATTTCAGAAAAGCATCACTGCCTGTTACTCCACTGGTTTGCCTACCCTGAACCCTATTCCCCTGCCCCTGGAATCCTGGAGGTGCCCTGGTTTATCCCTTCAACGAGGCAACCACCCCGCCTCGTGCTTGTTTATTTCCCACTTGTCTACAGTTGTCATTGTTCCATTGTTTTTTTGATATTGTTATTGTTTTTGTTCAAACATACATATATATGTCTATTTGTTGTATTAAATCTTTTCTTCCTCCCAGTAAAGTTCTTCTTTTTCTCCATATATATATTATTCAAGTATTTTTAAATTTAATTCATACTTCATCTTAATTGTCCCAGGACAGTAAAATAATTCAATTTAATTCACAATAGGTAATGTTGTGTATTTAAACTGGATGCACTGCAGAATTTCTGTTACAAACACAAGCTCTGTCCTGGAACTGAAGGGTTTCTGAGTAGTAAAGACAATAAGTTTCTTCCCCTTTAACATCCACCGGTGCTGGGAGAGGCAGCGAGGCAGCGCTGCCACTACGGTCCCAGAGAGTGAGGGAACAGAAACCTCCTCCTGATGCAGTGACAGCGGTGTGGGAAGTCGCGATACAAAGAGGATTCACTGTATTACAATTAGGGAAATTGTATTTGCAGTAGGGCTGCCCCTCTTAAAATTCCACTTCTGGCAATGCCTCACTATTCTGGACAGTATTTCTAATGAAAGTGTCTCATCCTCCTGCTAGGACTTAACCTGCTACCTAAAGCAAAAATTAGAATAGGTCTTCCCCAAAATGTCACGACAAGATATATATTTTACCCTAAGCTGAGGAGTGCATAGACTGGTGTCTTAGCTTAGCTCTTAAAGCTTATTATTATATATTTAAAGAAGCACTGCAACAGTCACTTTCCTCTTCTTGACAGCAGCTGGATCTGCTGGTAGCTGAATCAAATCTGGAAGAGGTAGTAGAGCCTGCAGCTTGCTTTTCCCCTTTTGAGAAGGTGTGCTCTCAGCACAACACATGTCCCTGGTAACACCAAGGGTACACTAGGAACACGCCATGATGTGCGGGACTCATCAGATCAACGGCCCCCACGTCTCTGCTGTGCTGCATGCACAGCTCAGGCACCCCAGCTCCATTGCAGACAGGTTCCCCAGGCCCTGCCCGAATGATGAACACTGGATTAAAGTCATTCTCAGTATGTGGCTGATCTCAGTCCTATGAGTAGAACAAACCCACTGGTATTTTTCTGAACTGGGGGGAATCACTCCTTCCTTTAACTCATTAGAGAATTTGTGCCACAGAGATTAGAGCTCAGGGCAATAGTAGAGTAATGTTTAAATTTACTGTTGGATTTCATATATATGCCTCCATGACCACCATGCCTAAAAGCTCTCTTGGGTCAGCAGCTGCAGAGGCTACTGCTTGCTGAAATGAGCCTTCAGAGTGACCACATTGTGGATAAAAGATGAATAATATTTCAGCATATGGTTCCTCTTAGAGCATTTCCTTTGGTTCTTTTTTTAGTCTTACAATAATAAAGACATAACTTCGGGATAATTTTGCATGCATTCATCTAAGATATCTCTTAGTTTTATTTATATAGGGGCCCTAAGGCTACAAAATATGCCTTCCTGGGCAAATTGTTCTTCCTGAAAATCAACAAAGCCCTTCTCTCATATCTGGCCTAAATTTGTTTCGAACGTTCAATTTGAACATTTGCTTTCTGTGCACCCAAGGAGTTTCTTCTGGGACTGTCTGGTGGAATCTCATCGAGACCGACAGGACTCTTCACATACAGGACTTTCCACATCACAGGATGCTTCACATCACCGGACTTGTGGGATACCTCAGGTTTTGCTGTTTAATACTGTTGTATCTTGTCTGTTTACTAAAGTAAATAGTTTATAATTTTCACACTTTCTTTGGGGTTTTTTTCGGACCTGGTGAAGGGGATTCACATATTCACAGATTCACAGAATATTATGAGTTGGAAGGGACCCACAAGGATCATCTAGTCCAACTCACCATCTAACACCCATACAGAGACCGAAAGCACATCTTGTTTTTTCTTTGGCTCAGCCCCAAATTTGCTCCAAACCTTGTCAATGTGTCTACCTGAAGACATACTGTAGATTTACTTAAAAGCTGATAATTATATTGATTTTTTTTCTAGCTCTCTCTTTAATGATCCATTATAGATTTTGTGGGTTTTCCAGTGTTTTATACTAAACCCTATACATTTTGCAGTTACTGATGTTTGAGGTCAGGCCACCCTGTGGCCCAAAGCAGATTAAAAGCCTTCTGTGTCCTGGGAACTAGGCTCCAGGGATGATGACCCCGGAGCTTCCAGATGTATGTATATTCCTGTGTACTGACTTTTGGGGAGGATATTTTTACACAGTGGCATTCTTCCATGTTTCCTCTATTGTGGCACTGATAATCTGTGATTTTGACAGTGAATTTCCCCAAAGAGAAACTGATGATCAGGTGGAGGGAAAAAACAATGCGCAAATATTCTAATACGGAATTCTGAATTTTCCTATGGGCAAAGAATTCAAACAGTTATTTCAAAGTATTTTGACTTTGTCACTTCACATTTAAAGTTAGCACATACAGAGAGGCATATAAGTTTAGGGAGAAGAATAATGTTTAAGGATGATTAATGTCATAGTGCCAAACATAAATGCATTAGCGTATACATAAATACAGGATTCCTGCCAAAAGGCTGCTGAAAGGTGACATTGAAATAAAGCGGCAGATACTGAGAAATGAGATCTTTGTGAATGAGAGTGAGAAGGAAATCTGGTTTAGTCTTTGTTCATGGCTTTGATCCTGAATTCAAACAATGCTTTCACAGTTTTGAATGAATGTTTATATCATTTTAAAAGCAGGATGCAGTACAGGAACTGGGACTTCTGAGGGAAAAATATGAACATAAAGAACAAAATTACACAGAAAGACACAGTACAGTCGACTCTCGATTATCGTGGCACCCTGGGTCTTCCCTCCCCCTGCAAAGCCCTCCATCCAGAAAGCTAGGCTGCTCATTAATACGCAAATTAGCCTCCATCGCCCCTGTCCACCTCCATCGCCCGTCCACCTCTGCAGCTGCGAGGTGTTCATGGAAGCTTCTCACGCTGTAAGACCGGTCAGGGGAGAAAAGGGGGGTCTTCTATGCCCCATCCCCACCTGGGGAGTCTCTGGGAATCACAAGGGAGGGTTCCTGTGCACACACAGCCGCTGTGGCGAGTCCCAGGCAGGGCTGTACTTCTGACCCTTCCCTGCCGTGCTCTCTCCCTGGCACGAGTGCCCATGGCATGGAACTCAGCGGGCGCACATGCTGCCACCGCAGTGAGTCCCATGCCAGGGAGCAAACATGGTGTGGGGGGCTCAGAAGTACACGTACAGCCCTGGCACGGGACTCGCTGCGGCTGCAGAATATGTTCAGCCACTATGGGCACCCGTACAGGGGAGGGGACATGGCAGAGAGGGCTCAGAAGTACATGTACAGCCCTGGTTGGGATGAGCCATGGCAGCAGCATGTGCGTGCTTGCTACGTTTCATGCCTCAGCCAGCACGGGCAGAACAGTGTGCCAGCGGTCCATGCAGCATAGTGGGTGGGGCTAAATTTAATATTCATTACCATCTACTTTGAATATTCATGAGTGTCAGTTCATGCAGGTGCAGTGGCGAAAGCCCTGTGAAACGGACCTCTGCAATCACAGGAAAATCACCCCACGAAGACGTGAATCTGCAAATGGGGAACCGCAAAGTACCGAGGGTTAACTGTACAAGTCTCTTCTTCCTCTCCCATGCAAACTGTGTGAATATCTCATGTCTTCTTAATGCCAGATAATGCTGCGGCAGTAGGAAAAAAAGACTTAAATCCAGAGGTATAGGCCTTATAAAACAATTACAGGCACTAAGTATGTCTTTGCATTTACCATATCTCATCTTGTTGCTGCTAGGCTGCCACACATTCCTAACAAAGTATCCAGGTATTTAATAATCTGGTATGTTTTGCAAGTAAATAACTTGGGAAAAAAGATATCTTTGATGATTAGCTGGTGGATTATCTGCTGTTAGATATTTCTTGCTGGGGGCTAGAGTGCAGCACTTACAGCACTGTGCTGTAGAATGAGTGGTGATCAAATCTACCCAGAGCCTGTGGTTCTTGAGTGAGGGGTTCCAGCCTAGTTGGCTCCAGAGGGAATGACTGGCTCCTCTCCTTCTCTGAAAGAAGCCCTCAATGAAAGCCCCCTCAGACTTGATACACTGTCCATATGGTCTTGTGCTGACTCTGAAAGCTTCCTGCATCATCCCCCTTACCTCTGCCCCACTAGACAAATTCCTAACACAGTCTGACATGTTGCAAGGTTGGGAATTAGAGCCTCTGGCCCCTGCCTCCTATTTTGTCACTTAGCATTCATCAATATGATCACTAGAGGTAAATGGTATGTATAAAAAGAAAACATGTTTTAGCTTTCCTTTGTGTCTTTTATGCTTTATATTTTTAAATTTTATTTTATTCCTTGCACTGCTTATGGATACAAACAGAAATTTTTACACTTCAGCTTATTTTTCAAAATAAGAGGTTTTCTGTGTGTGCTTCCATAAGAGATAGACATAAATAACTGAGAGTCAGTCCCACTTTTTAGATGCTTGCCTAGGTTTTTCAGATGTACTTAAACATTGGGCTTTTGCTTGAGAAGGAAATTCTAAGTTTGAATACAACAGTTAAAATTATCTCAAGTAGATTCACTGTAACTTCCATGCTGAGACTCGGCATCTTCTAAAATGAAACAGTCAGCTCCACTATAATTTATACAGATGGCATGGGCTTTTTCTTGCCACTACGCATTCAAAAGGGGACCTCCTGTTTGTAGGCATGGTGCTGGATTCAGCCCTGCAATGAGCATAGCATGTCAGAGCCCTGCCTGCGTTACCCTTTGCAGGTGTCCTGATGTAAGTCTGGTTCACCACCTCTCTGCCTGATGATCACTGGACAGCCAACTGAACCCATTGTTCCCACTGCCCTGGCCCCGCTGTGAACCATGGGGCTGCTCCCTAGATGGGATTCCATGGCAGAGGGCAGACTATAATGTAGAAGTACCACCTCAGTGAGCACAGGTAGTCCTTCTCTGACATGTACAGTTTTTATACTGATAGCCGTCCCCCCTAAGTTTAATCATTATTTCTGAGAGTGTCTTTCTCTTTTCTTTCTTTCCTTTTCCCCTACTACTTTGTACCTCTGTGGCATTCAAAGTTTCTTTATTTCATTCATGAAACTATAGCTAGCTCTTCTCTGGGGACCCACAAATGTTATGGTGGATATATCCCAACAGTATCTTACTGTGGTTAAGCTCATTTCTCTTACTAAATGAGCTCTTTAGTTTAGGATCTGCTCTTATAAGTGTTCTCTCTGACATCTTAAATAAAATATAATGAGCTGTTCTCTCTCAGCACTGAGTTGCCCTCGGGAGTTCATTAAGACACTAGCATGGTGAGGATCCCTGAGGAGTGACAATTGTCCTTTAGCTTTATGCTTCCCAATGCTCATGCTCCAGGAGGGCCTAAAGCCCATTAGCTTTCTAATGCACATCCTGTTTTTGCTTATTGCTTTATTAATATTGGGCTGGGAATGAGGAGCAGATGTTGCCCAAAAATGGCAGCAGTGTGAGGGAAAAGGGGAAGGAAGGCAAGAGTGTTGATTTATTGCATTTGTGGCATTTCATCAAGAGGAAAATCTGGCTAGAAATGTGAAATACTGAAGGAAAAACAGAGCTATAAATGAGGCATCCCTGCAGCTCAGTTCTTTCCTCCCTATGGCCTGAAATAGACTAGACTGAGGTACCGCATTGAGCATCACCAGCTCCCTGAACTAGCAACGACATGGAAAGCCTGAAAACTGTCACCAACTAAAGTGTGACCTTCAAATGACAGCACCTGGGTAGCTGTTACGTTATCTTCTTTTCTGAAACTGATCAGCTCATGAGACCAAGCTGTGACTTCAGGTCCTGTTCTTCCTCTCTGCTGATGGTTACAATTTCTTTGACAAGAGGTTGTGCCCCTCAAAGAACAGGAGTCAAGAGTGCTGCATGAGCGCTCACCACTGCAGCAGGGGCAGTCCATGATAGAAGGAAGCAGTCAGATGAGAACTTGGGAACCCTTAAGATGAAGGGCGTGCCTTTCACTGGTCCTGACTTTATGTCTTTCATTAACACAGATAAATTATAAATAGCATGTCAGCTCATATCCTTAATATAGCAAAAAGGGAACTATGTTCTTTGAAGCTGTAGCCATAAACAAACTGGTCTGTAACACCATTGCTTTGTGCTTGATGGATACTGTGTATTTGAAATTCAGTATGGTGAAACTTTAAAAGCAGAAAGTTTGCATAATAAGACTTATATGTTTGTATTTTATTGTGAACTTTGGTATCATTGTTGCAGCTTCTGTAATCAACTTGTCAATGGAAGAGAGTAATAATGATTTCCCGTTCATCATTTGGCACTGGATGCTCGTACCAACTGCAGACTACAAACACTCCCCTTGTCCAGCTAACTCATTATTCACACCCAACAGTAAGCAGGGAAATAAACCATTTTAGAAGCTGTAGTCTGCTAGAGTAACTTCCCAAAACACACCTTCATGCAGTCCCAAGAATAATTTTATTTCTTGGCAGGTTTGCCACTGTGGAAAGAATTGAAGTTGTAGCTGTTCATAGGCTGTACAGTTTGCAAATGTTGTGAAGGCTGGGAATGCTGTTCCCTTATACTTTCCCCAGGGATTTGCTAATACTTTTGTGCATCTATTGTTATTCTGCAATCTCATGAAAATTATTGTTGTTTTTATGCAACAGTAGTTAGGAATCCTCATCATAGAACCAGATTCTAAAGCTGATGTAAAAATCTTGGAATCAGAATTGCTGAGGTTAGAAAAGACCTTTAAGATCACTGAGTCCAACTGTTAACCGAGCACTGCCAGGTCCACCATAAAACCACATCCCAAAGTGCTACATCTACACATCTTTTGAATACCTGCAGGAATTGGTGACTCAGCCAGTGCCTTGGGAAGTCTATTCCAATGTTAGACAATCCTTTCAGTGAAGAATTTTATCACAATATCCAATCCAAACCAATCCTGGTTCGACTTAAGGCCATTTCCTCCCATGTTATCACTCGTTACTCAGGAGAAGAAACTCACCCCCGCCGGGCTACAACCTCCAAAAGGAAGTTGAAGAAAGTGATAAGGTCTCCCCATAGCCTCCTTTTTTCCAGGCAATACACCCCCATCTCCTTCAACTGCTCCTCATAAGACTTGTGCTCCAGACACTTCACCAGCTCAGTTGCCCTTCTCTGGACATGTTCCAGCACCTCAATGTCTTTCTTGTAGAGGCCCAGAAGCAGACACAGTACTTGAGGTGTGGCCTCACCAGTGGTGAGAACCGGGGGATGATCACTGCCTAGTACTGCTGGCTCCATTATTCTTAATACAAGCCCAGATGCCATTGGCCTTCTTTGCCATCTGGGCACACTGCTGGCTCATGTTCAGCCAGCTGTTGACCAGCATCCCCAGGTCCTTTTTTGCCAACCGGTTTGCCAGCCACTCTCCCCCAAGCCTGTAGTGCTGCATGGGATTGTTGTGATTCAAGGGCAGAACCCAGCACTGAGGTGCCATACCCATTAAGACTGCAGCTACTGGTTCATGAACTAGTTTGAGTGCAATGGAGTTACAAAAATTTAATGGGATACTGCCTACCAGGTGAATTACACATGTTCTTAGGGATGGCTCAGTGAGATGATCAAGTTGAGTAACAGCTTGTCCTTCTTGAAATGCGTTAGCTTCTTTTCCTGTTCCCCGTGGACCTCCCCTCGTTATTTTTTCTCAAGTTATTCTGCTCCCATCCTTAGTGAAGTGAATAATCTCATAAAACCAGAAAAACATGTGCTTGTTGGTGTTTGGTTGGATTTTTTTCCCTCTTGGATTGGTTTTCTGCTGCTTCAGTGAGTTTATTCACCTTACTGAGCACTGAGGTGAGTGCCAGAGCTGCAGTGAAGGAGGCTATGGCTGTGCAGGATTGCCTGTGGACGAGGAAGGAGTGAGGAGCTTCAGTAACAACAAGTTGTGGGATGACAAAATAGAAGAAACTCTGCTACAGACCTTACGTAGAAAGCAAGAATCACTGAGACGAATTTTTCAAGAATCCTTGAAAACCTAACTGAATCAAAGAAAACACTAAGACTACAGGGCTAGACAGACACTAAACGTGGGGCACATTATCAAACAGAGAAATGTGTTTGAAAACTACACAAAAAGCTATTGTTTTGGCTGTGTTGAGTTTGAGCTGTTTGAATTATAAGCAAATACAAAGAGGTATCAAAATACTTCTTGACAATAGCTTGATAAAATTTGAAAACGGTATCCTATGAAACTATCTTATTGATCAAGTATATAAAGAAGTAATCAAATGTGGCGAGTCAGTCTTAAATATTTATTTTTAAAGGAGAGGAAACTAATCAAATTTGCCAGAAAACCACTAGCTGTTCAGAAACGTAGAGAGTATTATACTTCTTTGGTGCATTCCTTGGTATTATTTTATGGAAAAACTTTAGGTGAAAGGAGAAATACCTCAATAGCTCACTCTCTATCAAGGCACAGCACATATGTATAATAATTTGCAGGACTATCCGGACTTATCTTAGTCCTAGGGCTTTAAAAACAGGGACTTGAGAGAAAAACACACCAGTGTAATTCAAAACACTCCACAAACCGAGAGAAGGGGATGAGGAGGAAACTTTATGAGTAAACTCTATGAGGGGTAAACTCCAATCTCCTTTTCCCAGGTTTCGCACATGCTTCCCATTTTTGGAGATGGTTTACATTGGAGACAAGACCTTGGACAAAAAGGATCATCAAGTGGTCTTGCCTATTTATTTTTCTTAAAATAATAATAAAAATAATCCCTTGGAACTTTCTTCTCATTTTTCATTAAAAGCTACGATTGAGATCCCGTCTTCCGAATATTTAATTGCCTTTTGCAAGGCGATGCACCACCATCCCGAGCATCCCAGGCTGACAACCCTGGCGCTCCGCGGACTCTCTCAGCAGCGGGCACTCAGCAGCTCCACGGGGAAGCAACGATACCGACCGGGCTGTCCCCGGGGAAGGCGTGGCCCGACACTGGGCTCCGGAGCCCGGGCTCGGGGGTCTAGCTCGGTTTACTGTCAGTGCAAGTCGCGGGGGGCGAAGGGAGGTCGGAGGGCGAGAGTGCCCGGCGGCATCGGGCGCGCCTGCGCTCCGCCCGGGGAGGCGGAGGCGGCCGAGGGGGACCCGGCGTTGGGTGACAGGCGGAGCGGGGG
>WEKX01004071.1:5338-20228 GCA_013390025.1 Pitta sordida | reverse complement strand
CCGGCTCCTCGGCTGCTGCTGCCGCCGCCGCCGCCGGCGCTGCTTCTGGCGGGCCCCCCGGGCAGAGAGTGCCTGCGCGCAGTGCTGGCCGACTCGCGCTTCTTCCTGGTGTGCATGTGCTTCCTGACCTTCATCCAGTCCCTCATGGTCTCCGGCTACCTGAGCAGTGTCATCACCACCATCGAGCGGAGATACAGCCTCAAGAGCTCGGAGTCGGGGCTGCTGGTCAGCTGCTTCGACATCGGGAGCCTGGTGGTGGTGGTCTTCATCAGCTACTTCGGGGGGCGCGGGCGGAGGCCACTCTGGTTGGCCGTCGGGGGACTTTTCATCGCCCTGGGGGCTGCACTCTTCTCCTTACCTCACTTCATCTCTCCGCCGTACCAGATCCAGGAACTGAACTCCTCCATCAGTAACGAGGGCTTATGCGTGGCTGCCAATGGCACCGCCAAAGAGCAGTGGGACTCGCCAGCCTGTTTCAAGGACTCTGGTGGAAATGACCACTCTCTCTATGTAGCTTTATTCATTTGTGCCCAAATCCTCATTGGCATGGGCTCGACACCCATCTATACCTTGGGACCAACCTATTTAGATGACAATGTCAAGAAAGAAAACGCCTCGCTTTACCTAGGTAAGGCATCTAAGTACCTGTGTGGTTTGAATGTTTAACCTCAGATCTCTCTTGAGGGACTCGTTGCAGGCACTTCTGCCGTGGGCCTGCCGAAAACCATCTATGCTAACCTTCCCTTCTGTAGTGAACATTTGAAGTAAAACTGCCATGCTTTCCTGTTTTAAAATGTTTTGTGGAGTGGTAAACAGTAGTAACAAGTGAGGCTAATGCAGTGTGCGTAGCAGCAGCTGTACGCACACCCTCCTACAGGGGGAATGGGACAGCAGAGAAAGTCTGCTTCTCTAATGCTTTTCAGCACTTTGTATTAGTCGATGACTTTTCAGAAAGAAGGGTTAAAAGTTTGCTATGCCCCTTCAAGTTTCTTTTTGCTGACACAGAAGCTGTTTATTTCTATATTTTGGTTAACATGCCTGTAGGATGTTAATGTTCATTAGGCACTTTATGAGGTTTTTACCGTGCTCCATTATACTTTTCGAACATTCATTGGTCTTTAACTAGCAATGAATTTTTACTGGCATTGATACATCATCTGGCATCTCAGAATGGCTTAAAAATCCATTGATAAACCAGGAAGTAAAACTTTCAGGTTTGAAAGCTTCACTCAAGGAGTACAACAAAATAAGTGTCCAGTCTGGCACATGGCTTTTGGCAGGTACAGACAGGTCTTCCTGATGGTTGTTCCATGGTGGGAGGAGGGGTATTTGAGATAACTGGGTACTAAACTTTGTTGGAGTTTGTTCATGATGGTGAACACCACACATTTTGGATAGTTTCTGTAATACGTAACAAGATTGACTACTCTCTGATTTTGCATTGGTATCTTACATGATTCTGTAAGAAATGAACCTCATGTATTCCTTCAAATTCTTTTCAAGTAAGGACAAGCACTTGCGGGGCTGAAAGAGCTGCTAAGGGGTTTTGAATACTCAGCATTGCAATTTCCAGTTCAATATACTTTGACTTTATGGTAACCGTGGGGATAATAATTCCGTGTAAAATAGGGATGCATGAAATTAATACACTCGCGATGTGTGTGTGTAACTACTTTATTAAGCAAAAATAGTGGTCCAAATCAATATTTTTATTCCTTTTGACCTGTTCTTCGGTAATTGAACTGTTCCCTGAAGTGTTTTAAAGCCATGCACAGTCTTATGTAGAATGTCTTGAGAAAGCCTAGGTCACTGCTGGTTTTCGGAAGGAGGGAGAGGTTTTCACAGCATTGCTAATCTGCCTGATGAAACATTTGACAGTGTTTTCCCTCTCTCCTCCCCTCTGAGAAAGGTTAAGTAGTATGGAAATTAGGTACACCTGGCATCAACTTTATTGGCAGTATGAAAAAGCAAAACGTCTTGTTACTGAGGTTAGTAATTGTAGCTTGGAACAGCAGGGAGGAAGATGAAACTTTTGTAATTAGGTGATTTCATACAGTCCTCAAAAACATGGAAAAAAAAAAAAGAAGGAAATGGAAAGGCTGTGGGTGAGGGATGAAGGGTAAAAGAGGTGTGAGAGGAGCAAGCCTTAACCAAAGGGGGAGGCAAGGTCAATGTGGGGAAATCCTCATTGTGCCGGGGAAACGATGCCTACCACTGATGCCTACCACTGACACGCTTCCAGCACAGGAAATGGTAAAGAAGTGACTCGGGTAACTTTTAATTGCAGCGAAGATGAGCCTTAGAAGTTAACAAAGGTAAAAGACGCCAGCAGCTGTTGGTAGACTTTATGTGACCCTGTACCCGCCAGGCGCTGAAGGCAGCTTTGATCTGTACTGGCAGTACCCTTGTAGAGTTGAAGTTCATTTTCAGTGATTCAGAAGAGTAAAGATGAGTTATCCAGCTACAGCATACATGAAAAATTTATACCTGTAATTTGATTGTGACCACAGGGAGAATTAAAATGAACATAAAGCGTGCTTAAACATTGAGTAAAATGTACCATCACCTCCTTTCAGTCTTTAAGCTACTCAGGGCTAGAAGCAATGTTGCCTGCTGTTAGAAATCTGTGAGTATTATCTTTTTTAAACAGTGTGAGTAAGCTCTTATGCTTGAATATTTACCTCACTTTTGACTTGGGCCAATGACTTTTTGACAGACAGGAGTAGAATCTGAGTTCATGGGGGAAGAGGAAAAATAGCGCTGTTTGGCACGCAGATGTGAGCAAACATGTTTTTGTTGGAACTTCTCAGTGGTTTGGAATGTTTCATGTCCTAGAGGAGAGGGATTTGTGGGCAGCAGACAGCCAAGCCAGGTGCAGGAATGGGATGGAGTGGGCCAGGGCATGGCTCTGCAGGCCAGCCACCTCACATCCTGTGTTATGCAATGCCTGTTTCTCCAGGCAGTGTGATTTTATTACTGGAGAAAACTATGCAAGTGATGTCAAAATGAGAAATGCCTGTGTGCATTAGGCGTGAGGAAACAGAAAGTTTTGGAGTGGGCCACTGGGAGTTGAAGTTTTGAAGAGAAGAATGGCCAGTGGAACAGATTTCAGTCACACAGGTACAAGTGTCTGAGTGAGGGCAGTGAATG
Organism: Pitta sordida; assembly: GCA_013390025.1. Taxonomy (NCBI): domain Eukaryota; kingdom Metazoa; phylum Chordata; class Aves; order Passeriformes; family Pittidae; genus Pitta; species Pitta sordida. Next base: position 17,078 of record WEKX01004071.1, on the reverse strand, counting down.
AACAAAGTATCCTCTAAAACAGAAGAGACGGTCCCTAACATGTTTATTGCTAATCATACTGGTATTGCATTCTATGTTTTTCTTCCAAATAAAAAAATATATAAGCATGCACCTGATAAAAGTTTCACTGGTCTGCAGCACTTTTTGACTCCGCTAGTTTGCCCACTAATAATAGGTCATTAAAGCCCCCCCCGAATATCACTAATCCTGGTTCTGCAAAAACTCACCTTATGTGGCTGTGGAAGCTATCTTATTTATTTTCCAAGTTAATCCAGCTCAGGGCTCGAGTGGCAATAGCATATCCTCTTAAGTGTAGGCATGCAAGCTCAATGTGGACAGCTGTTTTAACATTCCTGACTGGAAGCCGTGTTCTCAAAAAACATATTTGATGCTTATGCATAGTCTCTTGGCTGCCTACACTTAAATCCATCTGTCAGAGTGGCATGGTGCCAGTTTACAAGGTGCTGTGTTGTTTTTATTAGGACAAAGGTGCCGAGCAGGGATGTGTATTTGGGCTGCCTACATAGCAATATGTGAGCTCTTCTGTGGGATGTTTCTTCCTTGTGAAGGCGCTGCCACCTTCAGGTCCTCCTGCCATTAAACGTGGTGGTACTTTGATGTGGTGATGCTAACTTTGAGAAAATGTATGGCATGAGGCTTGGAAACAAATCGTTATTGTAACAGATGCCTAGGAAACATAAGAACGGGTTCCCATAATCACAGATAATGCAAAAGGGAAGTTACACACTCGATGTGAAAACTGGGCAGTGTTAAGTGGTCTTGTCTTCTCTGAAGTCTCTCCCTTCTGTGCTCAGCTGTACTGTGGCATGTCTTTTGTCAGCTGCCTGATATGTACAGGTTCTTTTTTTAATTGTTTATCAAATTAAATTAATTGCACTTCAATTTGGAGTTGAATTGGACTGCATGAGTCTTGTTTTCTACTCTTGAAGGTGTTTCTGCCACTTGTGAAATTCTGCCACCTAAACCAGTGTGGTTTTCTGAGCACTCTATGTTTTTGTGTAGGGATCTGATAATCTCTCTTGAATGTGAGTTTACCATGTGATTGGATCGGGAGTTTTGGAAGCAGTTCCTTAAAATGAAGTGTGGCACTTAGAAGTTTTATTAGTGGCATTACATTGCCTGAATAATTTTTAAATATTTTTCTTCTTTTTCAAGTGGGTATCGTAATAAAAAAGGACACACGTAAAAAGGCAATATTAGGTTTTACAGGAGCATTGTATTAATGAAAATAATCTAGCATTCAGGAATAGCTTTAATCAGTACCCCCCCCAAAATGACTAGTATTTGTACTAAGGATGTTTTATTTCAGTTTCCAGAATACTGTAGGCTGGTTAGAATATGAAAAGTGTGTAAATCAGTTTAATTTCATACAGACTGAGCATAGGTTTGGGAACAAACTGTAGTTACAAATTGCAGAGATAAAGGCTTTATGAGATAATGTCTGAAAAATGGGATAAACCAGTGCAAATGGGCTTGGTTCAGATAATGGGTTGAGAGGCGGGGGAGTAAAAATCATTTCCTAAGTTGGAAGTAGAATAAATATTAGACTACGTAGTTCAAAAATTATTTGGGGCGCCTGCTTTGTTTTCATAAGGATCATTTGTGGGTTGCTGTTTCTAGCAATAGGTAAACCATTTCACGGTGACTATATATGTATAGTAATTTTATTTATTGTATTTGTAGTTACATCTACCCCTACATCCTCATCCCACTTGGAAGGAGAGGGCAGGAGGGCTTCACCTACTCCATCAGAGATCCACCACCTCTGCCTGCTGGGTCTCAGGGCGGAGTCCAGCTGCTGAACAAGCTAGATCTCTATAATGTGCCATTGCTTGGATGTTGGCACAGGAAACACTGGATTTTTGTGCTTATTTGATTCATTTGTTTTGGTCTGGTGTCTTCTGGGGTTATGTATGTCACTGGAGGACAGGAGCTGGAGCCTGTTGAAGGCATCAGGTCCTCTGTATGGATGCTTCAAGATCATCAGGGTTTTCCAAGACAGGATGAACTTTCTAGCTGAGCAGGAGGAACCACATATAGAAGCAAAACTGACCAGCATTTCATTTTATTCTCATCATTCACCCTATGACCACTTGTGGTTCAAATGGAGTATATACTTCCTGCTTCCTGATATCCAAAAAGGCTGGTTTCCTGCAGGGTTTTCTCAGCATTGATCCCTACAGAAATAGTACATTTATTTTTACAGCATGCCTGTGAGGAGGCAGGATTTTAGGAATCAAAAATGGAAGCAAAAGGGCATGTTCATAATTTTTTTCGTGTCTTGCTTACTTTTTCTTGTAAAGGGGAAGCATACCTAACTTATTTCTCATACAGGATTTTAGTTCATCTGATTGAAGGCCACATCTTCCTTTATCCATCCAGAGGCAAACACTAAGACTTGACGCATCAGAAGTCTTTTTTTGTACCAACACATGCTTGTTTTGTTTTTGCACGTTCAGCTGGGCAGCACTAGCAGAAGGTTGAGCTCACTGTGCTCTCAGCTGGGTATAGAGAGCATCTTGGGGTGCAGGCAAAGTGACTGTGGGTCTGTTTGTGCATGTGGATTATATTGCTTTTTCATCGAGATGGTTTAGCATTCAGAAGGTACAAAATGCTTAGCTGGCATTTTGTAGCATCTTTTGTTAAAATGCTGATCAGGCAGCAGGCAGGCTTCCTAATAATTACTTAGAGTAACACCATGCAGTTTTATTGTCCTTTCCTCTAGCTGAAGAATAGAAAGAGAACTTTTAATTTTTCTTCTCCATGGGTGGACTGATATTTTTTTCATACTCTTAATCCTAGATATAATTTTCTTAAGCATTTAGAGATGGTAGGGTTTTTTTGTTTGTGTAAGCAGTATGTACACACAGTGAGTTCAGTGAGGAGAGGGGGGCAGCCGTTCCTCTGAAGTTTTCTGCCTGAGGGATTTAATGTTGTGACTGATACACCTGCACTTCCTCTGTCAGTGTCATGTCCCTTAAGGATGCTTTCTGCGACTCTCCCCTTGTGTCCTTGCCATGAGCTATGGCATTGCTCACAGGCAGCTGTATTGACAGAGCATCACTTGCAGTAACTGGCAAAATGCACTTTGCCCTTCTTAGGAGCAAGAAGTAACTTGGGCACATACTTCCCTGGTTTTCTATTTCCTTTTATATCAAAGGACAAAAACTGGGTTGGATCCAGGGTTCTGAAACTCACTGAAGTCCCAGGCCCAGTGGTTTTCCTTGCTTAGTATTTGTCAAAATGGTTAGCATTTTGTTTCTGAGGCTGACAGTGCCCTTTTCACCTGCTTGAGCTTGGGAATGATGTTTTCTTGGAGAGCAGCTCCTTTCTCTGTCCAGCTCTGCTGCAGGGCTGGTTTGGGCAGACAAGTGTCTTCACCTGCTGCGGTCCAGGGCAGCTTGGAAACCTAGACATGAAAGTGGCCTTTAAGTAACAGCTTGTTTGTACCTTCTGCCAGGAACTGAAGGCCTGGTATCTAGTGTCCGATTACCTGGGGGGCTGGAAACTTTAGCTGTATGCTGGATATCCTGACTTTTCTAAAGGGTAACTGTAACTACTGTTGCAGACAGATTAGAGATGCTTTGTGTTTCATCCATTTTCCCTTGACTTTTATTCAGTGGCCACCTCACCTGGGAGGACTTAATTGCTGTGAAAGTGCTTATTCAGTCAGAAGAGAAGAGACAAGATTTCTCTCTACAATCATTCAAAAATATGTAGGTTTCCATCTTGGCTGTGCAGTGCACACAGGCAATTAAATAAATGAGTCTTGACTGTTTCATCCTGAAGGTCAGCATCTAGAAATTCTGATTTTTAAAGTAAATGAATGGAATTCATCCATGGGTTTTAAAAGAACAGAAAAGTAAATCAATCATATTAGACTCTTAAGTCTCATGCTCTTTTTAATCCTATTAAGTGTTTTTTACCCTGATAGCACTTCTAAAACCGTGTTTCCTGTGAAGAATGAATTGTGTTTTCCTTTTTGTTGTTTTTACATGCCTTTCCCATTTATTTTGAAAACAGTTGAGGAATGACTGTGCAGAAATGGCACATAGTTCAGCTGGTCTCCTCTGGCAGTTGTTGCCTCTCTTGACTGTAAGGGTCAAAATAAGTGCTAGCACTGACTTGGCTGCAGTTTGATGGGGCAGTGTCACATGGACTGTGAGGGCAGGGCAAGCCAATTGCCTGCCTTCCTATGAAGGCAGCTGTTAGAATCTGAACTCCAGGTCCAGGGATGTCTCTGAAATCGCCCTCGGCAGCTGCAGGGGTGCTGGGACTTATTAGGTCTATAATTGTAAAGTGCTGAAATGGCACAGTTGGAAGAGGGCAATATTTTCCCCAGGGTACCTCTAGAAGTAGGGGCTCTGCACAGGGAGCAAACAGCTCTGTTGGCGTTCTGATTCCTGGTGTCCTTTTATTCAAGCACCATGGTGCTTTCACCATAACTCAATTGGACAATCTGGGCATGTGGGCTGGAGGTAGTGAAGTTATGACAGCAGACAACTCTGCAGTGTGCATTCAGACCTGAGTCAGACAAGTCCATGAAATCCATACCAACTCCTCCCAAGTGCCCAGAAAAAAACAGAACATTTCCTATGATGGGAAAGAATACAGTCAGCCCTCTCCACTTTTCGCCTCCCAGATAGCGGCTTCACCTCTACGCAGCGTGATTTTTCTGCGATTAAGGAGGCCCGTTTCGTGCCTGCGTCTGCACGAACTGACAGTCATGAATATTCAAATTATACACTCGTGAATATTCAAATCACCCCCCATGCAGTGCTGCACGGACCACGGGTGCACTGCTTTGCCTGTGTTGCACCTGCCCTGCTTCGCTTGAAGCGAGGTGGCCACTGCAGGTCTGCTCGAGCGGCGCCTGCTCCACTCTGCCCTGAGGGTGGCGGCTTCGTGCAGTTGTGAAAGATTTACACACTCTCAAGTTAGACATGGTGTCCAAGACTTTCTCGGAGTAGATGTCTACCCTGAGTATGGAGAGACCAGGTCTACCTGCCTGGGGAGACAACAGGACAGTGGCGCGGGAGGCTCCCCACACCAGTGTCCCCAGCTGAGCGGAAAAGGGTTGTTTCCCAGTGTGGGGTGGCTGTGGGCACCGGGAAGCACCAACACAAACACCGATACACAGCAGGGCAGTGCCGAAACAGTGCCAGAGCGTTGGGGGATGGTGTGAGGGTGTGGGGCAAATTTGCATATTAATGAGCTGCCAGACGGAGGGCTGCATGGGGGGCAACAAGACCCGCATTACTGTGGTATTCGAGGGCCGACTGTATATCAGTGCCTGGCATCATGGAGTTGTATGGACTCTGTCCTGATTTGCCACTGAGCAGTTGGGAGTTTGGTTATCTGTTGTGCTGTCACAAGACCAGAAATTCAGACATACTGCGCAGCATTAATGGGATGGCTAATGACCCTGGGTCTTTCCACGTCCCTTCTGCCACAAGGAATTTGGTCTTACCTGTGAAATCAGTAAGTGCAAACACAGGAATTAGAATGCCATTTTATGCTGCCATTAGACCCAGTAGTCTAATCTGAAAGCACTAACTCTCATGTAGGTAACAAATTACACCAGTGAAAAGCATCATGCTCTTGTATGAATTACATTTTACGATGAGTTTGGAAGAGAAAAACTGTGTATATTTTTCCTTGTAATTTGAACAAGCAGAAAACTAAACATGAACTGTGTCATGTGAAGAAGTATTTCCAAAGCAGTACTGTGTGTCTGCTAATTGTATACTCCTGTGCTGTTCCTCTTTGATGCTCTTCCCCATTTTCAGTACAGGTTCCTATTCATCAGCCTGCTTCCTTTTCATTAGCTTGCCAGGATATTTTTTTGAGTGCTTGTACTTTTTTCCTTGCTTATATTGATGTTGACACTTTACTTGCATTGCACCATGGGCATAGTGGGACCTCAATCTAAAGGTTACCCTCTGCGTGTTTATCTTTGATGTCTTCTGGATTTGAGTAAAATCTTCAACAGTGTCTCAGCATTTGTTTTCTTGAAATCCAATGCTTCTCTGAAACCAACTAGCAGCCCTTCAGTTGTTTGACTTTAGCAAGCTTTTGTAAATTAGTGACTACTTTCCATGTTTATCCATCTTTTTTTTCAACTTCCTTGAAGCGACAACAATTACGTCTTGGAGGGGGTTCTTCTGTGATTGTACCCTTTTCTTTCTGTATTAATTAAGCTATCCTCTAGAGTTAGAGTATTTCAGATACACTCAGCCTCAGCTACTATATGGGTTATCTTCTGAAATCTTCTAATTTGCTCTTTCATACTCAAGTTATAGTTTACCCCAGTGCTTGTCATTGTTTTGTTTACAGCTTTTGGCTTAAGCTTTCATGTAGGCCCACAAAAGTGCCCATGTGCTCCTGAAGTCAAGTGTTTTCAACCCAACCTTCATTCCCAGGTCTCCTTTTTTCAGTATCTGGTTAGATGGAAATATGAATACTCAACCTCCGCAGAAGTTATTTTAAGTAATGCATTTTTGTAGATAACCCAAAGCAGGCAGAGAAGTAATTGCGATCATTGCTATGGTGGCTGCTAACCTGTGATACTCAAACAGATTGTATCAAGCAAACCTCATTTGCTTCTATAAATACAAAGTATCTGAGGGAAATACTATGGGAAATACTCTCTCATGTTGCTGCGTGTTAAGCTTTCTTACTTGAAGGGAAATCGCTGCATTCTGCTAAGGTGTCCACTCAGTAGGTTTTGCATGTATAAGACAACTGAAAACAGTACCTTTTCAGTCAAAAACCCCAAAGAAAACAACTCGTAGGCTCAGAGGTCAAATGCATGTGAAATTCATGAGCAGAATACCCCGAGGATTTTTGTTAGGTGAGAATTTGCACCTGAAGATAAATCAGGCAATGTGAAGAAGAGCAGGTTTAGTGCCAACAGTGTGGTCCAAGGTCATGAGGGACAAAGCCAGGGTGGGCTGTGGGTTGGGGGCATCTGCCAGGGACAGTTACAGGTGAAACCTATGGGAAGCGCTCAAGATGCTGCTGTAAATGTCAGTGGAGTACAGGAAAGTCCCTAACAAGGCTGGGAAGATTTGACAATGCAGAGAACAGGGAAACTTTGCTCAAGCTTTCTTCCAGAACAGTATTTCCCATTTTTGCCCCGTGTGCCTCTCCATGCCATCCATTGATCCTTGCCACTTCAGTAGCTGGAGTTTAAAAATTAGTAGTAAAATAGCTTTTCACTGTATGTTTTTTAATCTAAACTAACATATCTGTTTGTTACTTCATCCCATTCAATGAAGAAGAGATTTAATGGAGAGTATAACCTTCTAGAGTGCAAATAGCTTCAATAATAATGCTTCCATTTATATAAAAATTAATAAATTTGCTACAGAATATTAGTCTGTTATTTCTGTCAACATGATGGGCCGTGTATATCAACTTGATTTAGTACAGCTATCTGGTAACAGAAATAGTGAGGGTATCTCTAGGGAAATTCTGTAGTCGCAGGACAAATTAGGTAGCATGTGAGCTTTTTGAGTCTGCAATACAGTAGCGCTGATGCACGTCAATTTAGGTATTATTTGGTAAGTTATGTAATTGGCCTAAAATGAGAATTTTAGAAAACTATGTTTCTTTTGTTAATAGCATGACTAAGGGGAAGAAGTGGGATTTTGGGGCTATCTGAAACAAGTAAGTGTTAGTTACCATGCCTGCACTGTGCTACTGGAAAATATTAGTCCTTTTACACAAGGAGAGTAAAAACGCTGAACTCAGCGCTACATCATTGTAATGTAATGCCATGCTTGGAAATAATTTTTCAAAAGCATAACCGGGGACTGAGCTGATGTTTGAAGGAAGAGCTGTACTCTAAATTATAGTTCCTGAGTAGCAAGTGCTCTATTTTGGTGTGCAGAAGCTCTATATATTCATTAAACTCAGTGACTGAGTAGTTTAATGGGATTGTAGTTATGATGTCAAAGATGTAGCTGGCTCATGTGAATTTCTTTGACTGCAGAAGCAAAGTAGGCAATACAGAAGAACCCTGCTTATCCGCGGTTCAGCTCTCTGCGGCGTCAATCTTTCACTGTTCCTTTCTCAGCAAAACCCAGGGGTACTTGCATGTGCAGAAAACACCGCAAAGGCAGACAGCTCATGAATATGTAAATGAGGACATGAATATGTAAATGACCCCACCCCCAGCAACTGGGAGCACCACTTCCCCTGCCCCCCGGGGGTTCTTCCTCATCATCTCTTGTTTTCCCCTGGAGTGCCTGCATCAGGGCTCTGAGCTCTAGCTGCTCTCTGTGCACCTGAGGAGTTTCTTCTGGGACTGTCTGGTGGAATCTCATTGAGGCCGACAGGACACTTCACATTCAGGACTTTCGACATCACAGGACTCTTTACATCACCGGACTTGTGGGATATCTCAGGTTTTGTTTAATACTGTTGTATCTTAACTTGTCTGTTTACTAAAGTAAATAGTTTCTACTTTTCACACATTCCTTGTTTTTTTCTGAACCTGGTTTGGGGGAGGGGTAGTTTATTTTGGTTTTTTTCTTTGGCTCAGCTCCAATTTGCCTCAAACCTCTTCAATATGTAATTAACTTCCCTTCATCTTTATTCCTCTTTTCATCTTCCCCTTCATCCCCACATTCCAAATTTTAATCTTGCAGAAAGAAGAGCTTACCATGGGTCTGATGCAGTGCAATGCTTTCAAGAAAGCTCCATGTTTTAATTCTTGGATTTTTACTATGTATTTATACTTATCTTCAGTATTACAAAGACTGAGGAAGGGATCTGTCATGTATCACAGTTTCAGGGTATGTGAGAAATGATATCTCATGTTTTGTCCAAGTTGGCATACTGAAATCTTTTACTAATGGCTGGGGTCAAGGTTGACCATTTTGGTGTAGGAGGAATAAATGTAACTGGTCCAGGCATTGAGAGGACTGCTGAATGGTCATGGTAGAAGAGTTTGATAGCCATGAGATTTATATTAGCAGGTAGACATCCTACAGTGTGAGCTGGCTACTTTTTGCTTGAATTATGCCTGACAAGAAAAAAATGGTGCAGTATATTAGGAATGTGGTAAATTTCCCTTGTCTAGTTTAATAAGATGCTCAGATTAGTTATTTTGTGGTCTGGGCATTAGGATTTCTCCAAAGTATAACTGCTAAGCAACTCTGCTGGCACTAGATTTATCTGTTTTCATGACTTGTTTGGAGATAGAAGAATTACTAGCATAGCATTAGAACAGAGGGGAATGTTACCCTTGTGACTGTCAGAGAATCTCTTAATGCCCTTAGGACTGCTCTCTGCTACTTTTCTATAGAATTGGGATACAGAGCGCGAGGAGCAGCACGGTTATTTCTGTATGGAGGGGGCTGAAAAATGATGCAACACAGCCTAAATTAAGGGCAGAATTGTACCCATTATAAAGACTTCTCGACTATTTTCTGCTAGCATTCTTTAGTAACAAAATGGTATGGAGCCCAGGGAACTGACAGCTGGTGGTTTTCTGATGTGGGAGATTTGACTTGGAGAATATATGTGTGGGTGTGATGATACAAGGCAGCCTCTTCATACAAACCCTTGGTGATATGCTGTATACTCTTGTTATACATAGTGCCAAAATAGTCAGTAATCCTCTTATGTGGGATTGTAACGCAAGTAATAGGGGAGCACAAGTCAGTGCCATCAGTTCAGAACTGGTTTTTTGATAAACGTATTTGTCACTTGTATCTCCTAGATTCTTTATTACTTCTTAATCTTTTATTAACGGAGTCCTTCTCTCCAGCTGGAAATAGTCATGCCTCACAATAGTAATGTAAGTTGCTAATAAGACCTTCCTATTCATTCATCATTTGAGACACTTGCTTTAAAAACGCCACAGAGATTTTGAGTTTTATCACTGAACTCATTTCCTAATGTAAAAACTTCAGATGAAGAAAAACTGTACCATCATTTAGTTTGCATAAAATATTTGAACTGTCTTATGAGGAACCCTGAAAAGATCTGAAGCAATCAGAGTTAAGGCTGTTCATCCCATTTAGAAAACATAAAGTTGGCTGTTACGCAGCAGGGTAGACTCAATAAGAGAAGCAATTAGCTCAACACAAGCACAGTCAGAGCAGAAAGGAAGGTCTGGAGGTGTTTAATTAATACTAATGCTTTTGTGCTTATGAGGACTGGAGTCATAGCAGGTTGCTGCTGACTTGCTCTTGTGGTTTTCAAACCTGGCATCAAAGGAACATTAGATTTGGCAAAGCTTTCAAGAGAAGTTAATAAATCACAACTAACTGACACATTTCCCCTGAAGGTAATGAGGTACACCTGATATTGAGTGGGAACAGGACCTGGTCTGTAAAGCTTCTTAATTTTTAAACTGATAATAAGACCTCTTGGGATTTTTATACCACATTTATTTAAGTGATCTGAAGTAATGGAAATGCATGTCATTTAGAGAAGATCTGCGCTTATCCGTGGTTCACGTGTCCGCAGTTTCAATAATCTGCGGTCCATTTTTCAGCAAAAAGTGGTGCCACGCACAAACGCAGAAACCGCCACAAAGCCAGACAGCTCGTGAATATGGAAGTGAGCTCCTGAGTATATAAATAAGCCCCACCAGGGAGCCACTAGGGGTGGTGAGGGTAGGGAGCCAGGAGCTGCGAGACGCCCATCCTGTCCTGGTCCCATCCAAGATGTGTTTAATGTAAACGTGTGGTTTTTTGGTAGCTGGAATTGTTCTCCGTTGGGTGCAAGATGGGGCTGCCATTGTCTGTGTCTGTATGTGAGAGGAAGAGTGGGAGGCACCTTCTTCCCATTCCCCCAGGGTGGGCGGCTGGCCCCCTCCATGGACAGCAGTGGGGGCCAGCGGGGGCCGGCCGCCAAGGCCAAGGAAAAACATAAAAGGGGAAAAAGAAGTGTTCATTTTAATAACTAAGGAATCCCGGTCCTGTCCTGTCCCATCCCATATCATCCCACTTTGGCGAAGGGAGCAAGACAGGAAGGAAGGTGCAAGCGGCACGGCCTAGTCCTGGTTCCGGTCCTGGTCCCGTCCTGTCCTGCTTTGGCGAAGGGAGGGAGCCACAAGTGGCATGGCGCGGCCTGGTCACAGCGGCGTTTCATCCCTGAGGGGGAGGGGTGATGGGCAGGGCTTAATTGAATATTCATGAGCCTGCTGTCCTTGTGAATTCCAGCCTTTGCGCCCTGTGTCTGGACCTGTGGACCCGCAGAAAGCGGGAGCTCAGTGTATTAAACATTTCTCAAGGCACCGAACCAATTAGAGAAAAATAAACTTTTTTTTTTTTTCATGTTGAAACCAGTTTTTAACAGGTATCATTTTTNAGCGGCACGGCCTAGTCCTGGTTCTGGTCCTGGTCCCGTCCTGTCCTGCTTTGGCGAAGGGAGGGAGCCACAAGTGGCATGGCGCAGCCTGGTCACAGCGGTGTTTCATCCCTGAGGGGGAGGGGTGATGGGCAGGGCTTAATTGAATATTCATGAGCATGCTGTCCTTGTGAATTCCAGCCTTTGCGCCCTGTGTCTGGACCTGTGGACCCGCAGAAAGCGGGGGCTCAGTGTATTAAACATTTCTCAAGGCACCGAACCAATTAGAGAAAAATAAACTTTTTTTTTTTTTCATGTTGAAACCAGTTTTGAACAGGTATCATTTTTATTAATCTGCATTTAATGGCAAAAATACTTGTGATGGAAGGATGTTTAGCCACCAGTGTATACT
>WEKX01004069.1:366185-408125 GCA_013390025.1 Pitta sordida | reverse complement strand
GGGCCACTGTGGGGCTGTGGCTGCCAGTCCACCAGGGCTGCCGTGAGGGCAGCTGTCGGGCCCGGCTGCCAGCCTGCCTCGGGCCGGTAAACGCCAGGCTTAGCCAAAGAAACTGTGTGCCCTCCCTGCATGCCCTCCCCGGGGGGGGCGGGCCCGTCCCACCCCACAGGGAGAACCAGCACTGCCCCTCGGCAAAGCAGAAGCACTGAGCATGAGTGCTCTGGGGAACCTCGCGGACCCCGGAAGCCGGACTGCGAAAAAACTGCTTTGCAAATGGGCGGGGTCATAAAGGAGAAGTCGCGACGCAGCGGGGATTCACTGTATACTGTAATTTATATGAAGTGCTCTTCCACTGAAAGCATTACAAGGAGTTTGACCACAAAATGTGAATCTGAAGATGATTGAAAATGGTTTGTACTTATTCAGATAGTTGCAAACAATAAACCCCTAAATTATCATCAATCAACTAACATTTATTAAGATGATCCACACAAGAAGTTACCAGTAAATACTACAACATCAGAAATGGCTCAGTGGCTGCCTTCCTAATCTGTACTGTCCAGCATCCTGTTCAGCAGAGCAAATTCTGGAAAATCCTCATTTTACAAAGAAAAAGATAACTAATTTAAAAGATATTAGAAATTCTTGGCTAACACTTTTTAAGTACTACAATCATTCTTACTTAAGAAAACACAGGACAATCGACATTTTCTACAGCAATCTGCATGTGCAACTACTGACAAGGTTATTCAGGTATACAGCAAGAAGTCCTATTTTCCTAGTGTTACAAGGTGGAAGAACAAAACCATGTTACTGTGTTTTAAGAAAGCCAATAGTCTCACCCTGTTGTTTTCTTATCCTAATGCTACAGAATGGGCTGAGTTAAGAACAAAGCACTGAAAAAAAATCTGCATTTAACATACAACTGAAAGCAAAACTTGAAACAATATTATTTGCAAATAAATTATCATAGTTCTCGTGGCTCCCAGAAAGAATATAAAATATGTGAGAGCATAGAGTTTCATATAGCCATGAAAGATACAGCTCTCTTTTTTTAAAATAATAATTCATTTGCAACCAAAACAAAAAAGTACGAAAAAGGTTAAATTACAAGTCTGAAATACTATTTCTTCAGTCTAGCAATCTCTTTCATCCTTTTTTTTCATACTGAGAAATGATCACTACTCAAGACAATGATTTGGGAAGATAAGAAATTAACAGATGAATGTTAATATGTACTTAAAAGCCAAGCTCATGGCAGGAGTGCACACATGCATGTATTGATTTACCGCTGCTAGCTCCTTTAATTCAAAAGTGAGGCAGTATTCTACAGCCAACTATAAATCTTGGCAAATTTCAACCTCACTGATTTTGCAGAGCCTACACTAACATCTTAAAAGAATAAAACTATGAAGATATAACAGAGAAGTTCTTGTTATTCANNNCCCCCCCCCCCCCCCGTGTTAGACAGTAGAGATCAACTTGAGAGCACAGTCAAGTCTCTCTGCTTGAAGACCTTTTATATTTCAATTCCTCCTCCTCCATCCAAGGAAGTCAAATTCAGTCATTGTCAGTGCATTGTGTGCAACATACATTATTTTGGTTACTCATAAGTATATTTCTTTTTCTTGTGGAAGGGAATTAAGGAATAGGCAAAGAGAAAGTAAAATAATTTATCTACATTTCCCAATACTTTTTCCCTTGTTTAAGTCACAACAGTATAGATCAAAATGTGTTATTCTGGTACAGTCTTCACTAATGTGAGATTACCTCCTCTATGGATAGATAGGCAGACACCTATTAATACTACAAGACTCTATACCTGCAGAAGGTTACTCTTTCATTTATTGTTGCATATTGATTTCACTTCTAATGAAGGTTGCTAACCAAGTCATATACCCTCAGTATAAATAGATGACATCTTGAGGAATATGCCATCAAAGTCTTGAAAACCATGACACTGGAGATGGCCATAGTACAAGGGCCCTTTCAGCCACACCATTTCCTCAGCCCTGATCGCCCTGTCAGCTCTGAATGATTAAAAACTCTATCATATATTGTGCAAATCACATATATACATTTATAAAAATATGTACATACATTTATATGTACATGCACACATAATGCTTTTTCTTGCATTTATCTTGTATTGAAGACGTCTGGTTGTTGGAATAATGCCTATTTTTGATAACTTTTACCAAATGTGTCAATCTACATATGTTTTCCTTCTGGTCCTTTAATATTAAGACAACTCAAAGCCAACAGGATGACTCCATGACTTGGCTTTCTGGGTTGAAGTATCTTATATACAAAGATATGTGTTTCTTCTTACCTCTTTTGCACTAACTTAACACCCCTCTTGGAAAGCATTGATTAACACTCTTCTGTCTGGAAGGCAGAAGAGGGAAAAACTCCCAATATATTCAAATAACTTCGAGTCTCTCTGAATTGAATTTCAACAGTGAGTTTTTTATGAAATACCCATAGTAACTGCTTTCAACAGCTATTCTATACCAGAATTAACACTTCATAATGAAGACACTGTACAATAATTAGGGTAAGATCTTTAATTTCTGGTAAATTAACGTCAGTCATACTAAAACAGCACTAAATGGACAAATTATTCAAAATCACTTCTAAGCCTTCCAGAGGTCTTGTCTCCTTAACAGCATGGCATGTAGACTTTATCCCTATTTGAATCTGTTTCTGTTCACTTATTATTGATTGTAACTGCATGGCTCCATTGAAAAGATGTCTGCAGTAGTATTAAGTGCTGAGATGGGGAAAGAGGAGTGTTAAGCATTAAAAAAATACTACCCCATCTGTTGCCAAATTTTAGATAGATGAGCAATCACAAGTTGTAACATAAAATCTAAAGTGCAACCTCCATGGCTGATGTGTCAGGATCCTATTCAGTGACACTTCCTCAGTTTCACACTGCTTAGATTGTCTTTTGAATATTGATTGAAGCAAGCAGGATGCAGAGCTTGATTTCTGCAGTTTTGCAAAGAGTATGTAATGGATACTTACATGGAAATTTGCTTTTGGTAGCTTTGATACACCATTATCTTTAAAAACAACATTAACCTGTTCTGATCCCTTCACTACAGCAACCAGCAAAGTACAAAAGTACAACTGAAGCCTTCTGGAACCATCACACAGTCAGCCCACTTAGCCCTGAGCTGCAGACAGACCTGCAGTCACAGTACATTCCTAGACTGCCATGTGGAGCACACCGTGCTGGCTGAAATGCGACCCCCAGCCCCTCATCTCCAGTGACTTTTGCATAATGACTATGTCCAATACCATCATGGAAGGTGTCCCGAACTGCACTTTGGTGGTGTGCCCTAGGAAGCACTTGGATTGGTGAGCTTCACAGGGAAGTACATAATTAATCCTTGCCTAGCAGGGAAAACTTAACCCATGAGCATTTGTGCAAAGGGGCAAGTCAAGAACTGGGTCAGCTGGGATCAGAGAAAATTAGGATCCTCCAGCTGGTTGTGTCAACTGCAAGACTGGATGCAATCTACATTAAGCAGAGTAAGACAGACTCAAAGTTTCTTAAAACAAGCAGCTATGGGAGCTTCACAAACCCAGAGCACCAGCAGATGCCACAGAAGTGACTAGTAAAAAACACCTGTACGCAGAGTCAAGAAAAATCGAACACTTCATGACAGCAGAGCTGACAGGCAAGCCTCACGAGAGTCAGTGAAGTCAGTTATATATCACCACCTTTCTTGAACAAATTCAATAACATATGCCATCAAAGAACATTGTAAAACATGGTCACACTATTTCTGGGCTTTACAGACATTTTTACTTCAGAGAGCCTAAGATGACTATCTCTTTGCCTGCAAGAGGGTAATAGACCACTCGTTTCTTTTAGGAGTGATAAAGGAGATGGAAAGCTGTAACTTCTACCTGAGTATGAATCTCATTGTCTACACTTTAGATTTTAAAATACAGTGAACCTCCACATAGTTGTGATCCGTAATTTGCGAGATCACATACTCGCTGTTGATTTTCCAGCGAGTTGTGGGACCTGGCACATGCGCAGAACCTACCGCGACCTCAGTCACCTGGCTCCCTGTCCCCGGTGCTTGTCCCCCTGCCCTGCGCTGGTCCCGGCGCTCCTTCGCCCCCCCCCGGCCAGGGCCGGCGCTCACTCGCCCCCCCGCCCTGCGCCGGTCCTAGCCTCAGTGCTCGCCCCCCCACCTCGGCGGAGCACAGCCAGATATCTGAAACAAGCCCCACTCTCAGGACCCGCCTCCAGACCTTACTAGGGGAGGGGGCGTGGCTACGGGCATGGCATACTCGACTACGCAGTGGATTCGCTATCTTCGCAGATTACAAGACTCANTGCGCAGAACCTACCGCGACCTCAGTCACCTGGCTCCCTGTCCCCGGTGCTTGTCCCCCTGCCCTGCGCTGGTCCCGGCGCTCCTTCGCCCCCCCCCGGCCAGGGCCGGCGCTCACTCGCCCCCCCGCCCTGCGCCGGTCCTAGCCTCAGTGCTCGCCCCCCCACCTCGGCGGAGCACAGCCAGATATCTGAAACAAGCCCTGCTCTCAGGACCCGCCTCCAGACCTTACTAGGGGAGGGGGCGTGGCTACGGGCATGGCATACTCGACTACGCAGTGGATTCGCTATCTTCGCAGATTACAAGACTCACGTGAAGATGGCCAGACCCAACAGCCCACGAGTAACAGGGGATCACTGTAGTGCATTTTCTAATTTTTCCAACCAATTTAACTAAACAAGATGCTTAAAACAATTCAAAATCTTAAAATACATTTTATGAAAACCACTCAGAAGCAGGGAAATGTAATGGATACAATTATCACACAGAAACGGACTGAGAATGCAAAGAGGAAACTGCTATACCCAATGTCAGAAAGCCACCCATTAGTAATGAGTTAAATACACAGTATCTAGGTCACTCTAACATCTTTCCTGAACAGTCTCAGCTCACTACATATCAGAAACCCTGTGTGGGAAGCCCAGGGAACTTAAACTCACAGACCAAGTATGACTCAGACTGCAGTAATTTAACGATACTTTTATTCTCTTAAATTATCTTTGGGATTAAAAGAATCCACACCCTCAACATGAAAACTAAATCACTGTGAAAAGAAGAAACCACAAATTCACAGCTCTTTGAGTTAACAAAAGGTATCTAGAAACAAATTAATTATTAATGCGAGGATCAAAACCTTTCCTATAACATACTATTATGGTCAGACTAGCAGAAGATGAAAAATCTGAGCTTTCAGATGTTCTTCTGAAAGCCCTAGTGAGGATGATCTCAGCAAGAGGAATGTCAGAGAACTGCCTGCCAAAATATAAAGGAGAACTGTCACAGCCAAATGTCGACCTCTGCCACTAAAGAAAAGCAGCTTTAGAGAAACAGCCTTACATTTCCCTCCACTGAAGAAATCAAACTAAAAAGTTGTCAAATATCTTTAGCACAAGCACAAGTCAACTATAGGATCCTGGAAAGGGTAGGATCCAGTGATCAAATAAAAATCCAGTTAAATTCCTGAGGAAGAATTGAAATTTCTGCAAATTCTCCCACTGAACAAAGAAGTTTGGGAAGGACATTAATTAGCAGAAGACGACATTGTTCTAAGAAATACTCCCTCCTGATTGTAATACAAAATTCTGAAAACTTATTCTTTCCTCTCTACTTCAAGTTGCTTCCCTGTCCTTCACTTAAGGAAAGGTCAAAAAAAGCATAGTAACTACCAGAAAATGAAGAGCAAAGCTAAGATGCAGTATCAGCATTATGGTATTTTCTATCACAGGAAGTTGAAAATTTTCATACACATAAACAGAAATTAATTTCCTCTTTTTCATGGCAGAAATTAAATGGTTTTTGTTGTGGTGACATGAATAGCAGTGAAAGCCCTTTCCAGAAGGGTTTTTACAGTATATTGTAACACAATTATAAAAAGTGAGCATCTGGCTCTACAGCTATATATTTAGATATATTCTGCTCTGTTTCTAATTAAACTACCTTTTTTATTAATCCCATGAGATAAAGAAACTGACAATGTTCTCAAACTGTATATCCACCATATAAACATCAATAGGATACTTTAGCAGTACCCAGTTCTCTTTGATAGTCAAGTCTTGCTGCTGCTCACCTTTCAGCTACATACAAAACAGTGAGCTTGTGCTCTTTGGACTACTGTTTCAACCTCCATTCAAGTGGTAAATGGGAAAGTTGACCAGTGATAGCCAGGGCTGTTCCCTTTCTGGGAGGGCCACTCTTTTCAAAATAATTTATGACATCTGTGAAACTGTGTAATTCAGAATGAGTGCCCTAGGCTTCAAAGAGAATTAACAAATATTTAACTGAATAAGCAATAAATAAAATGGGTGGAAAAAACTTTAGGAATTCCTCATGGAACAAACTAATGCGCAATTCACTTGGGAAGAAGAGAGGATTGGGACAGATTCCCATGTATTTTTTCATGTCATAGCTCTGAATATTTGGAAGATGTTCAAAAAGAATTGATCCTAATTTAAATTTTAAAAGTACGTTCATGCTGAGGCCTTGGTATGATGATGGACTTGACAGCAGCAGTCCTGGCTAATAGTTTCACTCCTAGTACTGTACCTCTGTTCTGAAATGTGGAAGCCCTGTAAGGTGTCACTGACTAAAAGGAACATAGAGCAAGACTTTCCCCCCCAATATTTGAGATCTTCAACAAGTAGCACACAGACTTTTGGCAACAAATAAAAAGCCTAGCAATAAAACTAAGACAAAGTCTTCTATACAATAAAAAACATGTAGCTTAAAGTGTGGGAAATATAACGGTTTGAATAAAGGGATGGGGGGAGGGAAGGCAAATGATTTACAAACACTCCTTTCCAGATCACAGTACTAGAAACAGCGATGGGAAAGGAAATGCACACTGTTACATCAGCTCTGCTGGATACTCCACCATGCTGATACCCTCAGGCCCTGAAGGGAAAAAGTCTCTCTTCTCTCTGCCAAATGGCTTCTCCAGAACTCAGCCAAGGCATTCAGACTAAACACAGGGGAGTTTTCTGCCTAGGGTACTGCACAGCTACAGGTTGAAAAGAAAACACAATGCCAAAAGAAAGAACCACAGACTGGAGTTCATCTGGCACTGTGCAATTATGCAGCTGAAAGGCTCAGCCCTCAATATCAAAAAAATCCTAAATCCACACTATGGAACTGTAAGTGGTTTTAAACTCCAGCACTAGCAACAAGATGATGGGGTCCCAATGGTGCTCTGTGTTTTCCAGGATCAGGCCTTTGTGAACATACTGCAAACAAACAGCTTGAGTCAAACCTGCCATCCTCTATAAGCCATAGGTAAGTATTTCTGGTTTTGAACACACCAGTTCCTTTGTGCTTTTACATATACGCTAAATAGATTTATGTACTGAACTATAAAACCATGCTAGTCTCCAGGTTCCAAAAGCTCTTCAGTTATCCTTTCCACAGAGTCCTTGAAAGCAGAAATAAGTAGTTTGGCTCTTTTTCAGGTCTTTAGACCATTTATTTCTGACATTAAGGGTTTGTAAATACATGAGAAATCTCAAATCTCCTATTTGCATTACCCTGCATGAAAGGTTTTTTTCTCTTAATTTCAGATTTTTTATTAACACAACTCTTATTCCACTATTGCATTCACTCAGATATTAAAGAAAATCCTTATTAATGCAACAGACTAATTATTGATGCTTTGATAGACTTATGAAAGCTTATTTGTGACTACGTGTAAGCCAAAAAGCAGCGCTAGGATTTGAAACATTAGTAACGTGTAAGACATAAGTCCACAATGTTCTCCTAGGCAGAAATACTGATCTATACTCTGCCTTTTAAAGATAGTATATAAAATTACACAACTGCACAGAACACAGAAAATTAACATTTACAAAGCACACACATTTTGGGCTAACATATTTCAGTTAAGATGATCAAAATTATCTGTTAATTAAATGTAATTATTTGTAATCAAAAGTGAAGTTATACATGTCTTGCTGGATCATTTTCCCTCCTTATTGGGAAAATAAGAGATTGAAGTAAGAGAAGAAATGGAAATATAAGGGGTCGATAGGAGTACAAATCAGACCATATTTCTTCCACTGAACTTGATTCTGTTAATCATTAACTCTACTCAGGTTATTTCAAGTAGAATATTTGTACTAGTAACAGTGTCAAAACAGACCCCAAATCAAAGTCTTCTGTTTGAGTTTTCAATGGTATTTTTTGCTCTATGTCCATGAATCATAATATTATCAACATTCAAATTAAATTTGACTTCTTTTCACAGGTACTGCACATTTATCTGCAAAGATCAGATGCTTAAACTATGAAATGTTAATTCTTCTCTCAGTAACCCTTTAGTGATTTAATTTTCTACAGAGTTAGTCTCAGCCTTGAGTAAGGCGCTGTTCAGACTGAACTGAAGCAGCTCTCATTTTCTGAATGCCAAAACAGGGTACAATTTTAGGAAAACAACTGAGGATCAAGACTTAATGTTTTATAGAGTTTTTTTGAAGACAAACACTGTTTTTTCTATTCCCTCAGTTACAAGTTTCATTGGAGGCAGCAGGATCTGAATTAATTTGTTTACCTATATTTACTACTGTTTTCATTCTGCAGGTAAAATGTGAATATTCATTATCTGGTTTGCTTAGTATTTAGGGGTATTGTTTGTCAGTCCTAAACATAGCATGGCAATAATGTGGATTTAAAAAGGCTGAAAGGTTACCAAAAAAGTGACTGGCTTTATAATGTGTCAACATCAGGTAGCTATTTTTTTCTTTTCAAGGTGTTAACATTACATAAATTGCAGCAAAGCAGAACAAACTTTAGACAACCCAAGCTTCACAAGATTTCTATGAGTTATGTGAAACCACATGAGATATCGGACACTTGATATAAGGATCTGCTTGCAAATACTGATCCTGCCTTCTATGCTGAATGGTTTCCTGAAGAAAAGGACAAAATTAGTGTAAGAATGCTGGGGCAAAAAGCAACTCAGGCTTTAAGCTGAGCCAATTTTGAACTGGATTCTGACTGAAATGCCTGCCTAAGCAGTCCATGACAGAAAGCGCGGTTTTTGGCATCATGGAACCCACTACAAAGCCTGATTAGTACTTGTTAACATTTTCAGTAGTCCACAGGATTAAACAACTTCTCTCAAAATGTTCTTGAATTACTGGTTATTCCAACGAATAACTGCTGCTATCACTTTGCATGTGCGTCAGGTCCCTGCCATGGGGACTGGAATCCTGATCAAAGGCATTCCAACAGCTGCCACTGGACATTTCCTTCCTGAAGCTCTGGTTGCATCTCCACGCAACAAATACTTGCAGACACAGATTTTACAGGCCCCATGCTATCAAATCAGCTTTTTGTTTTCCAAGGAGACATCTTCAATGGTGGTAATTTTTACCAATTTGTTTTCCTAGTGCTTCTTTTAGAAGCAGCTGTGGCTGAAACATTCCTTCCACTCTCTTCTCCTCCCTCGCCCCCACTTCCTCAAGGAAATTCCATGGGATCACCATTCCTCTGGCCTCACACTGCAACAAAACTCTCATCTCCCAGGGGAGATAGAGCTTGTGCAATCACTGGATCCCTGCATCTGTGAGCACAGGGCAAACACAGAGTTCCTTCGTGCATCTGTATTTGGATTGCTTGTTTTTTAAACAATGTGCTGAGGGGAACTGCTAGTTACGGTTAGGCTAAACTAAATACTGCGTTTGAAAAACTTCAATCTTTGCTTAATCACAAAATGGGAAGAGAAAATTAAAACTATATTTGTTTTAAATTAAAGGCGTCTCGAGAGACTATCTGCATCCAGAGGACAGGACTCTAGAAGACAAGTTTTTACTTTCCTCTCAATTACAATTTAAAAAAACCCAAAACAACCCTATGGGTCCCTAAAGACACTCTAGTAGATGGCATTATTGTAAAAAAACACCTCAGATCTTTTCAGAGAGGATTTCAGCATGGATTTCATTTCATCACGAATATAAAGCTGTCTGAATTCCATTTCTGACTAATTAAAGTACCAATACTGAGGGGAAGACGGAGAATCTTCCCTCACACCATACCAGGCTAGGCACTTCATAATAGGACTGCTGAAAGCATTTGCTAAACAATAAGGGAAATGACTATTTAAACCAAACATCACTCCAGGCCAAACACAATTCCCATGGCATACCACGCAAATGCCTCACCACTGACTGTGGAAATCAAACCTGAACAAAAAGGAGTATTTCAGCCTCCCTATCAGGCCTCCATCTCTCCAGTGCATCTGGCAAAAGGAACATACAAAAATGAGTACTATTTCTTTTCAGCTGTAGAAATGGGATCCTTATTTTTGACAGCAACCTCTTAAAAAATTGTCATCTAAGACAGAAGATCACAGAGCCAGTTTACATACCACAGTAGCATGTAACTCCTCCTCTAACAGTTTGTCTAGCTGAGAAACTGGGTGCATCAGCCAGGAAGAACACAAGCAAGATTAACCTGGTCCCCAGGCTCCAGAGGGGGTTTGTCTGCAGACCTGCATTGTGTCCCAATGCCACTGTGTGCCTGCACATGCAAGAGCACTGGCAATCAGTGAATACATCTAGAGAGCCCACCTTCACCATTCTTCGTGGTATGTTTGCTCTGAAGAATGAAAAGAGAATTTAAGGAAAGTTTACTGCAAATAATACAACCGCCCAAACTATACCACAGTCTTTGAAGAGAGAATAAAGAAAAATATGATGCTGGTACCACACAGAGTTGAACAATACAAATCACATACGACTCTATCACTAAAGAATCTATCTCCTCCTACAACCAAACAACATTCTGTAAACCTGGTGTTACTCATTCAGAGATGTACACAACACTACTATTTTAAAAAATGCATACATAACGGTCTAAAAGAAAAAACTTGCAGAGGGCTTCCTTCTAGCCTAAAAAAGTAAGAGAACAGTTCAAAGAGAACAGTTTCAGAGACACTGATGTATCACATTTAATTATATGAAATTAAATCATATTCCACATAATTAAGAATGCAATACTTCACTCAGCTGACAAACCATGGAAGAAAAATTGCAAGAAAAATTAATAAAGGAAAAAGGAATGAAGAGAAAAAATAGGAGAAGTTAGCTTTGAAACCTTCCATTCCACTTTCCCTTACCCACATTATCTATCTAAAGGCATTGTATTCATGTGCTACAGATGTTTCCTCAGACTGAACTAAGCAGCAGAGATGTGCCCAGATGACTCTCCACATGAGTTAAATGCAAGAGATGGTCAGCCCATTTCCTAAAGCCCAGACAGGCGGTTTTTTTATGATGAGATATGCTGAGTAAAATTAGCAAATTTCTTACTCTTAAGTGATGGCAGCACTGCCAGCTCCCTGCTACAGTAAATGTTTGAGCTCCAGTTCACCACTTTTCAGTCCTGAGTTTGAAGGAAATAGGAAATGGCAAGGTGAGAAGAGGTCACAATTACACAGCAAGCAAAGAACATTAATATGCTAATGCATGTCACCTGACAATGAAAATATTTGTTGTATTAAAAGCAAGGAATTGAAACAACTTTTACGTTATCTTGCCTCAAAACAGAGACATATTAAAGTATGTAACTACAAAACAGAAAAGTCCTTCTGCTCTGGAAACAAAACTGTACAGCATGTCTGCCTCAAATGTTTCCAAGAACCATTACCCTGTCAGTTGTTACACTATGCCTGGGTTCACGATGCTGAATACTTAGGAAGGAACCCGTAAAATACTCTCTAAACAAGATGTGATTTTGGAATGCACATATGCAAAGGCAGCAACTGTAACATTCTGGTTTTGTGTTCTGACCATCCTGGTACAAAACAATGGTCTGTCACGGTAATTCCACATTTTGTTACCTTAAAGCAGCTGCTTTCCTTACTGTAATCCCATTAAAAATGCATATTATAACCATATAGTGATAATTTAAGGGGGAAGGCCACTAAGTTAAACTGTCCGTAGCCAAAAGCAATTTCAAAAATATTATATAGATTACAAACAGCTCGATACAAGCTGCACAGTGCAAGGAAACAGCCAGGAGGAGAGAATACCAAAGGGTGGGCTGGCATGATGATTTATGCTGAACTGAATAAACCTGGGTAAAGCCTCAAAGCTTGAAATCTCACCATGGGACTGCGGGCTGTCAAGAGGATGAAGGATCTGCTACAGCATCCTCATTTAAGGTTGTAAATGTCACAAAAGGAGGTCTCTGAAGAAATTCAGCATTAGAGATGCTAGCTAGCTGGATGCAGGCTAGCAAGTAAGTCTTAAGCAAGACAGTGGAAAGTACAGGGCTTTGGAACCATGTGGCTTCAGCATAAATGTCATTCTCAGCAAAGCACAGTGCTTCATGAGAGTCTGGAAAGCACCTAGAAAACATGCCAAAGCAAGTTACAAACTCCTGACTGAATCTGCAAGGGCCCAATCACGTAAGTCCCTAACCAGATAAGCAGGCTCAACAATTTCAGTGAATAATTGGAACGGATTTAATCTTGCATCTTCAGACCCAGATAGTAAATGAGTTAAAAGAAATTACTGTATAAGAGTCACAAAATAAGAAAGTACAATTAAAGCCTAAATAATGTACTCATAAACCCAACACAACAACTGAAGGAAGCATATCAAGTATTGAAAGCCACACTAGGAGAAGGCATGGTTGAGGCTACCACTGCTTCAACAACGCTGTCAAACCAGCCCTTCATGGCAAAGGTTTGCTCAGTGCAGCAGAGCTCATGAAATGGCACTATATGGTTGTGAAAAGAAACCACACAGCAGAGTCAGGCAGCTTCCCAAACCATGCTCACTGGCTCCTTTCCCCTGCTCTTGTCCTTCTGTTTAGCCTCTCACGGAGAAGACGCTATCTGTGGACCATCGCACCAATTGCTTTGCCTACTCCTACATACTTGATGGAAAGCTCTTATGGCCAGGACTGAATCACATTGTGTCCCCCCAACACTCCTCTGGTTCTGAGTTCACTGTTATGACATCCTTGTGACAAACATAATACGTACATACTTTATTATTCCCCACACTTCTGCCTCTGGCACAATTGATATGAAGAAATTTGTTTACCCAACACTCCAGAACTGGAGTAGCAGGCTTAGGTTTGAATGAACTATTCAGAAACATGGCAGCTTCATTTCCCACACAAAAGCCAATAATACTGTCTGAAAAATAGTTGTGCTCCAAGTAAGCCATTACAACTAAAACATAATATGCTTATTTCATCTTGGAAAAGAGGAAAAAAAACTTCACCTAATAGAAAAACAGAAAGAACCAATCAGATGGAGGTGGAGACAGATTTGTGGAGATGTATCCTGGCAAACTGTGCTCTTGCCAGGAAAATACTTTTCCACAAAGCTGGTGAACATTTGCTAAGTGAGCTCATAAACACTGCACAGCTGTGCTACAATAGGAGAGCAAGCCCATCACTTCCATAACTTGATAAGAGGTTTCTCTAGCGATTCACCAAAAATAATTAAACAAAATAAAAATATGGCCAAAATTAGCACTGCTAGATCTCATGAGCAAGAACTAAAGCAAATAGACTAAAGCAAATAAAGGTCACAGTATAACCTGATCCCCCATATAAGAACTCAGTGGATTATTCTATCTTGTATTCTGAGGGATTCTAACACAAGCAATATTTCTCTACAATAATCATCACTGAAAAAAACCTTTTCAGTAGAGTGTATATGATACAATTCCATGATGATCAGAGGGGAAATCTCTGCAGATGGGATGTTTTTGCTCTTTGCAGTAACAATGATGTTTTTCAAACATTCTTTCCTCAACCTACAGGTGTTTCTCTGTCTTGTCTGACATCAGAAAAAAGACAGAAAACAAGCCAGTGACCTTTTTTAATGTGCAGCCACTGAAAACTGTTTATTGCCAGCTAGCAAGATCTACAATACGCAGAGAAGTCTTTCTATCCACTCTTAGCAACTGACTCTCCAGCAGACATTCTCTTAGGATGGCCAGATCCACTCTATATGGAGAAAAGAAGTTAAAATTACCGACTTCAGGGTGTCCAAGTTTTTATTCTCCATTTATTTTGTATTGTCTCAGCTTAAACAATGAACAAGACAGGTTCATTTTCAAGAACATCTTGCCCTCTATGTCCCAAAACTTCAGGCAGATTTGTAGGAAGGAAACAGTTTGCATCTGAAACTATCCATGGTCTATAGAAATGGAATACTGAGCTTCTGTGGACAGGGTGCTGTCATTTCTATCTTACTGCTGCATCAAATTAGTTGCTAAGGGACTATATGGTAGACAACCCTAAAATTTCTGTTCATCTCGCTTGGCTCCTTAGCAGAAATGGAGAATTTTGAGATAGGGACTCCTTTTCCCTCAAGTAAGATGCTTAGGAGAGAAATATCTCACAGGAATAAATGCCATAACCTTCCAAGACTGTAGATTCACATCAGAATCGATTTAACAACTTCATGATTACAGTTCTTGCCTGTTCTTTATTTTTACAATTCATGCTGCTCAAACTACAATTATATATTGAACAGCAACAAAATTAGGATCTTTGGCAATCCAAGAGGATGAAAACCAGTTAGAGCAAAGTATTGAATGTACTTCTTTGTATCCCGTTCATACATTAATGGCATCTGAGACTGCGCAAACCAAAATGTCTTCAGAAAGAGATGAAGGAGCTACAGTAACCACTGCACAAATAATAGTTACTGGGCGGCTCCAGTGCAAAATAACCTCACAGCTCTGTCCTAATGTAATGTGAGTGCACAGGCGAAGGTTTCCTCACCAGCAAAAAACAGGAAGGAAAAATCCACTTCTGTAAAACATGCATTTATAACTAAAATTCAAGTTACAAGAGGAAGTGTGTTACATTGTCACATTGGAAGCTGTAAGAACATATAATTTATCAAGCAATCTTTTCACAGATTAATAATCTGTTCTCTTCTCTGTAAAACACAAGGATTTTATTTGCTGTTGAAAAAGTGAGCAACTAGAATTATTTTTTTTCTTTAAAAACCTGAGGGCAAGTTGTTTTATTATACGTAATACTAAGATGACTTATATGTGACTACTATCCTGAAAGTCAAAATTCTTTTTAAAACATGAAATAAAAATTATTGCCTATGAATTAGGCATCAGATTTTTTTCAATATTAAAAAACAAAGGCACTTCATATATATGCTGGGATCCAAGACTTACAAGTTTTCCTAGCTATTTTCCTTACTTGTGTGTTCTTGGGGATATATGTTTGCATATTCCTAGTTACTTATCTGCTAAAGGGAACATAAAAACTATTTTGAGAATCTCAGAGAGTAGTATTATATACAGATCTTAATAATTATCTATTCATTCAAAATAGATTATGGTGTTTTCTTACACGTAGTATTGAAAATTTATCTGAGTCCTTTCGATTTCAAACTAATCTAGAAAGTGCACTATGAGTTTCAGAAGTATTAAAAAATTTAAATTAAAACATTTAAGAAAGGCAATTTTAAAAGGTGTATAAACAATGTAACTGTACAGTCTCTTGACATACGACCCACATTTGAAAGTAACCAAGAGGCATGTGCTGCTGTAAAAATTAATCCAATAACTCACACAAGGAAAAAATTCTCATGTTAACAACATTGCCTGAAAACCCTCTGCTAAGCCAAGTCTACCCAGAATTCCAGCCACTAGAGAGAATTCTTACATGGATTGACTATTTCTAATCATAAAAATAATTGTAAATTATTCTGAAACTAGTAAAAGCCTTCTAAGGCACACTGTAATTAACACTGATGCAGAATAATTACTTGAGGTGTTTGTCTCAACACATTATCTTAGTACTGAGCAGAGGAGATCCTCTCGGCAGGTTTTTAATAGCAAGTTTCAATTTTAGGTATTAATTTTAATTTATCTGTGATTTCAAGTACATCAGGCAGCAATATGGGTAATCATAGTTTTTTTAAGAAAGCAATAGGTTGCTTCAGTTCACCACTTTATTTCAACTTTCTTTGCTTCTCCAAAGTGCCAAACATGCTTTTCCTTTTGATTACCAAGGAAGTTGAAACCTGCCACTGTACCACAGCACAGTTGTTTGTTTATAAATCTGTTTTTCTGCCCTCATAATCCAAACCATTGTTTTGTGTACCTACTATAAGGTACAACATTATAATTTACATTTAAACATAGTACTTACGGTTGGCATAATTTTACCAGGTCCTGGTCAGTGGTGTTTGGAGGCAGTGCTCTGATGTAAAGGTTAGTTTTACTTAATTGATCCCATCCTGAGTTGCTGCTGCTACTACTGTTGTTATTACTGCTGGTGGTGCTGGGACTAGGAGGAGCCATTGGATGGGCTGGTACAATGGACTGCTGCAAAGGAAAAAGCATGTTAGAGTAAACTATAGATAACAAACACAGCATGCACATCACATCAGCTCAGCAGCCTGTTTACCATTTGGAGCACTGTGTCAAATGTATTCATAATTACACATGGATTTTAGACACAACTTCTTTCACACCACATTTGAGACAAGATTCACAGGCACATTCTAATACACCCGACCACCAATTGATGCATGCTCAATGCATGACACAGGGCAAACTATACATAACTTCCACTGAATATCAGTCATAGGATTTTATCACTCTTCATTGTGTCACCTGATGTGAAAATTAAATAGGAGATATTGTTCTAGCAGGTATAGAGTTTATATCACTGTGGCTGTTCCACATGTCAAATTGCAGTAGACACAAAAACCATGCTCTTTCCTTTAACTATCAAAAATAATTACAAGCCCTTTTTCTCTCTCTTCTGGCTTTTAGTACTTCACACAATATTGCTATTGGTTTTCTAAACCTAGCAAGTCCTTAAGCACGGATAGCTTAAGGACCAAACTTTAAATTAATTGCAAGCCTTGGCAGAACTTTCATACCGCAACCAATCTCCGTATTTATGGATTACATCAAGATTGTCAGGCAAAGATTCTACATCATGGTAAAACATTCAAGTTTCAAAAGAAGAAAAGCACAAAAGCACTTCTACCTAGTTCTCAAGCTATCTAATGCTATTGTTCCTAAAATCAGATCCCAATGGAACATAAAAACATTCTAGAGAAAATCTGCAGTAATTATTCACTAACTTTAACAACAGTATAGCAGGACACTGTACAGAAAGGACGACGAACAGGTCTGCAGTGCAGTAAGACAGGAATACTTTAACAAATACTGGCAGCTTTTACTTTATTATAAATATCTTGTGATTACATGGTTTTCACTGCCGAACTGGCTGCATGTGGCTCCTTTCCTGCAAAAGCATGAGCTCCACGGCTCAAGGAGCTCATAGCAAAGAAACGCCCTGTGAACTGCAGAGCAAAGGCACAGTAGGGGGAAAAAAATAAGTGAAATACACAGTGAGATGTCAGTGTAGACTCACTCGTTCCCACCCTGCTGCCACTCTCTTCTCTGAATTAATACAAACATTGTACAGCCACAGACTGAACCAAAAAAATTATCTTCCCTGATCTAGTACACCACATGTGGCTTTGTGCTACACAAAAGCTTTGGCTGTCACAAGGCAGCGAACAGGAATGTGAAGACAGAGAGGAAAGCATGTGAGTTTACCTCTGTTTAATGCATCCATGAAACGACAGTCTTAATACACAGAAAAGTGAAACAATTTTGGACATAACCTCAGGAAATTGGAATCAAATTTTGAGTGGGAGAAAAGTACAAAGGCATGCCTTATATCAGATACTTTATGATAATTACGCGTTTCTTCTTTGTGTTTCCCTAAGAAGGTTTTGAAATATTCCAATCTGGCATATTGCAAAGTTTATTATGCAGCTATAATAGTTTGGAACAGACAACTGCAAGACTTGCTAAAATCAACATTGATAAGTAGTAACATTGTTGTTGCCTAAATCCAATTAATTGAAAATTACCAAAATGAATTAAATACATGCCTTATCATTTAACATTTCAAATCTGAATATGAGTATTTCATTGCCATAGGGTTAGAGATTTTTGTGTTTTGTTTTTTCAATAAAGATTTCTAGAAACATCAAAACTTTGGAAAATATTTATATTTGGAATTGAAGCACTGGTCTAGAATTTCTTCCAGGGAAAAAGATTAAATGCTCGGGCGTGGCTACGCAATGGAAACACTGACGAATTTTAACTACAGCAGCACAAGTCAGTCTGTCAGACCACTCTGCTTCCAGTAACGCCAGGCAATTATTTTTAGGGTTACAAGCAATGCAGAATGATATACCAACTAGTTTCAAAACATTTTTACAACAATTAGAACTAACTTATTCCAGCACAATTACATTCTCTTTAAAAAGCCTTCAATGGAGTTCTCAAAATGCAAACAGAGATCAACTCCACAACCACTCCGTTCAGTTTCAAAAAGCGCAGTGGCCTTGTAGAGCTGTACGTGTATAGCTGGCAGAAAACTCAACATACACATACTTGTCCTCATCTAAACTGGTAATTACAATTGAAGGCTAAGAGCCTCAAGTAAGTTTCTCAGTATCTTTGGTTTGGTTTTGCTTTTACTTCTTGAGATGTTTTTCCCTTAAAATCTTTGTTTTTCTATGTTATGAAGAACTGGAGTTTCGTAAAATCTTGTCACCAGCTGGCCAAAGGCAGGAGAGGAAAATGTGTGTCTGTGTGTAGAGAGAGCAGGAATCCTAAGTCTGTCTGCCTGTAAAACATAAACACTCCATTCTGAGAAATGTAAGCTTTTATTTAAACATGAAGATGTGCTTGCACTAGTGGTCACATCCAAACATGCCAGGAATGTAAGTGGGACTACAGCTGTCTTTCTAAGTTTACAGACAAAAGGTTTTTCACTACTTCCACATAGACTCATACCTTTACAAGGCTTAAAGGCTTCACAAAACACAGATGCTGGGTGTACCACACCTCTCAAAGCCTGCAACCCAATGACACCTAGATAACCATAAAAGGGCCAGTGACATCTTAAAGCCATACAACTAAAACACATTTTTTACATTAAAACTTAATTTTAAAATTGGAATCACACTTTCCGCTCTGTTCCTCTTCGACGACTACTTGTAAAAACTAAATTATAGAGGTCCCTCTGCTGTTCAAAGGGGCTTTATTTTTCCAGTTGCTATTGCTGCAAAGGGCTGGCAGTGCAGCCTCTCCACCGCGACTGCACTGGTGGAGCCTCCTACGCTGACAGTGCGTGCCAAGAGAAGAGTTTTGCTGCTGGCGTAGTTGCATCACCTCCCCAAACAACATCATCTAAGCTGATAAAAGCTCCCTTCTGCAGGCACAGCTGCATCCACACCAGGGATTTTGCCAACATATTGATGTCAGTGAGGATGTATGACTTTTTTCCACACCCCTGGCTGATACACTACTCGCTGGCAAGATATTGTGTGCTGGAGACCTGGCCAAAGTTTGGAGTTGTTTGTTCAGAAACAGCTTTCACAAACAATAACTGAAAGCTTTGTCTAAAACCCGAAATCAAACTTGAGAACTTTTGTTTAACTGTAGTCTCTTGCTGCAAATCCATATAAAAAGCTGTTCTTACGTTTTGGCCATACAGACCTCACAACAATTTGCAATATTGTTACACAGACAAAAACACACTCATTAATTTTCTTTTTAATCATTGCATCTTAAATTAAAACACTGAACACAAGGATATGAGAAACAGATCTAAGTAAAAACCCATTATTTTTTGCAACAATATTCACAAAAAATACCATTGCCACACTGGTTTGCCATTTTCTCCTTAATTTTCACTCCCAAAGGTAGTGATCCTTCTTTCTACATAGGAATTTCCTTCCTGTCACCTTCAACAAATATCTAAGCAAAAAAGACCCATTACAGAATAATCATCCCATCTGCTCTATGATTACTTCATCCCATTCTGGAGCCAGCTGTGAGGAGTTTCCAGTATCCTTGCCTGATCTTCGAGTGACCTTCCCTCCAGCCCTCCACAGCCCCACCACAGCAGTTGGAAAACCACAGGTACTTGTTAGAAAAACTAGAAGCTCAGTGACTGAGCAGTCCACATGAAGTGCCTTAAAATAAGGAGAATTGTCCATCCAAGTTTTCTTCTCAACATAAAATCCAAACAGGAATAACTCTAAGAACTGAAAATCAACTGGAAAACATGCTCATCTTATATGAGCCTCTCCTGTCTTCCTTATAAACACTCTATGCTTTAGGACTGGAAATGAGTCAGAACAGGATTTTGTCTGCCAAGGAGAAGACTCTCTTTGCTGTTAAGAGGAGGAAAAAAGACATCAAACCAAAAGAGAATAACCTAGAGAAATTCCTTTGACCTGGGGGTTGAGAGATACTGATCATTGCTGCCTTCAGACTATACAAGTCCAAGGAAATTTCAACAAGCAGAAGATAAATGGATTGCTCTGTTTTGGGACAGTTGTTATCCAAGTTATGCCTCTAACTTTGCATCATAAAACCATGTATATGAGTTCTATGACATACTAGCAGCATTTAATTATGAGTTTCTTCCTTCAGTTAAAATTCCTGATGGGAAAAGTACCATGACTTTTAACAACAGAGTTAGTTCTTACACATCTACTCTAAATTCAAACCATAAATTGCAGCATACATTAACTGCTACCTGGATCATCTCATAGTACCAAAATCTTGTCAGTAATGTTTCCCTAGCTTTGTCCAGGTGACCAAGCTGCAAGTACCTGCTTACCTAGCCTGGCTTAGCTTAACCTCCCAGATTTCCCAAACAGCATTTTGAAACAGTATCTTCAGTAAACAGCAGTGACATAAAAATTACCATACATTTTTGTGGATGTGTGCAACAGTGATAAAAAGTATTGAATTACATGAATCTGAACTTTTTTTTATTAAATTGGAGGTGGTTTAATTTATTTATTAATCACCTAACACAGAGCTTTACACGTACAATGAAAGCAAGAGCTCAGGAGAATAGAAGATGCCGTATCCTGTGAAGCAAGACACTGTCACACTTTGTGCACAGCTCAGGAATTAGAGCATTTCTTGGAATTAGATCATGTCCCTAGCAGAAAGAAGAACTCAAAGTGTTTAACAGAATTGTCTGTTCACTGATGATTACAGTTGTTTTATCACCTTTCTTTAGATAAGGAAACATTAAACCTTGATCACCTAGTCGGCAAACTGACTGCTGCAGCAGAGATGCCATTTTGAGTGTCCTGCAATATGCTATTGCATGGTTTTCCTCCTCATGTCTGAAATGTAATGGCAAGAAAAACTGCATTTCTGGAGGCCTTTCTAAGTTCAATTCTCAGTGCATATTAGTCGAACAGCAGAAACTGAAAAATCTGCTGCTATATTCATATCTCCTGCCTTAGGGTAGGTTCTCCAACTCTTCTTCTTCAGTCTGTCAGCATCTGTCATGGGAAGATTCAGCAAGTCAGATGCTTTCTAAGCATTTTCATGAGGATAACAGTATAAAGAGTATCTCAGAAATTCCAGACTCCTGTTGCAAATCTACTCAGTCAGCAAAAATCTTGAGACCTGATCCCTCTTCCGTCTTTAAAGCACTGACCAGAACTTCTTTTTGCACAGGTAAAGAGTATGACCTCAAAGTGACACAGTAAGACTCAACAGGACTGAGGTGTGGGTTTCTTTTTGGTTAACATTCTCTTTCTTCACAAACCCATTGTGTTTTAACTAATTTGAACCAACTTGCCATTAAGTATGAGAAAAGTTTCTGCCAAATCCAGGAAAGCTATCAATGCCTTTTTTTCTGAGTCATTTAAGAAGCCCTGAAATACAGAAATGCATGAATGCATAGGTACTTCTCTCAGCTTCCTTATGAAGAGTAGCTCTATCAGCAATGAAACAAGACAAAACCTAGCATAAACCCTCAGTCATGGCTCAGATACTCTTAACAATTTCACCTCTAGACTATTCTGACTATAACCCAGGCTCTCCCCACTGAGCTATTTTGTTTCCTTTCTTCAGATCAGGACTAAACTTGTTCTCATCAGAAGCAACAATTATTAACAGAAAATACAGAAGTAAACTATTCCAGGTTGTTACAAAATGTCATGTTTTCATATTTTTAAAGGAAGTGGAACCAATGTTATTTCAATTACACATATTAAAGCTTAATGTAATAGCAATCTTCTGTTTGATTTTGAGCTGTGTTTCATTATTATCTATTTCCTTTTTATGAAAACACTTGAAGAAGTATGAGCATTACCCTGGCCATACTGAAGTATATGACAAAACCCACATTGATGCTTCTGAACAGATTTTTTTTCTCCAAGAATAGGGTGTGAGGGGGGGTGTTCCATTATTATTACTAAAAAGAAAAAAAAATCCTTCTAACTTAGGAGATGGCAGGAGAGGTGGTAACAACAAAACAAGTAACAAATGCAAGAAGCTTGTTCTGGTTCAGGTAGCTCTTCTAGGGTCTCAGTGACAATGAAAGAGCTTCAAAGTTCTCAAGAACTCACCTACTTTATCGATTTTATCCCCTCTCGGGGACTTTCTAGTGCTCCACTGACTGATCTCCTTAATCCAGAGACAAATAAAAGGTCCTGGATACACAAAACTAGCCACAGTACAACAGTTAATTCATATTAAAAGAATCTGAAAAGAAAGTCAAGATGCTGAAGTACCTTAAGAAAGACAGCATGGTATTAAGATCTGCCAGACAAACAAAAAAGCATGTACATGTGTTTGTGGTTAGCCCTTCATCAAGCAATAGACACAAAACAATTCACTGCCAGCTTCCTTCTGGTAAACACACAGGCCTATTTCCTTCAGTGAAACCAGCCAAGGCTTCTGCTCAGGATCCAGAAAGCAAAAGGTACTGCATATCTACTCTATGCTGAAGCTTTTATTAAAAGAAAACACATCAATTTTCAGAGAGGCTTAACTTGCATACTAATGGTCAATGCCAGTCCCTGAAATGTCCAACACATGACACCAAATACGAATAATAAAAAAATCCCTTGCATCACACATCTGTTCGTACATGTTAACAGCAGGGTATAAAACCTTACAATGTCCTCCATAACAGGAAACATTCAAGATATCACTGGCAGGAGAAATGTTTCACCTGAAACAGCAATTAACACAGAAACTCCTGTGTCATACCATAGCTAACATGAGACCACAGACAGTCACACTAGAGCTCAAATCACACACAGCTCACAAGCAGTTCAATGGCAGCTCAGCAGACACTACGTACTTAGGGAATCTAAGTCAAAACTGATTCAATAAACTTTTCATGTCCCAGGTTATGTGATGGGATACAGACCACTGGGTCACATGCTAGCAGGAAGGTCTTACATAGTGGCATAGTCCTTATTTCCAGTGGACTCCATGAAATGCCAGTGATAAGCATATGGAAGATTTCTTAAAGCATTGAAGGCAGCAGCTACAAGGCTTTAGGGGAAAAGTGGAGAGCTGAATTTGCCTCCCGGACAGATGACTATTTTAGTGCTCACAGCATTAGGACGTTCATAGTGGTCCCTTCTCAGTCTGCTTTGGCATTTATTAAACAGGAAACTCCTACTCACTACCTCCATATAAAAACTCTACAGATGTCAGGCCAAAACACATGAAAAATCAAAGACAAGAACATTCAGGCAATTGTTCTACTTCATGGAAACTATCAAATTCCCAGTATGTTAAAAAACGGTCTAGCCAAACTGCAGCTGGCATATACCAAATTCCCATAAATAATTTCTCTTCTGTCAGCCATCAAATGTCTTGCAATTTTTCAATTTTTTAAAAAAGGAAGAGGAAGACTCAGGGAATTTCACAGCAATCAGCACAACCACTATTCCTGGAACCAATTACAGAACAATCATCTTATGATAATCTATAAAGAGAGAAAAAATGACGGTAAAAAGCAGGTAGAATCCATCTGTCATAAACCGATCACATTAAAAATCTCTTTTTTTTCACTGTCAGTGAACCAGCTTAGTGAATTAAGCAGAAGCAGCAAATATCTAGAGATCTTGACTAAGACTTCTGACATCATCCCACATGGTATTTCCATCAGTAAAAAAAAAAAACAAGGAAATATTCCTCGACCATTTCTAAGGCATTCTGTAGCAGAAAGTGAAGCGTAGGCTGGAGTGGAGCACAAGCTAATAAACTCATTAGTTTCTCACTGTGCCCTGTCACAGGAGGGAAGGAAGCAGAGAAAAAGGCACACTGAAAGGCACTATCAATTCTATTGCTTCCTCCTCTCCAGTCCTCAAATTCATGGTGCTTCTAAACATTTTTGGTTTTAACCACCACTTAAGAAGTGAAGTTACCCCAAACCTGACTGAAGCTCAGAAAAGTGCATTAATATCTCAAACTAAAAGATACTGCTCTGATTAGGAAAGTTCCTGTACTTCATTTTTAATGTAGAAGGAAAAACTAAAAGCAATCAGACATCTCTCATAATAGAAAAAAAAAAAAAGGAAAAAGGCAATTATATTTTCTTATTCATGGAACCTGGAAACAAGCGTACTGAGATCTGAAAACAATAATACCTCTCCTACTGTCTTACTGCATTTATAGGGTAATGGGAAGAAGTGGAACTTGAATGTATGGAAAATGAGAGACACAGCTTTAGCCTGGACATTTTTTGGTTCCCATGAAGGAAAATACAAGACAGCAGGTAACCATTTCTCTAAGTAAATCCCATAAAACTAAACTCTGGCAGTGAGAAGTTCCTGGATCACACAAACCAGTTACTTCTGTTCAGGGGACAGACTCTTTTATGAGAAAAATTCAGATCTCCAGCTTTATTGTTATTTGTTCAACATTTTTATCATTACCTGTTGTGAACCTTCACCTCCAGTGCTGACAAACAGGGCCAAAGACAATATTCAACGTGATTGAAAACTTGCTGTTTCCAAGAACTTCTATTTGTGATGTTAAAATGCATGTTTTATAGGTGTAGGTAGTGATATTTTCAGTTTCATAAACTATTAAGAATGCAATTCATCACTGTATTTTGGTGATTAGTCCAGATAACTCTCCATATCTCTTAAAAGCTGCTGTTGACGACTCCAAGTTAAAAAAAGGACAGCACAGACAGAGATACCTTGGATTATTCAGAGAACTGCCTGAATATCTATTAAAAATACAGTTATACCCCCTCCATCGCGAGGAAAGGGACAGGCCAAGGCCGTTGCAAAACCCTAAACTCGCAAAGAACGGCAGGTCATTAATATGCATGCAGGCCACGCCCATTGCCCCACCCCCCCGGAACTCCGCAGGGCTCTGGGCACTTCTCTGCTTTTCCCCTCAGACTCGCTGAGCACAGGGAAGCAAAGGGAACCGTTTCTGAGCCCCCCCCCTTTATCTCAGAAGACCCCCGCCACCCCAAGAATCTGTGGGCCTCTCTGGGCTGCTGCGACTGCGTGCTCACGGCACAAATCCCCTTGCCGCTTCCCTCTCCCCTGGCGCTCGCACCCGGGCACCCCAGCCCCGTGCCAGCAGCCCGCGCCGGGACGCCCGGGCATGTCTTACAAGTACATACTGTCTCTTACTTTAAAAGTGTCACAGGCTTCATGATGCACACAGGAGGATTCTGCAGTTTTTTATTTCAGCTATTTTTATCGTTACTCCTTTTTTTATTATTTTCCATACTCTTGGCTTTTCCCCCCAAAACTACAATGTCATCATTCTGCTCATCTGGCTATTCCTATCCACCCTCGCTCCACAGACAGCAATTATAGGATAGAAACAGCACCGTACTGAAGATGCATGTCAAAGGAAGCATCTGCTTTTCTGGCAAACTCCACACTGTTGGTGGCATTGGAATTACTGCTATACTGTTTGTCACAGGGTTAGACCACAGATGGCTCTTTTGGCTGACACAGGATCCGCTATGTCATTTTATGTTTATTCAAGTTAAATAAATTGAAGAACTTGTGCCCGACCATGCATGAGGGAGTCAATTCCTATCAAACTCCCTTTGTCTATGATCACTGATTCCTTATGGGCAGCATACTGCACCCAGCATAGCAGCAGCATTGTTACTGTGAATCTCTGTTTAATTTTAAAGAAGAGAACGTACGTTCTTTCTGCATTGGCCATTTTCCTGTTACACCAGTATTTCATGGGTAGCCCAGTCTATTCTTGCTTCTTCTGTCACATTC
Source organism: Pitta sordida (assembly GCA_013390025.1). NCBI lineage: Eukaryota > Metazoa > Chordata > Aves > Passeriformes > Pittidae > Pitta > Pitta sordida. The sequence continues at coordinate 381,983 of WEKX01004069.1, read as the reverse complement.
TTCAACATCGGTGGAACAGTTCAGGCAGCTGGCTCTGCCTCTTTCTTCTACATTTCTAATTGTCAATCTCCCTCTGACACACTATGCCCTCTTCATCACAGTCAGCATCTCCAGCTGGCGAAAGGTGCCATGTCAGAAAAAAACCCAACCTGTAGAAAAAGCCAGTTTTGTAAGATTTCATCATCAAGACTGAGTCCAGATGACCTCATGAACAGGTTTTTTGAGCTTCATGATTTATGCCTCATAGTACAGATCACTTTAGATATTTTAATCCTCCTATCCAGTTTGCAAATGTTTAACCTTTTCCAAGTGTCTCATGCATTTCCATGTCTCCAGGCCTAACTAATGCAGAGGTACCATATCAGCAAAGAACAAGCCAGTATAGATATACTGCCCAACATAAAGGTTATTGTAATTCTGATATCAAGAAGGTCCTATTCTGTGATTCACCAGCTTGTTCCATGCCTATGTGAAGTTACAGTTGAACAAATTTCAGTGAGAATAGCACATCTTACATCACTTTCCACGGGAATGAATGTCTCTTCCATGAGCTGAACAGGAAAGCATACTCTTAGCATCATTGTCCTTCCTAGTTACTCCACTGCAATTATTTCCATAGTCCTTCATAGCATTTGCCATAGAAGTGAGGTCAGCGTGACCTGTGCTGGCTGAAAGTTCCATTCTTTTTTTGCTACTCACTTCTGAAGTGTCAAGAAATGCCCTTGTGGTTTTAATATCCACAGAATATTCTGAGTTGAAAGGGACCCACAAGGATCATCAAGTCCAGCTCTTAAATGGCACTTCTGCCTCCCTGAGGGGAATCAAACCCCTGGTCTCCCATGTGAGAGGTGGGGACACTCACCACTGTACTAAAGTGCATTTCTGCAGTATGATAAAACACAGCAGCTACAACTTATTATAATCAATACATTGAAACAGGACATACACAACATTGCTGGTAAATTATTAAAGTATAACTCAGGTAACAACTATGAAAGAACATACCTCATTCGAGAAACACTAACAGTGTTAAATACAACTTCAAGATTTCATACCCCACTGTCTTCTCCACACTACAGTCACAAAAAAGGGAAGCACAAGATACTTTCACAATTATTTCAGCAAAGGTTGAAATGACTATCAACTAAACTTCAACTAAGACTTTGTGATAAATTTGTCCTGGTATTTTGACATTCAAGGAGTCCATGGCTGAGACCATGCTGCTGTGAGTGGTGTTTGCATACATTATACATATACATATGGAGATAATAAATATATATATATATATATATATATATATATATGTATATATACACACACACACGGTCTGACAATGAACTTATATTTCTCTATGGCAGGGTGACCATACCTCCATAAACATGACTCTTCTCAATGTTAAAAACACCCAACTGAACAGAAGTAGCCAAGTATTACTAAATTAGCAATACAGCCAGTTTTAGAACAAGATCAGTAGAAAATTTTTAAACCATCACACCCATTATCCAAAGTTATCCATTTTCTGCATTTGCATCTAATGGCTTTGTTCCACTCTCACCCAGTGGTTCTGCATTCATTTACAGAAGCCGAAGATCTGTCCAAAAGTTTTATACATTTCAACACTTTATAGAACTGACAGAGAAGACACAAGTGTATAATGCTGGCAAAACTTTTCAATGTAGACCTTTTCTACAAAGGGAGCAAACTGCTTGGCTTGCATGCTGCAACACGTATACCAATTTTCTTTTTATTTTAATGAGATTGCCTATGGCATGTATGAGACTGCAAATGACATTCCCAAAGTCTTCTAAATGACTCCCAAGACTCTACATGGCTTCCTAGAATACAACATGGAAACTCAAATCTCCTTAGAAAAGAACTAGAGTTGAATTGCATTGCTTTCAAAACGTTTGCCTCCCGCACAGTTTCCCGTTCAGGAAGGGAGAGTCGCAAACCTCATGCCAACCTCGGCACAGGTGCCTGGCTGCCCCACCTGCAGTGAGAGTGTGATATGGCAGAGATTTACCATAGATTTGCATTAATTCAACTGTCTCAGTGCAGTCACATGCATGCTAACTACTCCAAGACAGACAGGAAGGTGGTGAATATTGCAGTGCTTCAAGTTTGCCTTATACCCAGCAAGTGATTTAAAGCAAGAGCTAAGAAAAAAACTGTGTGTAGGCATACTTGACATTAGCATCAAGGACAGATGTTTCGAAATTTTGGGGGTCAGCAGACACCATGCTACTTTTGACATTTCTCAGAGATGATCCTTCACCATTACACAGCCATACTACAGCCCACCACATCCAACCTTTTCTGGCCAAATGTTCATTACAGTACATTCAGCACGGTTCATGTTAAAGGTCCATTTTCTACAGATGTATGATGTAATATGAATTTGCATACAGGATATCCTCTAATATTAAGAAAAAAAAGGAGTGGTCTGTCATGCCCAGAACAATTTGTACAACTTTCTCCTATGTAGCACATAGGGATTTATCCATGGTACCACAGGACATGCGACAATCAGTTTAGCATGACAAAATCGGCTGCATTTAAGTCCTGGGAAAGATGGAAACCAGAACAACTCTTCCAGCCAACAATGGTTCAGACAGATACCAAACAATTCATACCTGTGGCTACCACTAGTACAGAAAATACTGCGAAGATGGTACAGACAACCCAAGATGTGCCCAGCTGATCAGGAAACACTAGCAGCAGAAAGTGTAGCTTGAAAAGCAACAAGGAACAGTCATCTCTCATTTGTTATCATCCTGCCCCTTTGCCCTTGAAAGTGTGTGTGTGCAAGTATACACACAGAGCACTTTTATCTACATTATTTTAGATCTGTGTATCCCATATATTCAAATCTTGAATTAACCTATAGGCTGTTTGAACACTGAGACAGTATCACACATTTTTCACTTTTTGATTGCACCAGCCTTTATGATCTGTTATCTTGAAACCACATGCTACAAAGAATATTAGGAAAATATTAACTTTTGGACAATTTTCTCCCTAGAAAAGACAAGAAAATAACGATTTTTGTCTTTAGGTAGCTCAAAAATCCTAGCTTGCAATCATAACTTGGTTTAACTTCCTAGAAGTTAGAGGGAAGCATTTTCTTCTCACATTTCCTGCCAGTACATCTTTTGCATCTCACAGTACTCACTGATTTATGTCCTCTGACAGCTTTTTCTCTCTCCAGATAAGGAATTTTTATGCACAAGAGTAAAAAAGGAGCATTACTTTATTTCCTTAAGGAGAGTTTCAGATGTTATGGTAATACACAAATCCACTTGTTTCATTACCAGAATACTTTATGGAGCGATCACTTTTCCAGCATCATTTCAGGAAATTGGGACTAGGATACTCTAGAATATAATGCTTAGTATAGTACAAACATTAATTAAGCCCATTCAACTTGGATCAGGCAGGCCTGTTAGCATTTGCTCAGCATCAGTCTCAACAGATCCAGGTTATTTCTAGCAAAACTGTTCTATTGTTTACTGAAAGCCAGTTTGGGCAGCAAGTCTATGTCCATGGCACAGAAAAGTTGACTTTACGTTTGAACATTGATTTAAGACAATCTGTGGCTGAACTCTTTCGAATTTTAAGTCACAACAAATAGGAGCACAACACACCTAAATTGAAGGCAGCAACAGTAAGAGAATCTGACTAATGAGTAAATCTAATCTTTATGCCAAGTTATTAAAAATGTATTTTCCTAAATGCAAAGCATCAAGGGTGCATTGATGAGGAGGAGTTCTTTCATACATTAAGGCAATTCACTACAATACTGTGAACACAACAAATCTGGGGACTTGATGAAACGCGGTAAGGCGTTTGCTAAAATCAGCACAGCAAAATCCAGCACATGAGCCTACTTTTATAAATAATAGTCTGCTTCTCTTTACAAATAAGGAAACCAGTATTCCCTCAGTAGGACAAAAATTTAGAAGTTGTAAAGGTAGGCAAGAAGAAAGCTGAAGTCATCCACAAAAACGAGGGCAAGATTTCCAAGGGCAGGTAACTTTGGTGGAGCTCCCCAGTAAATGTCTAGCTGCATGTTAGGAATTATTTGTTTGCACTGACATTTGATGGCCTGAATGTAACATCAGGTGAATTAAGAACAGCTCAGAAAGCTGGAATCTTTCAAACATTACTGATAGGGTGTTTTACCACGGAAAGTCAACTCCTGATAAAAGTTGTGAAGTAGAAATGACACTTTCTGAGAGATCAAGGATGTGCAGATAGCGAAAAGGAAAAGGGCGGTATAAGGAAGTCAAAAAGCTTTAGCACCAGTGGTTAGATCTGCTAGTCTGATACCCTGGCTTTGGTGCAGTACCAAATAAAGAACAAAGATAACCTTGCTGATCCTTCTGGCAACTCAGCTTTCAAGCCAAACTTTCCTGCAGTTTGTCTGAGAAGACCAAAGTGTGATGGAGGCAACTGTGGACCCACAAACCAAGCTGACAGTTCAAAGAATAACTTGAGATGGCATTACTGCCAAAAAGCAGCAGCCTTGACCCCATGGCTGCTCCTTCTCCCTCCTGGTGTCTGCCCCTTGCTAATGAAAAGAATAAAGTAAAAAATAAAAAACGAAAAAGGAAGTTCAGATTGTTTCTTTTACCAATGGTGCTGGACTCATGAAAGTGGTAACAGAATACCACTAGGCTGTCCAGCAATCAGGAATCAAACCAATGTTGGTTTTTCATACACAAAATAAGACATCTGCAGCAAACACATGTGGCATGTCTGTCTGTAACTAAGCCTTGCAAGTAAGGCAACAAGCAGCAAGCACAAACCTGTCTCCTGTAAGTCGGTGAAATCCTGTGTACATACCACATGCAGCAATGCTGCTCTGGCCTTAGGGTCAGATTTTCCATACAACCTTACTTGAAACAAATCCAAGTCTGTCTTTTTTCATTCTTTAAAGGACAATCACTGACTAGACCAAATACTTTCTGACTGCTAAAAACATCCTATTTTTTTTTCAAATTACAATCTTGTCCAAAACACTTGTGTGTGAAATTTAAAGAAAAATACCCATGTTATGACTTTATCATATCCTGTTCTTCTTGATAGCTTTCATTTATATTTGAATCATGCAAACAGAAAAGCTGCTCTAACTCACTTCCTTAGCCCTCAACAATTTTCCTCACATATTATCTTCCAATTTGAAACTTCACTCTTCGTTTGAACCAAGACAAACTTATTTTTTTAAACTATTATTTTAATTCATGCAGCTACCTTTTAACTCTAATAGATTTTGAATTCTGAGAGAAAAGTGGTTTAAAGTGGTTAAGAATACCATTCAGATGTCTGAAACTCAAGTCACACAATATGACTTATTCTAAAATTAAAATATCAGAGACTTCAGAGCACACAATAATGAGCAATTCCTTTGACATTCAGAAACCTAGTTCTGAAGTTCAGTTCCAATGATTTAGCAGCTGTATGCTGAGCAAATGCAGAATGCCATTCTTTGGTGGATCCAAATAGCTGCTGGGGTGAATGTCTGATTGCACAATGAATCATTGTCAATTCTGAAATAAAAACTACAAGAACTAGATAACACCTAGGAAAGCTTCCAGATGTACTGCTAATACAACATTTTAAATATATGAGCAATTCAACTGCCAAGAAGAACTGGTGCTGGCAGCACAGATAATAGTCTAACTTAGGCAAGTAAGCGGTTATTGCTAAAATTGCAGAGACAAAACAAGTAGTGCTTACAGCAGACACCAACATATTTAGAAGCCTGTGTGGTCAGCAGGCCATGTGTGTGCACAGCTGGCACATACAACTGCAGCACCTGCATGAGAAAGCCTCTGCCTCTGGACGGTGAAGGGATATGCCACTTGAACTATGCCTAGTGCTATGTATGGCTGGAGATGGCATTGTGTCAAACACTAGTCAGGAATAAACCACTTCATTTGAGCACAGACCCAACACATGCACAATTTTATTAGTCGTGTTCTTGTCCTTGGTACAAGAATTCAGCTAAAGAATCATATATTAGAAAGTTATAGAAAAAGGAAAATACTTTCAATAGGTACACTTGGAATTGGTTATTAAAACGCTGCAGTAAAAGGGAATCTGCCCAGACAACAGCTAACATTTTAAGCTAAATTAATCACTGTGCCTCTACTTACAGCATAACCACAGTGCTAAGCAACTGCTTTTAGGTTTGTCCTACACTGCGGACAATTTCAGGGAAACATATTTTAAATAAGAACATTCAGCTGCACTTTTCTTGTAAGAAATTCTGTATTTGTATCTTATCAATCTGCACAACAGTTGGATGTTTAACACTAATAATCTTGTAAACCATAATTAGTTTGCTACAAGAGTCACATCAAATTGAAGTTGAGAGACCATGTACTGCATTTCTTTAACAAAAAAAATAAACTAAATATTTTAATTTTGAATTCATGCAATTAAATGGATTGCAAAGTTACAATGGGACAATAGAATACTGGAATAAGAACTTCCCAGTGGTGGGGGGTGGGGAAACCGGGCAGGGAGGAAGAAAAACCCCACAAACCCTGAGGAAGTTAATTTCATAGGAAAGATAATACCATAAAACCACTAAGACAGTCTAGATAAAATTTCTGCAAAATCTGAGCCACTGAACTTCAGGGAGTTATTCTTGTTTTCAGTACTATTTTCATGGTTGACTTTGCCTTTCTGCAGAGAGAAACATCTGTTAGAAATAAACTTAACAGGAAGGTAACATTTATTCCTTTGTAAAGTTAGAATTTGAGATAGCTTCACCCATTCAGTTTCTTGCCAAAACGAATTCTGCCTTTATTACTAATCTAGAAATATCCAGAGTAGTATTAACACGAACATTCTCATATTACACAGTAAGTGACGGGAGGTCTATCATTCCAAATAATCTGCTCTGTCCTGAGCTTCAGAGGACAGACTAAAATGCATAGATCTATATATGTATGCGTGCATGTGTATATCTTCTGTTTTTTCAAGATATTTAGTCCTAATTACTGTGTATCTGAACCCATTTGCAGATGTCAGTACATTTCTGCACAAATTCTACGAGAGGTAGGAAATTATTATTAACAAGTACATTTTGAAGAGTCAAATGTTAACAGTTTACTCAAGATCATCCAAAATGTCTCTGACAGGACAATTTGAGCTTCAGGTCACTATCTTAATCCCTATGAATAAACTTTATAGCTGTGGTTGACCTGGGACTTTTATTATCACCCAGGACAATGACTCAACATAGAACTTATTTCATGGAATAAGGAAGGTGGAGATGGATTTGGTCATTTTGAAACAGGGTTAATGGAGAAAAAGTCGGAATAAGATCTTCTGATGGAAGGAAAAAACACACAGATAAGATACTGGAAAGAAACATCTAGCCTATACATCGGAATAAAAAAATACACAATAATAATACTAAAACAACAATAAAGTTGGAAAAGAAACATTAAACCAGAAAGCATAAAATGGTCAGGAGCTTCAGAGCAACAACTTATCAGAATACATACAGAATGGTTACATGAAAAGGCAGTGTCTTTTCTAATGACTCAGCCAGTCTTTAGCCGTTAGTGACTTCTGAGACCATGACACTACACACCTGACAGATCTAAGAACAGTATGTTTGCTGGCAATCTGACAAAGCCTGGTTCCAAAGTTAACACGATTTTGTCACTACAGCAATTAGAATATCAACATAATGCTGAAACAGTGACTTCATTAACCATTTCCATCTTGCATTACCCTCCACAGGATTGTAGAATATTCTGACTGGGATCAGAGGCAGCTCTTTAAGCACTTGAAACAAATGAAAACCCCCTGCATTCTTTTACTGGTGCCACAGTGTGCCCTGAGTTTCACTAGCACCTTTAATCAACTGAAATTCTGTGCAGTGAACTACATCTTGGTATTATTTACCATTAAAATTATTGAAACTTCCAAATACACTCTATAGCTCCTTAGTACTGCAGGACACTGATGGTTTTCTCACTTCAAAAATTGTCCCTAATTCTGGAATATTTACTTGTATACATGTGAATTGGAAGCATTATTATTTATATTTCTATTTAAGCTAAACACTGTAAAAATACTTCTTCTAAAACCCAGGTTTGATAAGTCTTTCTCACAAGTAGCATTCAGAGATATATTTCCTGGAATGCTGCATAAAAGCAAAAACCGGCCCTGTTTCAAAAGTTACTACCTCAGTAGTTGGATTTAATACCTAACAATTTTTTTCTAAATTACACAGAAGAACTTCTAAATAAGCACAAGTATATCACAATGAGGATCATGAAAGCAAATAGATTGGGTGGAATAACATTAAAACAATTTAAATACCATTTGAGTCTGTTGAATGCGAATTTAACACCAATCCAAGGTTTCACCAACTATTCAACTTGGGTTTCTCACTGGGGAAATTCAGAAGTTTTCCGGTTCTGTTTCAATAAGCACTATTTCACGTCAGCAGTCTCACCCCATGCAGTGGCACCTCTGGGTATGAAAATACGTAAGAGTTTTAATATTTAGACCTACATTTTTAGAACTCTTTTTGAACTCATCTGGAAGACAGACCACTAAACACTTCAAAGATGAAAGGCTGAGTGAAAGAGGCATCATCTCCTTAAAAAATACCCCTTACCTTTAAGTGGGTTAAGTACAACAGGAAATATGGAGCCTTAAATTAGTGTCTCTTCTCTGAACACAACTTGAGACACCAGTGTTGGACAATAACCAGAGTTTTCCTGGAAGACTGAAGGTTGTGAGCCACAGATCCTGTACCACTATTTTGGTTTTTTCCATACTTTGCTTTTTAAGAATTCTGTATTTTCATTTGTGGATTAGTAAACAAGCATCTGTATTTGATTTTACCCTTGCCTGCCTGGTGTTTTGAGTGATTTCTAATTGTTGCAATGGCACAAGCACAACCAGATAAACTTTCTGTGGGTCAGGTAAACCTTAAAACAGGATTGTGAATCGACTCGGAGGAGTCAAGAATCTACAAACACTGCTTCAGTCTGTCAAAGATAACTGGATACTCCTCCACTAAGTTGCAGCAGCCTTCCTGGGAGCTTGTAACACCATGCGCCCTGCAGTGACTAACCATCCTGAGAAAAGCTGCCTGTAGCTCATCCAAACTCACACCTGAATCCTTAGATTTCACTCCTCAAGCACACTAAAAATGGAGGTGCCACACACATACCTCGAATATCCTGAAAGACTCAATTCTGTAGTTAAGTTAAGGAGTCATGTTTCCACCTTTTTGAAGGAAAGCACCATATGGTAGAGTAGACTCACATATAAGTGAACAGAGAACAATAGAAGGTAGGGAAAGAAACATATTCTCATCTAAGCACAGAAAAATTTTAAAAAAACCCAGAACACGGAATAAGGCGTGAAAGTGCCAGTGCCAATATGAGACGCTGCCAAAAATCAACAATGAAATAAAAACTTACATATGTTTAGTTGCTGTAAAGAAGAATTCCATTTCACAAGCAGGTAAGTGTTAGACTGGACTAAGTTTGATGCTCACCTTGCCCAGGTGTTTCTGCTGTTCTTTAACCAACAAAAATGAAGCCCAAATGAGGCTCCTCAGAACAACGTGTTATTTGTTTCCACTGCAATCTCACGAAGTTCTATCAACTGAATAAGTAAGAGCTAAACACCAACTCTATTTGACACATCATTTCTCTAGAGCAGAAGACTTTAAACAAATAAGACACACACCAGTGATTTCCTAAACAATTATGGTTAAGTGAACAACATAGCTTTTACGAGCACACGTGAATGAAAAGGTATTATAGTCGTGTCTCTTATACCATGGAACTGCAGTCTTATTCATCTCCCGCAAAGCCCGCCTTCCGTGTTGATTGGCAGCTCATTAATATGCAAATTTGCCCCACACCCTCACACCGCCCGCCGGCATTCTGGCGTTGTTTTGGCACAGCCCTGCTGTGTATTGGTGTTTGTGTTGGTGTTTCCCAGTGCCCATGGCCACCCCAAGCCGGGAAAAACCCCTTTTCCACTCAGCTGGGGACAATGGTGCGGGGGAGCCACCCATGCCACTGTCTCAAGAGTCTCTCCGGGTGGGCAGAGGTGGTCTCTCCATACTCAGGGTAGACGAGTATGTCTTCGAGAGTCATTCAAGAAAGTCTCGGACACCATGTCTAACCTCAGAGTGTGTAAATCTTTCATAACTGCACAAAGCCTCCTCTCTTGGAGCCGGGCAGGTGCCCGGCTGTGCCCGGAGTGGAGCCGTTGCCACGCCCGCTGTGCCGGGAGCAGGGGGGAGGTAGGGCCGCCGCCATGGTTGTCCAGGTTGATTTGCATATTCATGACTGCCTAATTGAATATTCACGCGTGTCAGGTCACACATGCGCAATTGCGAAAAGAGGCCTCCTTAAACACCGAGAAATCATGCCACTAAGATGTGAAGCTGCAACATCGGGAAGTGGAAGAGGGCCGACTGTATATTTTATATATTATTCTATTATATATTTTTACATATCTGTAATTATCAGCTTTTATAAAGACCGTAAAGCTGATATATCCTTATACTGCATCACAAATTCAAAAAAAGAGGTTTTTGAAGCACTGCAACAGTATTTCTTTTTTGAAGAGCTTACAAGACTTCAAAATACTTGTTCGATATTTTTAAACTAGTGAATCTAAGTGTACAGGTCAGGTGAATACACAGCTGCAGCTACAGTGCCTTAACTGCAGTCTCTTGAGGAAAACAAAGCTAAAGCTGTGCTAATCACAGTAACCAGCCCCTACAGCACATGATTTTTTTGTTGTGTGAATGTTTCCTAAATTGCTGGGTTAGGAGGCTTGTGCTTATCTAATCCATGGTTCCCCTCCACATTTCTCCTCTATTTCTAATTCATCCCTTCCCTTTCCTGTTGCATCAGGAAGCTGAAAATGCAGTGGTTTCTACAGGGTTGTTATAATTACCACAGTACATTGCAATTTTGAAATGTATGCAAAATAACTAACAATTACTTCCACAAGGTTTGAGAACTTTTAAATGTGCTGCTGTTAGCTTTCCAGAAAACTTATGACCAAAACACTTCATCCAAGATCAAAACATCTCCATGCACCTCCTCATTAGGACTACAGGTTTAAAAGCCTTCACATCATCCCCATGTAAGATAATTGTTAAACAACTGGATGTTGAAAAGGAGAAAAACATTAATAAGAAGTTGGAAACAGACCCATGAGGGACAGACAGTAAAAAGGTTCCTATTCTCCACTGACTTTTTCTGTTACACACCATCTCTTCCAACAAGCAAAGTTATAATGTCAAATGATCATTATTTTTATTTACTTGGTTGCAGCACTGTGCGGATGTTACAGGAGCCATCCCAAGCTCTCAGGAAAGGATTTTCCCCTCCCTCCCTTCCTTCCTTCCTTCCCCTCTCCTCCCTGCCAGCAGACCTAGTTTAAAGGATCTAACCCTTCAGAAATGTGTTAACTCAAGCATTATTTTTTTAACAGTTGGAAGTTTCAGGGGAAAAAAATGAACCCAAAACAAAACAGCAGATGTTCAAGACACAGACTTCTATCTTCTCTTCCATGTGAATGTTAATTGCAAAGACACATACTTAGAACAGTAACACTTACAAAGAGATAAAATATACTGTTCACCCTGTTAGAAATAGCACTAAACAAAAACTTCAAATTGCTAAATACAGATAAGACAATCATATCATTTTTCATAATCTATAACATCATGCCTGACAAGATAAGGTTTTTCCTTTTATTTCTTTCATTCACATAGGAAGCCACTGACGGAGCAGTTTTGCTCCTTTGAGAATAAAGCAGAACTTCACAAACAATCTTATAGATGCACTTAAAATATTAAAATAGCTGGTAGTTAACATAGGAGTTCATGGTGCCAAACCCAGGTAGACCCTTTAGCATGTATACAATGTAAAGGGGAAGATTGTCGCCCAGCAAGCCAGTGATACAAAATTACAATTTCTATAGTTCTGAAGAAAGAAACAAAAAGAAACTAATTCCATTTATTTATGTTACCAATGTTATCTGTTCAGTCTTGGGCTCCTCACACTCCCCAGCAGCACCATTCATACACACAGGAGGTGTCATGTCAAATCCCTCTGGGCAAACACGGCTCCATGGAGCTGCAGGTTTTGAGTTATGACCATGCCTGAATCTTGCAAGTTTAACGAGGTTCCTTCTCACACACAGACACCACACACACTGCCAACCACGAAATAATAAACTAGGATTACAGGTGTAGCTTCTTGATAGATCAAACCTATAGAAAGAGAGAAAGTCTAATCTACATTTTTAGCCTGTGATTAGCAAAAGTTTTCTTCATTTAACCATCATTAGAAACCATCTTAACATTTAATTTTTAATGAAACCCAACATGCGACGTGACACTGGATGTTAACAGAGCTGCATGAAAAGACTGAACAAAAGCTTTGTCTGTCTCTACTTATACAGGCCAAACATCGAATCAGTGTTAAATTCCTCACGTGCAGCTACGCCCAGTTAATCTTCTGGAAAGCAGCAAACTATGTAAATCTCCTTATCCTGGTGAGATAAACATCATCAAAATGTAACAAGAACCTCTGCTACAGGGCTAAGTTGTTAAAAGGCACAGACACTAGGCTGAGCACCCAGGCTGTGGTGTCAGCACCCCGAGCTCGCCTCCATCCCAGGCCTCCAGAGCAGCCCTGGGCTTCCTCTTCCAGAAACCTGAAAGCAGAGAAACCTCCATGAACAAAGCAATTTAAAACCCCTAATCAAATAGCCGCAGTAGCACTGTAGATTCAAGGAGCAGATGGCAGAGAAAGCCTAATTTTCCATTTATGATAATCTTGCAGAGTGTAGAAATATTTACTTCAGAGGAGTGCCTCCCGATTTACATGAGCATAACAAAAGTGGGAGGAGGGACAGAGAATCATCTTGTTCTCAAGAAACCAAGAGCTAAAAAAGCCTGTATTAAGCAGGATATTGTATGTAATTTTGTTTCCTTTGAATTACGGATGCACACGTGCATTCTTTGCATAGCTCAAGGAACCTTGTTAGTACAAATATTAACTTACGCCTACCTTTTTCAGACAGGATGTATGGCCATGAGTATTGTGATAGGTTATTGCTGCAGATACTGTGTGGCTTTCATTCTTTAACTATGCCTGTATCTGCATTTCAGTTCAATTCTCAGTTGAGCTGCCGCTCATTTAAGCAGTGTCTAACTTTTAAGCCTGGCAGGAATATTTTTAACATGCCTAGCTGCCCATAACACAGAAAATCCTTTTGAAAATACAACTTCAGAGATCATATTTTGGTATTCTTACGAGGACTCTAAAAGAAGGAAGATGACCAGGCACCACCCAGTCAAATCTGACCTGAAACTGATTATGTCGACTGGCTCCTACATGCCTGAGTTACACAGCGTAGACACAGCAGGTAACAAGCATAACATACTACAAGCACAGATTTGTTTATAAAACAACACATAGTTATTTGGGAAAACAAAAAGAGAATATAGGTAAAGATCTGGACCTACTGTAGCTACATAGTATTTTGTCAATGTATTAAGATAGAAATCCACATTACATTACAGTGCCTGAAAAATAAATCAAGATAGTGTCACCATGGGTTTTATCAGTTAATCACTCATCTTGTTCACCAGAATCTACTATAGCCTCTTAAAAATAAAACAGGAGATAGTGCTAAACATGATATCATATATATATGTATACAATATATATGTATTATGCATCATATAATTTTCTGGTATCATATATATATATTACAATACCAATAGAGACAAAAATGCTACTTGAAATATTTTAATTTCATTTTTAAGCTACTGTAAGATTGTTTCAACTTCATACACTACATGCTGTTAGCAGAGGAAATCCAGCTGACAACTTTTCCTACACTAACAGTACCTACTATCTCGGGTAAAGCACAACTACAACACAGTTGTCTCAATACAGGTTACACAGAGCATGCAGAGACTTAATCTGAACTTTCCCTAAATATCAAGAGTTGAAATATTTGGCTTACAACACTTTTCAGCACTGTTTGACATCAGCTCACCCCTGCAGGTGAAGTCTGAGTGAAAGGGAGATCAGAAAGCCAACCTTTAAATGACATTAGTCTACATGAAGGAAGTTAATAGCAGTTTTCCATGGACTTAGTTGGAGAAAGGCACAGACCCTGGCTCCTTATGTAGGAAGTGTTTGAGCAGAGAATAGCTACACACTAACAAAAGAAACCTTTGGTACCCAGGGTCTTAAGCCCACATAATACCCCTGCATTCATTTCTTTCTCTGCCTATTGAGAAAAAAGGGTCTGTTTGTTTTTCTGATTCAGTCGGCCCTTTTAGCTCTTTGAATCTAAGGAGCGCACTGTGAAAAGAAGAACATCTTATCAGCCTGCTCCAGACCAGCAGGCAAACTCACATCTGCACACAAAACACAGCCTTGCCAGCACGAGGCCTGGCCCCGCTGCCCTCTGCTTCTGCCAACACCCTGACCAGCGGGGACACACTGCACAGCCACCTGAGGGGCCTTCCTCGATTAATGAGAGCACGAAATAGTATCTGATAAATTGGCATCATTTATAAAGTATGCCGGAGCACCAGACAAGATCATCAGCATGGGCGTATCCAGGACATTTATTAACAACAAACCAAAACCAGCACATACAATAAGCACGTTTTGTGATGTATGGACTTGCACACTTCGAGTACAAGATACAGAGATAACTTTATGCACTGCTGGGCAGCATCTGCAGAGTGCTGCTGCGATAACACACACGTAATTCTTATTTAAAAAATACTATAAAATAATGGAGAGAAAGGAAAGAGCAACTTTTGTTTGAAATTCAAGAACATATGAGAATCTAACGTTCACTGTTGTGCAGATTATTTGCCATCCCTACAACACACCAAGAGTTCAAATAATGAGGAAATGGGCTTGGAAATTTTATATGAAAGCCTTCCCTGTCTGCAAAAGTGATACCCGATTTATTATTTCTGCCCTTAAGGCATTCCAATCCCATGTAAAATTGGACAAGCTTCCCCAGTATTGATGACCGAACCAGTCAAATTACTTGCTTCAGCTAGTAAGAGCAGGAGACACAGAAGGACTTCTCCTCACCTGGGAAGAAGACTGCCATAGTATTTTTGGCATGTTTTGTCAAGCTAGGAGCTTGTCAGTGACCTCTACTCCATTTACCCTCTGGCGCACACACAGAGCACGCTTTCCCATTGACTTAAAAAATACTTTTTAAAATAAAAAACTCAATGAAAAATAACACGCTAAGCAGAAAATAACGTAACATTAATAACAACTCCCAGGTATACGTGGGTTTAAAAACTACCGCCAAAGACAAAAGGCCCAGCAAGGTCGTAACCCGACTACATGTATTTCAAATATTTTATTTCCAGCGACTAAACAAACAAACAAACAAAGAAATACCTCTTTCAGCACAGCTCCATAGATGCGAGTGCTCCGAGCTTACCAGAGCGAACTCTCTGCCCATAAAATGCTACAGGGTCCCCCTGTACCCTCCTCGAGGGGAGCAGGGGCGCGCCCGAGGGTCGGCGGAGGTTTTCTGGAGGGCTGTTTGAAAGAAAGAACGAGCCCAGAGCCCTTCACTCATTTCACGCCGAGCGAAAAACATCCAGCCCGAAGTTTCGCTGTTGCGACACCGGCTCCTCTCTAACCTGTTGCCGAGCCCGGCGGGGCCGACGGCCGCTCCGCACAGCCCCGCCGCCCGCTACCGTCACCCGGCGGCGGCCGCCCG